>CP139508.1:321359991-321763833 GCA_021014915.2 Artemisia tridentata subsp. tridentata | reverse complement strand
CTCAACAGTCTAATAATAGTTGGTTTAACTTGTTTGGTTAGTAACCAGTTTGCACTTTTTACTCATGTTCAAAAAAGTTATTTGACTAATTTGTTGTTATGGGTGTTCTGTTGCCTTTATTGTCGTGTTATGCTTTTCATTGTCCATCGTCCAAGTCACAGTAAGACTAATTTGTAATTCTATCTATGTTCTAATAGTAATGTCCTATTATGCTTTCAAATTTCTATTATCCAATTCTCGATGATATCATTTTCTTTATATGTTTTCAGCTTTAATGTAAAAATAGTATTAAATTGATTACTCGTAAATCACTTCTGACAAAGAAATGACAACTCACCTTTGTGGTATCTATATATATATTCTTGGGTTATGTGGTATCAAGTTATCAATACCAATTGTGTCTTCTTTCATTCACCAAATGTCAACATCTAATAACCATACATTCGAATTCACTATCAACTACAACGGAAAATTTATACTTAACCCACTAACATATGAAGGTGGTTCACACTTGAATATTATTGTTCCACAATTTGATTTTAAAGATATGGTTACCTATCTGAAGAGAAAATTACCGTCAATGGTCCAAAGTCTATATTACATGTTGCCACAAAACAACACGTTAAATGGTATGAAAGAAATTAAAAGCGATTATGATATTGATGTTATGTATGACTTCGCAAATGTTGCAGGAAAGATCCAAATTTTTGTTTCTGACAATCGCGAAGATCTAACCACAATATTGATTCCAGATGATGGTTGTTTGGAAGAATCATTTGCATGTGTAATTTCAGAAGAAACAAAATTAAAACGTGAAGAGCGTGTCCGATATCTACATCAAATGGTAGAGAAAAAGAACAAACGTGAAGAGCGTGTCCGGTTTAACATTGAACGAAAGAAAAAAAAAAAAAAAAACCTACGACGCCGTATTCACAAACCATTTTCAATTTTATTGTTCACAATAATGGTCAACTGGTTTGCAATGAAGGAAAGCTGGAGTATGTAAATGGTTGGAAGATGAACATCAATATTCCAAGAATGAAGCTGGATGAGCTGAAACAATACTTGTCTAACATTGTCGATACAAAGATTCATGCTCTTTATTACGAAGTTCCGCACACTGGGTATTCAATCACCGTCAAGCTAAGAAACAACTATGATATGCATGTGATGTTTGATATTTCAGCATCACAAGGCGGCCAGTTGGAAGTTTACATTGACCATTGCGGTGTCAGTTTTATTATTGAAAAGCATGTATGCCCAAATGCTGCTTTGGCAAAAATGATGGATCATGTGATAACAGACTACACCAGTGAAAACGAAGACGGAAAAAAAATCATAGGACAATCAAATTACACTTTCGATCAAATGGTTGAATGGGCGGAACAAGAACACTTTGAGAATGAGGAAGCTAAAGCAGATGAACGTCATAGAGCCCTATGGAAAAATCGTTTCAATTATTAACAATATCAATCAATAAGTGTCTTGTATGCTTTAAGAATTTCATCTTTATATGATTTTTGTTATCAGTGTTTCAATAAACATTACCATAAGTTTCCAAATTAAACATTTATTCAAATAAGAGTAGAAACGTTCATTAATAAAATACAAACCAGTTAACACAAAACAAGATAAGCGCAATCATCTTATTTGTTGGGTTGAACAACATACAATTGTGCCACCCCAGCAGTAGCAGTACAAGCACATTCAACAAAAAACATTACTTCATCATCCTCAGTAATGTCAATACGATAGTTAAACGAAGCCAACTTACAGGACAAATTAATCGGAATATTTGGATCTAAATTGAATTTCTTCAACACCAACCCAACTAGCCCTGCGTACGTCAAATCATTATACATAATGACACCTCGATGCTGATCATCATAATGTAACACACATTTAAACTTCTTAATGTTAGAATCCATGGCACTGTTAAGAGAAGTAACAAATATGTGAAGAAATCAAATCATAGCTAGCTTATATAGCAATAATTGAGGTCAGACAACTTTTTAAAGGTTCTGAACAATGAAATGACAACTCACTGACAATGTCGCGTACGCTTAAAATTTTACACGAAATATGACACTTTGAAATGACAAGTCCCTGAAAATGTCCTGTACAATTAAAATATATGATTTGACTACACAATGACACATATAGACTTTGTGAGTACCATTATGCATTTGTTACGGCTATAAATACCCTTTTTATTATGTCTCTAAAAGAGGATCACAAAACACAAGCATTCCACACATAAATCAAACACCGGAGTGTTTTGTGGGGAAGGTGGTGTGTTGTAAGGCTATACGCAGTGGGTCGTGTTTTATCGATCGTGGACACAAAAAAATGGCTTGTAACCTTCCACACACTGTCAAACAAGTTCAAAACTATGTCAAAAAACAAGTCGAAATAGACGACAAGGAACGCCAAGATGCAATTGTCGAAGTTATTAAGAAGTTTGAGCTGGCGAAGTTACGCAAACAACGCCTGAGAACACGATACGCAGCTTGCAAAGATATCTCTGTCGAGAGAAAATATGTGATCGACCAGTTTTTGGACGATGAGTATCGCAAAGACGCTGATGTTGTTGAAACATTGTGGGGTTGTGTGCAGAAGATAGAGAACGAGAAATCCAACAAGATACGTTGGAGTTTTGAGGAGAATGTGGCAGCTGCTGATGCACCACAACAACAACAACAATTTGTGCAAGGTGCATCAAGTTCATCTGCACCAAGGGTTGTTGAACCACAACTACCGCAACCTCATCTTGATAACTTTCAGCTAAGTTTTGAGGAGAATGTGAAACCTGCTGATGATTGGAACTCTGAGGACGACCGGGAGCTGAGCAGGATGGAAGCTGAGTTGGAAGCAGAGAGGTTTGCGAGCTTTGATCCGTATGACGACGGTTTCCGCTCCGACAACTCGCAGACCTGGGATCACCCAGATTATAATTGAAGTTTTAGTTTTTAAATTATTATTGTAATGTTTTAATTTCTGTTTATGTAACGTTTATGTTTTTATTAATAAAAAATTTACATTTGAATTATGAATATCATGTAATGTCTACGTTTAATTTTTAGTTGTTTAATTCCGTATCGTTTCGTTTATGTAATGTTTACGTTTTATTAATAAAATTTGTGTTCGTGTTAAAAGATGTTTTTTTTTTTTTTAAATAAAATAAAGGAAGATGATACAATATGGGTTGCCACTGATCTGATAACCCACCAAAAAAAACCCTAATATCACACATGCCTACAAAGAAAAAAAAAACCCTAAAAATTTTTCACACATGTCGCGTATATATATATATGTCGCGTATATATATACGCGACATGTATAAATTTTTTTTTTTTTTGTCCCGAGCTTCGTAACGCAACACGTGGATGTCAAGCATGTCGCGTAGATGTTTAAGCGACATGTTGGGGTATATGAGAAAACGGCAGTATCTTGGGGTATATTGAGGAACAACGAGTTGAAATAGGGTATGTGAGTAATTTTCGCATTTGCAGCGATGAACGATAAACTTTGTGATTTTAATGCTCGTTTGACAATTCACGAACAGCTTTATCTTTTTCTTTTTTTCAACGCTTCATGAAAAAAACATTTAAAAATAATTAAATAATACAAAGTAACCAAAATACCTTTAAGAATGCTTTATTATTTATTTAAAGATGGTTTTTTTTATTTTTATTTTTATTATTATTATTATTTTATATATATATATTTTTTTTTTTTTTTTTTTTTTTATAATAAGGTAAATTTCATTAAACTTGAAAGCTATTACATAAAGTTGGATGGTATGTCATACTCTGAAGCCAGACAAACTCCCTTGCATTCCAAACGCTTAAATAATCATGCAGAAATATTTAGAATTGGTTATAAAAAACTATTATTGTTTGATACATCATACAGTCATAAAGATGTCATTTATAACCATTTTTTTCTAAAACAACCATGTTTTCTTGTTAAAGAATCTATTAAAAAAACACATTTGTTTAAAACTTAAAACCTTAAAAAGTAATTAATGCTGTTATACTAAAATACCGCTACTTACAAAATGCAACACAATCTATTAAATAATTTAATTATTTAATTACAATTTAAACCATTATATTCACTCTTACTTACTCCCACCCATATATACAAAAAATAAAAATAAAAATTGCACATACAAATTAAGACTAGCTACTGTATACCATCGTCGTTATACACGCGAAGAATCGACTAGTGTCATAACATTATACACGCGAAGAATCGACTAGTATCATAATATTGAGGATGTTGAGCCCCCTATTTTTGTAAGAGTTGTTTTCAAATCCAAACTGAAGTGTACAAAACTATCGTTTAAGATTTATTCACTTATATAATCTGATATTCCGATTGTAAACCATGTCAAAATCGACTTGTTGAGGCAATGACTCTACTTCATGTGAGAACCCAAGGTTTACCTTGGTTGATCCAAATAAAAATCTGATATTCGACACACGAGTTTTAATATTCAAGACTAGCTCTTTACGAGCAAGCTGTTGTATGTTACAGAGACTGGCTAATTTCTTCCAAAGCAATACACTAATCAGATGTACCTGGCTAGTTTACTATCAATGAACTGCAACCAATATAGCGATTACACAATTTAACTCTATTCGGAATCATTTACAACGCTCAGGCTCTTTTCTTGACTGTTTAGAATGAAAATAACGATCATAAACATGTTTTACAATCGACCTTTAGTAAACCAATTATTACCGATACCTTTACATTCATCTGCAACCATATTTTAGATTAGAGTAAACTCTAAAATACATCCCTGTGGTTTACCCCGTTTCGCATTATATATCACTCTCGCAAAAGTTTCAACAGATACATCACTCCATTAGTAAAAGTTAACATATATACATCCCTTGGTTAAAATAAGGACTAACGGTGCAAATTATTTCTCCGTTATCTCCTAACGAGATAGAAAATATTTACACCGTTAGTACTTTGGGTTAACGGTATTTGCACCGTTAGTCCTTTTTTTACGTTTTCATCCATTTTTTTACGTTTTTGTCCTTTTTTTATGTTTTCGTCTATTTCTCTAATTTTTCTTCCATTTTTTTACGTTTTCGTCTGTTTATTTACGTTTTCGTTCGTTTTTTCTAAGTTTTCGCCCGTTTTTATACGTTTTCGTCAGTTTTTTTTACGTTTTTGTCTGTTTTTTACGTTTTCCCATGTTTTTTAAGTTTTCGTCTGCTTTTTACGTTTTCCTCTATTTTTTTCCCTTTTTTTACGTTTTCGTCCGTTGTTAAATAATTTCCTCCGTTTTTATACATTTTCGTCTGGTTTTTAACGTTTTCGTACATTTTTTTACGTTTTCGTCAGTTTTTTTATGTTTTCCTTATTTTTTTTATGGACAAAAATGTAAAAAACGGCCGAAAACGTAAAAAAATGGACGAAAACTTAGAGAAATGGACGAAAACGTAAAAAACGGAGAAAAACATAAAAAAAAATGGACGAAATCGTTTAAAAACGGAGGAAAACGTAAAAAAATGGACGAAAACTTAGAAAAACCGACGAAAACGTAAAAAAAGGGCAAAAACGTAAAAAAAACAGAGAAAAATGTAAAAAAACGGACGAAAAAGTATAAAAACGGAGGAAAACGTAAAAAACGGAGTAATAAAAAAACGGACGAATACGTAAAAAACGGACGAAAACGTAAAAAAGCTGAGGAAAACGTAAAAAAACGGACGAAAACATAAAAAAAATGACTAACGGTGCCAATACCATTAACCCAGAGGACTAACGGTGTAAATATTTTATATCCCGTCCATCCGATCGGAATTCCATCCATCCGATCGGTTCCCTAACTAAAAAATTTTTTCGAGCTGACCATCCAATCGGTAACCCATCCATCCGATCGGTTGTTCAAATCCAACTTTTTCCGAAACCATCCAACCGATCGGCTGGAATCCTAAGCCAATCGGTTGAACCGTTCTGATCAGAAACCAACAATTTTTTTTCTTTTAACCGTTTTACCTTTTTTACCTTAATTCGAGCCTTACCCAAAACCATTTCTAGTTGTGTTTTGCCTTGAATAAACACTTATTTGTCAAGAAAGAACCAATTAAGTCCTTCTCAAAAACAAACACCACCCAACCCACTAGTTTATTTTTCAAAAAAAAAAAAAAAAAGAAAAAAAAACAACTCATAACTAGTTTATTTTTCAAAGTTTTCTCGTAGTAACTAGTAATAATAAATAATAGTCACATTTTTCTAAAAGTAGATAGTTTATTATTTTATTTTTTTTGTTTACGTCATCTTAAAAAAAATACAAAATGATTTTTCTTAATGTTTGTTTTCATTATGTTTTTATTTTTGCTTTTGTGATATTTTGTGAATCGATCCGGGTTTGGATAAACCCATACTTGTGGGGTAAACAACTTGTTAGTCCATTTTACGAGCTTAAAATCAAAAAGAGGACTAAACCTGAACCTAATCTGAAACCACCGTTCATCGAGGAACTATATGTCATAATCGACATATTCGAAGAGATAGTCGAAACTCAACCCGATTCCCCAACCATAATCGTCATTGATCCCGACGACCAACCCATGTGGTCAAGCACTAGGACCGTTGCACCAACACCTAGTTCCGCTATTATTCAATGCCCTCTTTCCAACAATTTCCATATCAAGGGTACCCACATACAAATGATTCGCGAGAATCAATTTGATGGAAGAATCCGGTCCAATCCTCACCGACACATAGCCGATTTTCTTGAGATTAGTAACCTATTCCAATATGGTGAAAATCAAGAGGAAGCGGTTAAATTGAGGACTTTTCCTTTCTCATTAACCGGAGAAGCTAAGATTTGGTTGAACGAATTAAATGAAGGAACAATTACTACGTGGGAAGAGATGAGAAAAGCTTTTATTAGCCGATACTTTTCTCCCACTAAGTTTAAAAGTCTCCTAAATGACATTCACAACTCTCACCAAATCAATCACGAAACTCTCGTTGATGCCTGGCTCAGAATGAAAAATATGCTTCGCACTTGTTATGGACACGGTCTAACCAAAGGAGAGATAATTCAAACATTCTATCATGGTTTAGACGATCCAACTCAAGGAATTCTCGACGCTGGAGGAATTTTCCTCTATAAAACTCCCAACGAAGCATTCAAACTCCTCGAGGACAAGGTCCAACTCAAGCTCGATTTATCGGAAAATTCTCTAATCATGCCCAAACCAAAAACCGTTGTTTCTGCCGGTAGAAGCAACATGGATTTTGACCACACAATATTGATGGAGAAACTTGAAACTCTCGCTACAAAAATCGATTCCGAATTTCTGAAAATAAAAGGAGAGCTGAAGGAGATACGAGATGATCGTAGAGACAACGAAGGACACCACGCTTCACAAAACTACATGGAGGATTACACGCCGATGTGTGAACCTCATGAAGCCAGTTACATCCAAGTATATCACAAAGGATATCACGACCTAAAACCTAAAAATTCGTACTCCTATCCAAACCACAACCCAAACCGTTCCCATCCTCACTTCCAACCCCGAGATGAAATGCCACATCCATTACAATATTCCAAAACCTCACCTGAGGACATGATAAATGAGTTGATGGCTAGGCAGATGGAAGCGAATGAAGATATGAAGAATCAGGTGGTTGAATTGGAACATCAAATTGATCAGGGAAAAAGAAACCACCAAGTGATTATCCAGGACTTGGAGAGGAAGTTGAAATATTTTCATGAGAAAGAAATCCAGTGTACCACATTCCTTCCTCAGGCCACAAAAACCAAGTCTAGATACGAAGTTGCCGGAGGAATATTCAAATCACCACCAATTCGAAATGAACATGATAAGGGTGATGTTGAAGTTATCAAGGAGGATGAAACTGAACCCATTCCAACTCTGCCTAACCTGAGCCCAATCATGTCTAATTCACCAACCGTGTTACCTTTCCTTGAGGATTGCACCATGCATATCCTGGCCACTGAACGTCTAGTGAAAGAGAAGACGTTTACACATGATGAATTGTCAAATCATGTTGGTAATGAGGAACTCAATACAACTGGAGACGTTGAAAATGATGTCTTGAAAGAAAAAGAGATTAAGAAGCAGAAGAAGGGAGTGTCAAAGATACCCAACAGGAATGGAGAATTGGAAAGAAAGCTAGACGAGTGGTCTAACCCAAAAAATCCAATTTCTATAAAACAAAATGGTAGGACTGACCCACCTCCTCCAGCTCATATTGAAAACGTGAATGACATATTCACTAGAAGTGGAAAGTCTGATGACCCTCTGAAAAATCAAAAAGATTCACCACCTGTCTTTATTTTTAATAAAATCGATCAAGCGTTCAAGATAACGACAAGGGATTATCACATGGTCAAATCAAAAGAATCAAATGTCTCCCCGTCACTTGTGGAGTACATACCAAAGATCACATACCCTCAACGTTTAAGAACAGAAATTCCCCATGTGAACCGTATCGTCAAAGAATCCTAATCCGGGGAAGAGTCTAGCTAATGACTCAGTAATAAATTAAACGCTTCTCGGGAGGCAACCCGAGCTTTTACTTGTTTATTTGCTTATTTCTGTTTTTAAATAAACATGTACACCCTTTTTGCAAAAATTCTTTTCAAAACTTGGAAGATCTTAAGTGTGGGGGTGTTACGTGCTAATGATGTTTAATATTGCTTGCATTTTGTGTGTTTTGTTTTGTTTTGTTTTTGTTTGAATAATAGCAGCAGGTGATGGAGGAGGATGCTTGGATCATAAATTGATTGATCTCATAAGCTTATGCTAGCATTTGCTTAGCACCTTATCATATGTTGCTCGATCACGATTTCTTGACCCGGGAAGTTTCGTTTCTCTTAGACTATTTATTTATTTATTTTCCCAATTTTACATGCTTTGAAGTTAATTTTCATTACATTTTGGACAATGCTTAACTTAAGTGTGGGGGGAAGTAAATAGAAAAAACGAAACTACTTTTCAAATTTATAATTTTTGGGGCCAATTTAAAATTTTGTATACTTGTTTGCCCTTGTGATCTAATTGTTTTCACGCTTTTAGGATAATATATTAGAATAACTGGATCAATCCACTGGTGAAATCTGTAATTTTGAAAAAAATTGAGATGAGTCCTGATTAATATTGCAACCCATTCTGGGATCGATAACATTTGCTAGCACATATTATAGCCCTTTCCACTAAATTGTGAGGATTTGAGCCTGTTTCGTATATAGCATACATCTTTTATGCTTGAATCTTTTGCTATGAGTGTGCCGGTGATTTTATTTATTCTAGAACTTGTACTTGTAAATCATTACCAGACCGCAGTAAGATCACATTCGTGTGATATAAGTGTATTCGTGTGATAAAGAGGCACCCTTAGGAATAAAACCAAATGGCCTTCATTTTACATCTAATGATATATTATCTAGCTAAATTGGCTAGTTAACCACTCATATGACCCATTTGTTAGCGTTTATCTTTAACGCTAGATACCCTTAGTTACAACCTCCGAGCCATCCTTTTCATTTTTGATTAAATCCAGAAAAATACAAAAATATTTTACACTTTAAACCTTAGCCTTACCCTTTGTCAAAGTCTAAATGGTGGGTTGCTAGTTACTTGGTTGTTGGATTGTTTTTGATGATTATTAGTTAGCCACACTTCACCATCCGTGTGTGCCATTTCGAAAAAGACGAAGACTGCAGCTTCTTATTTGTATTTTTGTGGTGTATACTTATACGAAGTGTGGGGGAGATGTTATGTATGAAAGGAGAATTAATGAAAAAAAATGAAAAAAAAAATGAAAATAAGTCATCGCAACTATAAGGTGACAATTATAGCCAATGTGCTATATATAAAGATGAAGAAAGAAAGTTATGTGATATGTTGTTAGCCAATGAGCTAAATATGAGGAATGTTATTATGGCGAATCGATGTATCGATATGGGAAAGTTCAAAGAAGAGGAAGTTGTTAACTATAATCATTTACGGGTTTGCGGTTTGTTCGGTAACTAGCAACAATGGGACTTAGACTTGACTTTATTTTTCTTTTAAAACCAATTTCATAAATACTCCCATGCCTTATCCCTACCCTTACCAAATTACTTTATTCGTTGTTAGCTTTCGAGCATCCGGATATAGTGATGGCTTTGTGAAAATACGTAGTGCATTAATATTTTAGTAACCATCCCGTTTTTGAGTGATTGAATGACGTGCCAGCGATCTAGTGTGTATTTTGGTGAACTTCCATTATGTGAATAGCGCGCCAGCAATCCAAGATATGCCCTAGTGACCATCCGTTGTTCGAGTAAATCAAGAATCCGCGCTAGCGATCTAATATGTTCTTGTATGAGATATTTTAACATAAGCCTGGTACAACCTCGAAGCTTGTGCATTACAACCCGAATAAAAGACCTCTTTAGATGTTTACACTTGGCGCTTACGCCACGTCGGTGGAGTTTTGTTTCTTGTACAAGCCTATGGTAATAAACGGATCATGACTGAGCAATGAGTGTGATTTCTCTTATATATACTCCACTACCTAAATAAATGAGTGATTGAATGAATTATACTTCATTTCTTTTTTGTGAGGTGTTTAGAAATGTTACTCAAGCAAGAAATCTATGGGTATTGTCATACATCTCGGTTTTTCATCACTAACGCTTAAAAACGATGAATCGTATCTCGTACTTGTACTTGGTAGATTTGCATCATATTCATGCACCATGTGGGATCTATTTTTCTTAATATTTGCTTGAGGGCAAGCAAACCCTTAAGTGTGGGGGAGTTTGCGCTCATTTTCTCTTTTATTAAAAAAAAAAAAAAAAAAAAAAGAAATCAAAATTTTTAAAATTTTCTTTTCGTTTTGTCATTTAGGTATGAATTTCGATTTTTCTTTTTCTAGATTTGCTTGAGGGCAAGCAAAGTTCAAGTGTGGGGGAATTTGATAACGCTCAAATTGTACATGTTTTTAGGAGCGTTATCGTGGATTTTATGCATATATATTGATCACTTTTATGAACTTATGGTACTTAATGAAGTATAATTTCTATTTTAGGTTCATGGAAGCTCATGACAAATAAAACGAAGAAAAAGACGAAGAAACGATCAATAAACGAAGATTTATGCATATACGAAGAATTCCCGACAAATGAAAGTCTCTTGGAATATATTCGAGAAGATAAAGTCATGAAGTTGTCACTCCAAAGACTCAAAAATAAAGTACAAGAAGAGAAACGAGAAAAGAAATGAAGAAAAAAAGCTAAAACGAAGAAATAATGGAAGACTCGTTGTTCCCGACACACCTTCACCATTTTGGCCATAACTTGAGCATACGAACTCGGATTTAGTTGATTCAAGTGGCTACGAAAAGCTAAGAGAAAGATCTAAACTTTGGTGCTTATCATTTCGGGTCAGAAGGCTCCAACCGATCGGATGGAGCCCGCATCGGATTCGGATAGAGCAACTTTTCAGCCAAAACTTCATTACTAATATTCCATTCGTGTACAATCCAATTCTAGATCCTTCCCAAGCGGATTCTAGTCCATTCCAAGCTACTTGGTCACCAAGTTGAGTATTAATGACCCTAGGTCTTGGGGGTAGTATAAATAGGACTCATTTGTATGTGTTCTAATTATCCCAACTTGAGAGAACTTCTCTCACACCTCTCCTACCACCACTACTCTCTCTCAAAGCAAAAAATTCGTCATTAATACCCTCAAAACTTTGGATGTTCAAGAAATCATCAATTGGAGGTCAAAACGTCAAGAAATCATCACCAAACTTTGAGGCATCAATACTTCATCATTTGTAATCTTATTTACATCATTGTAAGACCTTTTAATTATGTTTTCTAATGCTAAAGTTTATGAGTTTATGTCTTTGATTGACATGAGTGGTTAGTTTTATTTATACTTGTTTGGAATCATGTGAATATTGATATGGAGTGTTTGGTATTTTGCAATAAAGAATTATGGCTTTGCTTATGAGTTTGTTTGAATTGTAACATGTCTAAATAACTTGTTGATGAATCATAACCGGATTTAGTGGTCGAAAGAGCTTCTTGTCATGATTTGTTCCAAATGTTAATGCGCATATATGTTTGGTATTTCATAATTGACAACTATGAATAAACATGTTAAATGGACTTGTAATGATTGATTCAAGAGTACATGTCGAAAGGGTTCTTCTGAACAAATTGGTAAAACTAATATTTCTAACAAATGGTTTATAATGACTCGGTTTATAATAACATTAACAGGCCGAAAGGACGTGTTAGTCTAAACCGTGATGTATGCAATTTCATGATATTACCCATTGAATTGGAATTGTATGACTTTATTTGCTATTGCTTGATATCTACCCGATACTCCATACACTCCATTGAAATAGATACTAGTTCCAAACAAGTATTGTTTTTAATCTTATTGAATTTACATAATCATCATTTTTAGTGTTACTTGTTGCTTATATGGTATTTTGGGGCGTGACAACCAATTACCACTTTTTTATTGCTTATTGTTACATAGATTCTTCACAATTGAAAACACCCAAATCCTAGTGAACGACCTCGGCTTACCAACCAAAACTAGCTACATACGAAAGGGTCATACTTGCCCGTGTGTTCTTAGCTTTATCCGGTAATTCATGTTATAAATTTAAAACTAGTAGTCACGAGACACATCATATTTATAAGCAAACTGCCTTGGCAAACCACGGATGGGACGGATCCAAAAATAGGGATCCGTCCGTGTATGATTTTGGTTCCGCGGGAACCTGACAGTATATCACCAAAATCTTCACCAAATCTAACCAAGATATTTCCTTATCTTTTCTTTGAGTAAAGATCAATCCAAGATATTCATATGATCTTTAAGATCTCCTAAAGATATCAAAGTGATGCATGCCATGATGTCATTGTACATTTTCCATATTTAGAATTAAAATGTAAATAAATGTAACATGTAAATGTAAATGTATGTAACTTGTAAATGTATGTGAATGTAACATGTATATACTAGTGATCATATATGTAGCATGTAAATGATGTTATGAGTTTATGAAAAGCTTGTGACTATAAATGTAAAAGACTTAACTATATTTATGCTTTGCTAAAAATAAAGATTATAATTGTCATTAACAAAATATAGCAAAGATCGTAAAATATAAATAACGTTTTTTAGACGATATTTGTATTAACACATCTGTTAAGCATAACCATTGACAATACATACTTTTAAATGTAACTCCTCAATGTTACTCATATTATTGTATAATATAAATACCATGCTTAATAAAATAAACTAAATGTATGATAAACATGATTGAAATGACCCATTTGGAGTATGCCTTAAAATAGCTCGTACATAATCCTCAGTAAAATTTCCTTTTGATAGCTTTTTCAGAAGCTCGGTCTGTTGATCCATTTGACCAACTTCTTGAATTATGCCATGAATCTAGAGAAGTTAGAGTCACCTATACCAAATCAAGGAAGCTAAAAAGTTTAAAATAAATAAACAAAATTTCACGGAATTTAATCAAATAGACTTCAAGTGCATATAAATGTAAACCTAATTGAAACCTAAGAAAGCGTTAAACATCAAACATGGATCCAACTTAGAATTTTTGAAGGTGCATGAAGCAAGTGGGTGAAATGGTGATGCATAGAGTATCTAGATATATGTTAATTTGTTGTTATACAACGTCTTTTGACTTGTGGCCACCGCATGACAGGAGGTGGTCACCATGCTGCTCACATTCCTCATCGCCCTTAGCTTCCCTGCAACTGACTCTTAGTATTTATGGGGATAAAAAGCATTGGTAAAAAAATGTAGGTGAGTCATTTGACTAAACTTACGAATGCATATTTGTTATTACATGGTTCAATATACATTGTGGTTGATATGCTGGGGTACCTATATGTTAAAAAAACCAACACGTTAAGTGAAAAGGTAATTTGAAAACAGTTAGTTATGAATAAACCGTTTGACCCATTCAAAATAAAATGTTACCCGAATTGACTTATGGTAATGAATATACATAATACTTTATCATAGTGAAAAGGAGAGTGTTGTTACAGACCTGGTTGCATCCATATCACATGCTCGACAAATATGGATGTACATTCAGGTTGTCCATTTTTCGTGTCACCAGCTCTTTTCTTCCACTTAAAGCTCTCTTTTCCTTGTCCACGCTCGTGAGAAACTATCTGCTCCTGTGAAGCAACAAACCTTCGATATTTCTTGCACGAAAGAGGTAGTCTATTTATGTGACACATAGTGGTTTTCGTCTTATCAGTAATAAAATTATGTAGCGTACCATTTGATGTCGAACTTGCGTCAATATTAGTTGCAGCTACAGGACACCCGCAGCTAACTTTGCCACTTGTTTGCTTAAACAAAATGCCCTTATTCGCAGATATATCAGTAAGGGATCTAAAATAGACCCTCGCCGTTCGTTAATACCTGTAACAATAGCAGATTGGAAAGGGTTGGTATAGCTAAAACCATCATCTATATTAAGTATGCAATAGTCCAACCACATAGAAAATAATGGGACCGCTTACCTCGAGCAGCTGAACGATTCTGTCTGCTGCAAACACGCGGGGAGACGAATTCCTTCTCTACCGTTTGATTAGTATCTGTAACAACACTATTGGGTTTTAAAGTTACTACTACTGATATTGTTAAGACTGCTCAGGAACTACAAAGGAAATACACCAAGTCGTTGATGCTGCTGGTTACATAGTTAATACTGCTTATGGAAGATTAATGCTGCTGCAAGATTAATACTGCCAGAATACTTAGTTAGTATTGCTATTACATTGTTAGTGTTGCTAGTGTATTAGAGTCGGTTATTATGTAAAGTATGTTTAGATAAATATAGAAAAGATTCTATAGAGATTTATCTTGTATAGGAAGTTATTGTAAGCCGACTAGGACTCCTTAGTCTATAAAAGGAGGACCTAGGGCATATACAGATATACGATTCTAGAGAAAACTTCAAGGTTGTAAACCATAATACTTAAGGAGTATTCGTATTATTAATAACATTGAAGTGTTTAGTTTGATATTCATTGTTTACTATTTTGTTCTACTTAAGATCAAATACAAAATTCCGCATTGTGTTTGATAAACCACATGTCAGTTTCTATACCTAGTTGTGTTAGATTTATCTAGCATAGCTAAACCTTTACAAGCTAAGGGATTCGATCAAGTATTCAACTAGGAACAACAAGTGGTATCAGAGCTTGTGATCTAGAGACTGTGAATCAAGAAGAACCTATTGCAACTCATCTCACTAAAGAAGGAAGACATGGACTCAGAATCTACTCACATGATCACTGCATCAAAGGTCCCCATGCTCAAGCCTGGAGAATATGAGCTATGGAGGATGAGGATAGAGCAGTACATCCAGATGGTTGATTACTCTATGTGGGAGGTCATAGAGAATGGAAATCAACTACCTAAGACTGAAACCTCTGCTGAATGAGTTACTACTATTATGCCTATCAAGACTGCTGAAGACAAGGCACAAAGAAGGCTTGAAGTAAAGGCCAGAAGTACTCTTATGATGGGAATTCCTAATGATCATCAGCTAACCTTCAACCACATCAAGGATGCTAAACAATTGCTAAAAGCAATTGAGACAAAATTTGGAGGGAATGCTGCAACCAAGAAGACAAGGAAGAACCTCTTGAAGCAACAATATGAAAATTTTGCTGCTTTAAGTTCTGAAAATCTTGATTAAACTTTTGACAGGCTTCAGAAACTCATCAGTCAATTGGCACTTGTTGAAGTCTCAATTTCTCAAGAAGATGTCAATCAAAAGTTTTTAAGAAACTTATCATCAGAGTGGAACACACACACTGTGGTGTGGAGAAACAAGGATGATCTGGATACTATGAGTTTGGATGATCTGTACAACAATCTTAAAGTTTATGAATTTGAAGTTAAAGGGTCATCTAGTTCATCAACAAGCACACAAAACCTAGCTTTTGTGTCCTCCTCCAACAACAGTTCTAGCAGTCCTAATGAAGTAGTTAATATTGCTCATGGAGTTAGTACTGCTGGCACTTAAGTTAATGCTGCTGGGTCTACAACCCTTAATAATTTGAGTGATGCTGTTATTTATGCTTTCTTGGCTGGTGCATCTACTAGTTCTCAAATGATGCATGAAGATTTGGAGCAGATCCATCCAGATTATCTTGAAGAGATGGACTTGAAGTGGCAGATGGCAATGTTGACTGTGAGGGCAAGAAGATTTCTGAACAAGACTGAAAGAAATCTCAAGATTATTGGGAAGGATAGCTTGGGTTTTGACAAATTCAAGATTGAATGCTACAACTGTTACAGGAAGGGTCACTTTGCTAGAGAGTGCAGGGCAAAAAGGAATCAAGACAACAAGAGTAATGAAGTTTCAAGGAGATTTGTACCTGCGGAAACTACAAATTCTACAGCTTTTGTGTCTCAATGTGATGGTCTTAGAGCATATGACTGGAGTGATCAAGCAGCTGAAGGACCTAACTTTGCTCTTATGGCCTACTCTTCTGCCTCAAGTTCTGATTCTGAGGTATCTAACAGTTCTAGTTGTTCATATAAGTCTTGTTTGGATACTGTTGAAGAACTTAAGAATAGGAATGAAAAGCTAATGGAAGAGGTAAAAATGTTAAAATTGGACAATTTAGGCTATAAGGTAGGTCTAAAATCTGTTGAGGAAAGACTTGACTTTTTCAAACAAAATGAGTTAGAATATGTAGAAAAAGTAAATGTTCTTGAAAGTAAGCTTTTTGTAAAAGAAAATGACAAACAGGCCCAGTTTTGGTAAGAAGGTGTCTAAGAAATTTGTTAAGTACACTGAGAAACCTAGGCAGATCACAAACAGGCCTAGAGGTAACCAGAGAAGTTGGAATGGTATGATATCTCAAAGGTTAGGAAGTGACTTTGAGATGATCAATAAGGCTTGTCATCACTGTGGTAGTTTTGAACACTTACAAGAAAATTGTTATTACTATAAAAAACCAGTGTGGAACTATGCTAGGAGGGTGAATCATAAAAGTTTTTCAAGAAATACTCACCCACATGCTAAAAGAAATATGGTTCCAAGAGTAGTACAAATGAGATCTGGTATAGTATCAGTTACAACTGCTGATCAAAATGTTTCTAAACAAGCAGTAGTAACTAATACTGCTAGATCAGTTAGTACTTCTAACACCAAAAGAACAGTGAATGGTGCAAATAAATTATCAAAGTTTTCAAACAAAGCACATTACACTGTAAAGCAGCTCATTCAAAAGCTAACAACTATTAGTGCTGCTAAGGCAAAGCCAGTAGTTTCTACTGCTGAGCCAAAAGTAATAACTCATACTGTTTTGGGAAATCATTTTTATGTTGTGAAGTCCTCAGCTTGTTGGGCCTGGAAACCAAAAGTTAAAGTTTTAGATCATGTTTCTAGACACAGCAGTGCATCTATAATTTTAAAGAGATATGATTATGTAGATGCACAAGGCAGATCTAAGTCAGTATTGGCTTGGGTCCCTAAAATGAACTGATTTTCTTACTTTATGTGCGGGGCAATCCACAAGTGGAATTGGAAGATAAAGGAGTATTTGACAGTGGATGCTCAAGGCACATGACTAAAAACATGTCCTATCTTGAAGATTTTGAAGCTATTGATGGAGATATGTTGCTTTGGGGAGTAATCCCAAAGGAGGGAAAATCACTAGTAAAGGTACAATAAAGACTGGTAAATTAGATTTTAACAATGTGTACTTTGTCAAAGAGCTTAAGTTTAATCTCTTTAGTGTCTCACAAATGTGTGACAAAAAGAATAGTGTTCTTTTCACTGATACTGAATGTATTGTCTTATCTCCTGACTTTAAGTTGACTGATGAAATTCATGTTCTACTTAAAGTTTCTAGAACAGACAGCATATACAGTGTTGATTTAAAGAATATGGTTCCCAAAAGAGGTTTGACTTGTCTCCTTGCAAAAGCCACATCAGATGAATCTAAACTTTGGCATAGAAGACTTGGTCATTTAAATTTCAAAACAATGAATAAATTGGTTAAGGGAAACCTTGTGAGAGGTTTACCTTCAAAAGTTTTTGAAAATTCTGAAATCTGTGTTGCTTGTCAGAAGGGAAAACAACATAGAGCTTCTTGTAAGGCCAAAGTAGTGAACTCTATTAGTCAGCCATTACATATGTTGCACATGGATTTGTTTGGACCAACATTTGTAAAGAGTTTAATGAAAAAGATGTATTGCCTAGTTGTCATAGATGATTTTAGTAGTTTTACTTGGGTGTTCTTTTTAGCAACTAAGGATGAAACAAGTAGCATTCTTAAGGCTTTCATAACCAAGGTAGAAAACCTAGTTAACCATAAGGTTAAAGTGATAAGATGTGACAATGGAACTGAGTTCAAGAATAGGGAAATGAACCAGTTTTATGAGATGAAAGGTATTGAGAGACAATATAGTGTAGCTAGAACTCCTCAGCAAAATGGAGTTGCTGAGAGGAGGAATAGGACACTTATTGAGGCTGCTAGAACAATGTTAGCTGATTCTAAATTACTTACTACTTTTTGGGCTGAAACAGTTAATACTGCTTGTTATGTACAGAATAGAAGTAAGTTAGTTAAGCCTCATAACAAGACCCCTTATGAACTTTTACATGGTAGAAAACCATTGCTTGATTTCTTAAGACCATTTAGGTGTCCTGTTACTATCTTGAATACCATAGATCATTTAGGCAAGTTTGATGGAAAGGCTGATGAAGGATTCTTTGTTGGATACTCATCAAATAGCAAAGCTTTTGGAGTATTCAATAGTAGGATTAGGAGAGTGGAAGAGAACTTGCATGTTAGGTTTAGTGAAAGTACGCCTAATGTTGCATGGAGTGGACCAAGCTGGCTGTTTGATATTGATTCTTTAACCAAGACTATGAATTATGAGCCAGTTGTTGCAGGAACAGAGTCTAACAATTGTGCAGGTACAAAAGCAAGTAATGATGCAGGTCAAGCTGGAAAGGAGCCAGAACATGACAAAGATTACATTTTGCTATCTATTTGGGCTGCTGATCCACCCTTCTCAACTCAAGAGTCAAAGAGTTCACAGGCAAATGACTTTGATGATCAAGAAAAGGATGATGTATCAGATGATCAAGCATTTCATGGAGAAAAGAAGTCTGATGATCAAGCAAAGGATGATATATCAGAAGATATTAACACTGGCAGTTCTAACACAGTTAATATTGCTAAGCCAAGTGTTAATGCTGCCAATGAAGAAATTAACACTAGCAATATTAATTCTGTTAATACTACTGAGCCAAGTGTTAATGTTGCTGGCAAGCAAGGCATATCTTTTGATGCTGATGTCTACCCAAATAATCTAAACATGCCTATATTGGAAGACATTTATCCTGCTACTGATGAAGATGTACTTGGTACAGAGGCTGACTCAACCAATTTGAATGAAGAAGTACCTGTCAGTCCTATTCCAACTACAAGAGTTCACAAGAATCATCCTAAGGATCAGATCATTGGAGAGCCAAAGTCTTCTATTCAAACAAGGAAAATGGTTAAAGACTTGAAGGAACAAGGTTTCTTTGCAAGATCCCTTCATCAAAGAAACAGTCACAAAGACCTTCAAAATTGTTTGTTTGCATGTTTTCTATAACAAATAGAACCCAAGAATGCTCACAAAGCATTACAAGATCCAAGCTGGGTGGAAGCTATGCAAGAAGAACTTCTACAATTCAAGCTTCAAAAAGTTTGGACATTGGTAGATTTGCCTAATGGGAAGAGGGCAATTGGTACTAAGTGGGTTTTTAGATGCAAAAAGGATGAAAGAGGCATTGTGATCAGAAACAAGGAAAGGTTATTAGCTCAAGGATACACACAAGAAGAAGGTATTGATTATGATGAAGTATTTGCTCCTGTTGCAAGAATTGAGGCTATCAGATTATTCTTGGCCTATGTTTCATTCAAAGACTTTGTAGTGTATCAAATGGATGTTAAAAGTGCTTTTCTGTATGGGACTATTGAAGAAGAAGTTTATGTCTCACAACCACCTGGTTTTGAAGATCCTAATTTCCCTAACAAGGTTTACAAGGTAGAAAAGGCACTATATGGCTTACATCAAGCTCCCAGAGCTTGGTATGATACATTGTCAACATACCTGTTGGACAATGGTTTTAGTAGAGGGAAGATTGATAAAACTATGTTTATCAAAAGGCACAAGGATGATATCTTGTTAGTTCAAGTTTATGTTGATGATATCATCTTTGGATCAACACATAAGGCTTTATGTGTTGAATTTGAGAAGTTTATGCATGAAAGATTTCAGATGAGTTCCATGGGAGAACTTACATTCTTTTTAGGAATTCAAGTTAGATAGAAAGAAGATGACATATTTATCAGTCAAGATAAATATGTGGCTGAAATCTTGAAGAAGTTTGGATTTACAGATGTGAAGCCTTCAAAGACAACTATGGAAACATCCAAGCCCTAGCTCAAAGATGAAGATGGTGAAGAAGTTGATGTTCATTTGTATAGATCAATGATTGGCTCATTGATGTATCTTACAGCTTCAAGACCTGACATAATGTTTGTTGTCTGTGCTTGTGCAAGATATCAAGTCACACCAAAAGTTTCACATCTTAATGTTGTGAAAAGGATTTTTAGATATTTGAGAGGTTAACCCAAATTAGGCCTTTGGTATCCAAATGATTCACCTTTTGACTTGATTGCATACTCTGATAGTGAATATACTGGAGCTAGCTTGGATAGAAAATCAACAACAGGAGGTTGTCAGTTTTTGGGAAGCAGGTTCATTTCATGGCAATGCAAGAAACAAACTGTGGTTGCAAATTCCACAACTGAAGCTGAGTATGTTGCTGCTTCAAGTTGCTGTGGACAAGTTCTCTGGATTCAGAATCAATTGTTGGATTATGGGTACAACTTTATGCATACTAAAATATATATTGATAATAACAGTACTATGTGCATTTATTAAAAATCCTGTTTATCACTAAAAAATAAAGCATATTGAGATAAGACATCATTTTATAAGAGATTGTTATGAAAAGAAGTTAATTCACATTGTTAAAATCCATACTGATAACAATGTTGCAGATTTGCTCACAAAAGCTTTTGATGTGGGTATATTTCAATTTTTGGTTGTTAGTATTGGAATGATAAATCTTTGAAAAATTCTTATCTCTCTATGTTTTTGTAAATTTTTATAAGGAATAGTACTGTTATTAGGTCAATAAATTATTTATGCTGCTAAGAAAAATTAGTATTGCTAGTTGTTAGTATTGCTAGTTTTTAGTATTGCTAGTTATAATTAGTATTGCTAGTTTTCTTACAACTGCTATGTTAATGCTGCCAGTTATACTTAGTATTGCTAAGTTTAATTGATGATGTGATTATTGTACATTATGTTATGTTTGTGGTTTTGTGTTTTTGGAACTAATCTTTTGTAGGATAAGCTGAGAGAAGTGATGGGGTGCTGATTAAAAGGTTGTTTGGAGTGGAAACTAACTTTATGCTGCTAGGCATAAGTTAATGCGGCTATACCTAAATTAGTGCTGCTAGGTTTCTGCTGCTATGTTTGAAAGAACAGGGTACTGTTTTATAAATGTGAGCGATAAGGGTTTATATCCTCCACTCGTTCCCACAAGTGTCTTTATCCGATCTAAACTCTTTCAAACCTAAACCCTAAATCTTTTTACTCGTTAATTGCAAATCCCACCAAAAATTTTTCAAAATTCACAATGTCGACTCTGTCATTCGCTGATCAACATAACATGATTGCATTCTTGCAAAAGCCTAAGGAGAGTGAAGGTTTTATGGAAATCATTGATTTTCTTAATGCTACTCATATTAGGTACGCATTAACTGTAAACCCTACTATATATGTTTCCAACATCAAAGAGTTTTAGGCTACTGCAAAGGTCAAAACTATTGATGAGGAAGTACAGATACATGCCCTTGTGGATGGGCAGAAGGTTATTATTACTGAGGCTTCTGTTCGAGATGTTCTACATCTTGAAGATGATGAAGGTATTAACAATCTTCCAAATTCTACAATTTTTGAAACACTTGCATTGATGGGGTATGAAAAGCAGAGTAATTCTTTAAAATTTTCAAAGGGTGCTTTCTCTCCACAATGGAAATTCTTAATTCACACTATCTTACAGTGTCTTAGTCTAGAGACTACTGGTTGGAATGAGTTTAGTAGTAATATGGCTTCTGCTATTATCTGCTTGGCTCAAAATCAAAGCTTTAATTTTTCTAAATTAATTTTTGATAGTGTGGTTAAGGGCTTGGATAGTTCTTCTAATAAACATTACTTATATCCAAGATTTTTACAACTTCTTATGGACAAAGAATTTGAAAAGAAAAAGGTTCATAAAAAGGTTTATACTGCTCCCTTTCATACTAAAAAGATTTTTGCTAATATGAAAAGAGAGGGAAAGGATTTTTCAGGCAGAGTTACACCATTGTTTCAAACAATGTTGGAACTAGGTCCAAATCAGGGTGAAAGCTTAGCAATCCTAGTTGATGCTTATCACACACCCACTGTTTTGCCATCCCCATCAACAATACAAAAGACCCAAACCCATAGGATCACACAAAAGGGCACTCAACTACCTCAGGTTGGTGCTAGTATGGCTGCAGATGAAGCTGTGCATGAGGAGAGGGGTCACAGATTATAAAGGGTTGTCACTACTGCTACTAGCTTAGAAGCAGAGCAGGATAGTGATAACATAAGTAAGACCCAATCTAAGGCAACTTCTAATAAAGAAAGTTCCTCTGGAACTCATTCAGGTGAAGGTCCCAGCCAAATGGATAATATAGGGGTGTAGATGCTTAGACTAGGTCTGAGGCTATGCCTAACTCACCCAATGATGCACCACTTGGGAGAGGTAACACACTCCGAAGTGTTGAGGGTAGTCTTAAACTTATTAATGAATTGACGGTTACTTGTACAAAATTGTCAAAGGATGTTCTTGGTCTCAATAAGGAACTTAAGCAGCTTAAAATCTCTCAAGGTACTGAAATCAAAAGGTTGAAGCAAAGGATTAGGTATCTTGAAGGACAACAGAGGTCAAGAACATACAAAACAAAAAGGTTATACAAGGTTTGATCTACTTCCAGGGTTGATTCTCCTAATGAAGTAAAGAGTTTGGAGAAGGATATTTCCAAACAGGGGAGGAATACAAGCAAAGCTTCAAGGGAGGAAACTTTGGTAGGTATGGATATTGGGGTAGATGTGAAAACTACTGGGGATGATGATGATGATTGAATGAGTTTGTTGTTACTAATCAACAAGGTAATGTTGCTGATGATGGTATTGAGAAGATAGCTAAAGTGTTACTTGATGCTGCTACACTTAAGACTGCTGGGGATGAAGTTAATATTGCTAGTGCTGAGATTAATATTGCTAGTGAAAAGGTTAGTGATGCTGAGACTGAGGTTAGTACTGCTGCTACTCAAGGTGATGAGGATATGACTATAGCTCAGGTATTAACAAAGTTGAAGAGTACAAGACCAAAGGCAAAAGGAGTTGTGATCAAAGAACCAGTATCAGTATCAACAACACCATCAATGACTATTTCACCATTAGACAAAGGCAAAGGTTTGTTGATTGAAGAACCTAAGAAGAAAATTTTATTATTCAGTCAACAACAACAACAACTTGTTACAGATGAAGAAGTTGCAAGACTGGTGCAAGCTGATCTTGATGCTGAAGAAGAAGAGGTAAGAAGAACGCTAGCTCAAGAGGAAGAACAACATACAAGCCAAATGTGAAGCAGATCACATGTTAGCCCAGAAGATGTGGGATGATGAACAAGAAGAGTTATCAATGGAAGAAAAGGCAAAGCTTTTTATGGAATTCTTGACTCAAAAGAAGAAGTTCTTTGCACAGAAAAGAGCTGAAGAAAAGAGGAACAGACCACCTACTCTAGCACAACAAAGGAATATTATGCAGACCTATCTGAGAAATATGGGAGGATGGAAACAAGCTCAATTCAAGGGGATGAGCTATGACAGAATTAAAGAAGAGTTTGACATAGTTTTCAGAAGGGTTAATACTTTCATTGCTATGAATGAAGAAGAGTTGGTGAGGTTTTCTAAGAGTTCTGGAGAAGAGTTAGTAGCTGATAGCAGTAAGAAGCAGAAACTAGATGAGCAGACAGAGCAGCCACAAGAGTAGGCAGAGCAGGTTCAAGAAAGTGTGGAAAAAGAAGCAGCTAATCTACAACAAATGGTTAGATTTGTAGACAGTGATGATACATTTGTTGATGCTGTTCCTTTACAGACTAAAGCTCCTATCATTGATTAGAAGAATGGTTATAAAGGTGAGACTAAAACTCCTTGGTGGGAGATAATCATAGCTGGTGGCAGGACTCAAAGGTTTGTAACATTTCCTCAAATGCTCAGAAATTTTGATAGAGAAGATTTAGAGATATTATGGGCATTAATCAAGAACAGATATGGAGATTCAAGGCCACAAAATGAGATAGATAATGTTCTTTGGGGAGACTTGAAGATTATGTTTGAAGTTTATGGTGAAAATAGAGTTTGGAAAGAGCAATACAAAAGTACCAAAGTTACCCTTTGGAAGCTGTATCAATCATGTGGAGTTCATACTGTAATGCTGAGGGGATGACTTCAAATTTACATGCTAGTAGAAAAAGACTATCCTCTGGCAAAGAGTACACTTGATATGATGCTTAATGGATCTGTTAGACTTCAAACTGAGAGATGGAGTGAAATGGTATATCAGCTTCTCAAGAAAATGGAGAAACAATTTTATGGGGCTGATTACAAGAAGATGAGAAAGTAAGTGTTTGGAAACATCCTCCTGGTGAAGGTTTAAGCTTAGATTGAAACTTGATGATTTTGGAAGAAATATCAAGTTTAGGGGAGGATTATTGGGTGTTAAAGTTACTACTACTGATATTGTTAAGACTACTCAGGAACTATAAGGAAATACACCAAGTCGTTAATGCTGCTGGTTACATAGTTAATAATGCTTATGGAAGATTAATGTTGCTGCAAGATTAATACAGCTAGAACACTTAGTTAGTATTGCTATTACATTGTTAGTGTTGCTAGTATATTAGAGTCGGTTATTATGTAAAGTATGTTTAGATAAATATAGAAAAGATTCTATAGAGATTTATCTTGTATAGGAAGTTATTGTAAGCCGACTAGGACTCCTTAGTCTATAAAAGGAGGACCTAGGGCATATACAGATATACGATTCTAGAGAAAACTTCAAGGTTGTAAACCCTAATACTCAGGGAGTATTCGTATTATTAATAATATTGAAGTGTTTAGTTTGATATTCATTGTTTACTATTTTGTTCTTCTTAAGATCAAATACAAAATTCCGCATTGTGTTTGATAAACCACAAGTCAGTTTCTATACCTACTTGTGTTAGATTTATCCAGTATAGCTAAACCTTTACAAGCTAAGGGATTCGATCAAGTATTCAACTGGGATCAACAAACACGTTACAAAGAATTAGTATTACCCACTAATAACTTTGTTGTGTATACATGTTGAGCTATTACTTCCCTGTGCGAAGAAGAGCAGGCATATGCACTTGTGACTGAAGTAACATTGACAATATCCATAACATGAACGTTAGCATCAAGTGCCTTGCCACCATCCGCGTCATGGCTACTGCCTGCAACATATGTGAAATAGCAAGAATAAAAACATCACAAAAAATATTTAAAACCAAACCATGAAAGAATGTAAAGTTACTATAACTAATATGTGAAAACAGTACCTTTCATACACCTTCTAGAGAGTTGATCTTCCGTCGACTTTGACTTCAAAATTCCAGCAGTTGTTTGAATCTGTTGGCCATACTGGTGCGAGATTGTAGGCTAGAAGAGTTGGCTATAGGAGCAACACGACGCAATAACACAGTCAGATAAAAATGAATACCCGATATACCCATTCGCCCTTTAGTCTCTTCGTTTCATTGGTTACCTGGTCTACTCCAAATTTTGCAGTTTTCTGATCCAAACATACCTGATATATGAATTTCCAGCCTGATCCAAAAATTATTTCTTTGTGTAGTGAACTGATCCAAACACCCCTTCATTTACATTTTAGTCTACAAAAGGAGCAAAAAAAAAAAACCTCGTAAGTTTCTGAAACCTAATATGTCATAATTGCGCAATAAAGAATGCTTATTAGATCAAACAATTTACTAAAGGATAAGTGAATGCACTCAACCACTATGTGAGAGGGAAGCTGTATTTATTTTTAACTTTTGAAGTTTATCTTATATTTAAACAAACAACTACTTAGAGTATGCCTTAACAAAAACTACCATATTAAAAAAAGAACTTAAGCATTCTATATATGCGGCACCATTCTATTAAGTAAGTACAAGAATTTTTTTATATAATAATTATGTAAAAAAAGGCTAACTAACCAAAAAGCACATGTAAAATTCGCTCCATTTAAGGATATCAGTGGTTTTAATTGTAATGACATGGGAGCTGCCACCATGTTGTCGTTGGTTGTTACTAAGCCAATTCTTATTTGCATGGGACACATAACGGCTATGCTTCTGGGAACCTGCAACATTTACTATAACGATAAGCAGTCACTGTTCAGTATAACTTAAAGAGGCACTTATATGTAGTGTGTGGAAGTTACAAAATATGCACGAATAAATTGACATACCTGTATTAGTAAAATGATCAGAACCATCTTCACTACCAACGGCTTTTAAGGTGCTGATATTTCTTTTTACACACCTGCAATACCCATGCATTGCAAAAATCCAGTATAATAAAAAGTTGGGTTGTAGGCAATGAAGCTTTGGAATTCTGTAATGCTATTAACAGTCATGAAACATACTCGTACACATATCATCGTGCAACATGTCTGAGTCGACTCATAATTGAATGCCATTTTTTTGGATTTTGCCCATTAATCTTTGACAATAAAGTATAAGATAAGCACATATTCTAAGCCTTTTTAATTATATATATAGTTAGTTACATGGCTTAGTTAATGAATTTGCATGCCTAATTTTACAAAAATATAATGGTGCTCAGCTTGCAAGCTAAGATGAGGAAATTATTCAATATAAACCACTTTGTGTTTGTGCCAAATCTTCTAAAACTTTTACAAACTCAATACCTTGGATGACATGTGTTTCAAGCTTTCAACATTGATGTTCATTCCACCAAGGCACAACAAAAGACAAAAAATACATGTGCAAAGTTGCCAATGGAAAAGCATCACTTACAGGTACATGAGAAGTTTTTCCTGCACTTTGAAGGCCTATGAAAGTAAGTTGAGTTTCATGCTTGAAAAAGAAGCTGCAACACATCCATATATCATAACAAATTAATAATAAGATTAGGTTAAATATGTTACTATAACTTTTTTATAGAGCATAAATTAAAAACATAAATACCTTTGAAGCCAATGGAGAAAAGCTTCCAATAAACCCATTATTAGGGTTTAAGTGTAGAATAAAACAATTCTCCAAATCAGCATCAAGTGCAATCACCAGGTTTTCTGGAGTGCAACTTGTGTTGCAAATCTCTTACATTCAGTTTTATAGAAGATATAGAATATAAAGAACATAAAGTTACCTCAGATGTTCCATTTATACTCACTGGAGCATATATATCATAAGCACTTCAATCATGGCAGCCATTCTTAAAACCCTAAAAAGATTTTGGAAGAAAGAGAGATGTATTAGAGAATATGATTAATAACAAAGTTGCTTATATACGTTTTTTAATATTTACCAAAGTTGCAACTCAAAACTGAATATAATCTTAGGTTAACTGACCTAAAACATAAGAATATAATATTTTTTCATTAAGCATGCCCTCCATAGTGATCAATTTAATATTAATCAAGCATAAGAATAGAATACCTTTTCATCAAGCATGTCTTCCATATTGAATGAGCAATTCGTATGATGTAGGGTGCTGTGAAAACTGCATAGTTTTAGAATATGGAACCATATGTTCTTTTATACATGCTTATGTGATCAGTGGAGTACCTGATTAAATCTAGAAAGATTCTTGACATGTCCACAAGTTAAGATCATAGTCGCTACATGAGAATTTATTAGTGGATATTGTAACCTAATTCTAACATATACAACCAGACTAACCTGTAAAGACTACATCATTAGGGTTTTGAGGGAAAAGAGACAAACCTTTTTCTGTTCGTGATCTATCAAGAAAAAACCATAAAACAGGTTGGTTGATGAATTTTTTTAATGTCGATCGTGTTTTCGGGATTAGAGGAAAACATGATATCAGGGTTTTGAGAAAACGTTATTATGAATGAACTCAGAATTTTTTTACGTAAAATTAAAAATGGATAATATGTTTTGGATTATTATTTGATTTGTGTGCTTCTAATTAACACTACAACATTCACCCCTTTGGGCGGTGACATTTTTCCCCTTTCAGCGGGGACATGTCACCGCCAATACACTTTCCACGGGGACATGTCACCGCCGAAACGTCACCGCCCAAAGCTGGTCGCTGATACTTTCGGCGGGGACTATTACCACCTTTGGGCGGCGACCTGTGGGTCCCACAGCTTTCTAGCCGGTCAAAGATTGTCCAGCGTGGCAAGGGTTTTCTGCGAGGACATGTCCCCGCCAAAAACTAAGAAAATTAATTAATCAAGTGTTTTCGGCGGGGACTTGTTCCCGCAGAAAATGTGTTTTAATAATTTTAAAATTAATTAATCAAGTGTTTTCTGCGGGGACCTGTCCCCGCCAATAATGTTCTTAATATAAAACTGCTTCTTTCTTTTGGCGGGGACCCCGCCAAAAGCATCTGACCCATTTTGCAGCAATTTGTTGCAAAATGGGTAATCCCAGGTTTTTTCCGCAATTAGTGCAGAAAAAACCTACCAAATGCAGCAAATAAACCTTCAGTTTTCCCCATTGCCGCAACAACTTCGCCAAAACAACAAATTCGCCAACAAAGATTCGCTAAACATATACAACAACACCAAATTAAACCCAAATTCGCTAAAAATAATATTAATCCAAATTCGCCAACCTCGCTAAACATAGAACCTGTTTTTACAATAACTATCCAAATTCGCTAAACATAATCATATGAATCCAAATTCGCCAAAAACGGTTCAAAAACCGTGATCCACATGATATTCTACAAAACTATACATAAGCTAGCAAGGAACAATTTAGTGGGAATCCTAACACATAATAATCCTTCTAAATCTACACAACTATGTCCAATAACCCAAAACAAATATAAAGTGACCCATCCGACCCATATACTAATCCCCATTCTCCCCACCATCCCCATTACCCCCAGTACCCCCAGCTCCCCGACTACCCTCCCCTGTAGGTCTAGACTCACCCGCCGACGCATTCTGGGATCCGGATGTCCCCGGCAATCCCGCTGCTAGCTCCCCAGGAAAGCCCGGCTGTCTCCTCGCCCAATCCAGAATCATCTGCAGCGTGTTCCCTTGCTGCGTCATGGTCTCGGGCAGTGAGGACGAGGAGGCTTCCTCACGAGCTCGTGAGGAGCTGAGAGTCGGCCTGTGACCACCCCCGGGTAAAACTGGACCTATGCCAGGAATATGTCCCCTCTGCTTGCCGCCGATCACCTGGCGCAAGATATCCGTATCTGACATACGCATCCCATAGGAGGTTCTCTCTGACCGCAGCCGGATCATCTCATTCTGTTTAGTTACAAAAAAACAAGAAAAGTAATATATAAGTCGTGATTTATTAAATTGCATTAATGTTGGTGAGTTTTTGGAAATAAATTATACTTACGTATCTAGATTCGGCCTCCTCAGACTCCCAGACGCCGTCTCTGGTGGTGTGGGTGTGTCTGTACATGTCGATATGGTCTCTAGTATCCTCGGAGTCGGCGGAGCTCAACTGTTTATAAATAAAATCAATCAGTACTCACCCAACACTATATATATAAATAAAATGATTAAAAAGTGTCTTACAAAGTTATCAGCTATGACAACTAATGAATGTGATCCATGAAGGGTGGCAATCTTCATTTTGCTCCTATTTTGACTGTTGATCTCCCCGATCTTCAACTTCTTCGGGTCGCTCCAGTGCTCAATCTGCTTATTATAAATAATAAAAACTATTATATAAATGAATTATTATTATTATTATTATTGATCTCCCCGATCTTCAAACTCTTTTTTTTTTTTTTTTTTTTTTTTTTTTTTTTTTTTTTTTTTTTGTAAATCTTTTCATTCCTCGATGTGAACTGTGGGCGATTTCGGATCTCCTTCAAGGTAACCAATCTTGGAATCCTAATTCCTTATTTTAATTCTTCGATCAATATTCTATTCCAATTAGTTCATTCACCGATCTATATTCTATTCCTATTAGTTCTTTCACCGATCAATATTCTATTCCAGTTACTTTCCATCTATATTCTACCATAACTATATTTAATTAGTGCTCAACTACCGAAATGAATATTTTTAGAGATCTGTGATTTTCGCCTTTCTGTTTCACTGCATATTTAATTCAACATACTTGGTTGGATTTGTATTTTTTTTAAGATTGGTATATATTCGGGTTCGATCTGTTGTGGGGTTTCGATTTTGAGACCCGTTTCGGTTTTCAGTGGCTGTTACTTGGGTTGCTGCTCTTGGCTACCCGCCTGTTTGGGGTTGTTGATGTTAGATATTGTTGCGGGTTTGAGTAGTTTGGACAGTTTGTTTGGGGGTTTGAGCAGTTTTGGGGTAGGTGTTTTGAGCAGTTTGGTTCAGACTCTGTTTGGGTTGCTTCTGTTGGTTGTCCATCTGTTTGTGGTTGCTTCTGTTAGATATAGTTGCTGGTTTTGGCCTTAGCCCCTCTTCAGTTGCAGTTAGTTTTATAGCTGCAGTTTGTGCAGTTGTTTGGTTGCTACTTTTGGATAGGTCGTTGGTTTGGAGCAGGGGTTGTGATCGAAAAGCAGGTGGTGTTTATTTTTGATACCCTCCGTGGTTCTGCGGCCTTTGCTTTGTTTCAGTGCCTTAGCGCCATATTTAAATAAAAAAAAAAAGAGCAGGAGTTTTGGCTTGTGGTTGCTTCTGGTTTTATTGCATGGCGGTTATACATTTCCATTGTCCCTTTGTCGGTCTTAATGGCTGTCATGATGGTAGTGGAAATGGGCTCACCAAAACCTCGCTGCTCACTCACCTTCGGGATCGTCACTTTAACGAAGGGGCGCTAGCTGCCACTAAACTTTCCCTTGCTACTAGTCTTGTTGTTTTCGAGGCTGCTGAAGTTACGCTTCAACGCATGGGTCATTGGTTATGTGGTGTTTGTTTTAAGACGCACACCTTTCGTTCTAAGTGTCGACATGGCAATGGTTCCAATTTTGTGCCTCCTCCTGATGGTGGTGATGGTGTGGTTAGGTACGTGTTGTATGATCTCACTAAACCACAAGTTCCTTCTTCTGTTGAGCCCGTCCATGTTGAAGATTTGGTTATGGACGAGCATGTTGGTTTTGATTTGCCTCTGCTTGACACTTTGTTGTCTAAGGGGTTGCGCACTGTTAAATCCATCCCCCCAAGTGTCGCCTAGGGTTCTCTCGGGTCTTGAAAGGAGCTCTTGATAAGGTGATCTGCGCGCCTGATGACATTTCTTGCTGGGTTAGTTTACTAGTCTTGCCTACTTGTCTCCTTAAAACCTTTTGCCCGAGGAGTAATCAAGAGTGTAGGTCGGCCACTAAGCGTCAACACCAGGAAGAGTATATTGTTAATGCTATTCGTGCATAGGGCACCCCTGGTGGCAGTTTGCAGATTGTGCGTGAGGTTTTAGCCGAACCCTCCCCATTATGGTCTAATATTGATGATGGTAGCTTGGACTTGGGTGACCGCAATGTCAAGCAATGTAAGAGGAAGATTTGTGACGGTCATTATACTGCTGCGGTCAGAGTTCTTTCGTCTTCTGGTATTGCACCTTATGATGTTTCTACTCTTGAGGACTTAAAAGCTAAGCACCATTTCCAGTCTGCTCCTCCTTTGCCTGATATACCTTTTGATCATCACCACCTTGCTGCATCTCCTGCTACGGTTCTTGACATGATTAAGAGTTTCCCTCGTGGTACTTCTTGTGGGCGGGATGGTTTGCGCGCCCAACACCTTTTGGATTGTTTAAATGGTGCAGCTGTGGCTATTTCTGATGAGTTGATCGCTTCTATCACTCAAGTGGTGAACCTTTTTCTTGCTGGTAAATGCCCGAGGGCGTTGGGTGAGTACATTGCTAGTGCTCCTCTCACACCCTTAGTCAAACCAGGAGGGGGTATCCGTCCTATTGCTGTTGGGACTGTTTGGAGGCGGTTAGTTTCCAAGGTTTGTGCGTCCATGATTGGCCATTCTTCGGATGGTTATTTAGATGATTTACAATTTGGTGTTGGGGTATCGGGTGGAGGGGAGGCTATTCTTCATGCTGTGAATCGGTTGATTGAGGATCGTGGGGGTGATGTTGGTCTTTCTATGTTGTTGGTTGATTTTAAAAACGCTTTCAACATGGTGGATCGGGCTGTTCTGTTACTCCAGTCCTGCCAGATTATATTATGGTGAGCATACTCTTTGGTCTCATCAAGGTGTGCAACAAGGTGATCCGCTTGGGCCTCTTCTTTTTGCTTTAGTGTTACATCCCCTGGCATGTAAGATTAGAGACTCTTTTAACCTTTCTTTTCAAGCATGGTATCTGGATGATGGCACTATTATTGGAGATACTTTGGTTGTGGGTAAGGTTTTAGAGTTGATTATGATGGATGGACCTAGTCGTGGCTTACACCTCAATGTTGATAAAACTGAGGTTTTTTGGCCAAAGGAAGACCCCAGAAGCAGATATGCGGGTGTTTTTCCCCCTAATATTTCTCGCCCCTTACACGGTGTTAAATTATTGGGTGGGCCCGTTAGTGTGGATTTTGAGTTTGGTAGTAAGCTTGTTCTGAAAAGGGTGGCTAAAACCATTGAACTTATGGATGCTGTTGCTAAACTTAATGACCCTCAATGTGAGTTGTTGCTACTCCGTGCATGTGCTGGTATTTCCAAGTTGTATTTTTCTATGCGCACATGTTCCCCCCGGGTCTTTGAGTGTGCTCAGGTTTCTTTTGATGCGGCACTTCGTTCTTCGTTGGAGCGTATTGTCACTGCTTCTGGGCCTGGTTTTGGTGATTGGCAATGGAGACTTGCCACCCTTCCCTTTGCTTTTGGGGGGCTTGGTGTATATTCTGCAGGTGATGTCTTGAAATATGCTTTCCTTGCTTCTAGACTTCAATCTGCTAGCTTACAGACTAAGCTTCTCCATAGTTCTGGTATTGCCACTGCTGGTCCCTCCTTTGATGATGCCTTATGTACTTTTAATATGAGTATGGATATTGACCTTTTGAGTAACCCAAGCGAGGTCGCTGCCCCCAAACTCATGAAGAAATTGGCAGATATATATTTCGATCGGGTTACTCAAACTGTTGAATCTACATACCATCTAGCTCCTCGACAGATGGCTTTATGGAGTTCACTAAGGGAGGATCATACTTCAGATTGGCTTAGGGTGGCTCCGATTTCGGGACTGGGACAAACTATGAATGCCAGGACTTGTCGTTGTGTGTTGTGCTACCGGCTGGGCGTTCCTCTTTTCACTATTCAGGCACCGTGCTCAGCTTGTTCTAGGGTTTTCACTGGAGATATTTATGGGGATCATGCTGTTTCATGTGCGGGTATTGTTGGCATTAAACACCGGCATAACATTGTACGTGATGTTCTTGTTGATATTTGTTCTCGGTCCGGAATCTCAGCTCGTAAGGAGGTGGATATTGGGCTTTATGGAGACAGGGACAGATCCTTACGACCGGCTGATATATTGCTTTATTCTTGGGACGATGGGCGTGATGTATGTGTTGATCTTACGGGTTCGTCGCCTTTGACGCAATCTGGGATGATTGATTTTAGGCCAGGGCGTGCGGTTATTGATGCAGCACAGCGTAAACGTGTCAAGTACGATGCCAAATGTGTTGATATCGGGTATGGTTTCCTCCCCTTCTCCTTCTCTTCTTTTGGAGAACTTGAGAAGGATGCAGTAACCCTACTAAAGCGTATTCGATGATTCTCTATGACTCAAGACATTGGGGCGCGTGCTGCGGTTCATATTTTTAATAGAGTTGGTTTTGCTATTGCTAGAGGTGTGGGGGCCCAGTTGGTTTCTCGGCTTCCCACCAATTTCTTGTAAATTCTATTAGTTTTTTTTTAATGAAGTGATGTTTATAATAAAAAAATAATAATAATAATAATAATAATAATAATAATAATAATAACAAAGTACGTGTCGATCCAGAAATTTACCTGCCTCTCCCATTCATCATCATCCATGTTCTCGGGACGCTTTGACTTGATCTCGTCCACTTTCTCGACCCCACCTGCCTGTGTAAAATGTTTCTTCTTGTGCTTGTACTTTTGGTCATTGTATATCTTCTTCAGGTAAGCTTCGATACTAGCGACAATCTCGTCGCCATGTGGACCGGCAAGGTGGGGGGTGAGATAAAAAAAATTGTAACACCCCAACCCGACAAGGGTAAAGATATCACAAATATATGGTTTCATATCAGAACAACATAGTATCCATAAAATCAAAATAGCGGAAGTCAATACATAATCCAATAATAAGTCAACATGACTTATATCCAAATGAAAGGAAAATAAAGAAGTACATGAGTTCAATGCCTAAACAATGGCAACATGAAGTCCAAAGAAATCAAATGGTAGATAAGCTATAAAGAACAAGCTCCACTCAAGTGCACTCAACCCCAAAGCCATGCCCAACTCTTAGCTTAATTACCTGCCGCGGGAAAAGAAAACGCGGCTGAGCTACTAGAGCTCAGTGAACAGATATAACGTAACAAGCAGTAGCATAATGAATAATACATGAGTAAATGAGAAAGGAAACATGAGTACATGGTAAGAATACATGGTGTCATAAGGTAAAGGATAAAGGTGTATGGTAAAGTAAGGTCAGTAATCCACTACGAGCCTATAACATGAAATCATAATCATAATCATAATCATAGCCATAAACATGTAGAGGGGAGACCTCTTAATATCCTGTAAATATGAGGGGTGACCTCATCGTGGGTTGGAGTAGCTAGCTCCCGGAGTGTGAAAGACGTGTATCGCACACACCATCAGTCACCATGAATAACATAACATAACATAACATAACATGTACATGAACAAATCTAGGATGCATCCATACGCCCCAGGTGGCCATAATCTGCCTCTACGTAAACATAACATGCAGGGACGGGACAGGTCATCACTCTCCTGCCCTAGAGTCATGCCATCGGTGCATCGACTGACATGGACATGAAACCCTCATGCCTAGTGAGTGGCTCGTAGTATCAAACTGAGGGTAAAGGTCAAGTATCATGAATCATGTTTTAAGTTTACTTGCATAGGTCGATATCATGTTTCATAATTTCATAATCATGGTTCATAATCATGGTTCATAATCATGGTTCATAAGCAAAGGTTCATAAGCAAAGGTTTATAGTCAAGGTTCATAAGCAAAGGTTCATGAATGAAAGGTTCATAATCATAACAGGTTCAATATCATGGTGGTTCAATAATCGAAGTCATAATAAGAGAATGAAGGCCTCTTATCAAAGAGGCAGAATATCTGTACCTTATTGCCTGACAAAGATCACACTGAAAAGATGATAACGAGCACAGGATTACTCCCTCTTCACACCTAGAGGAGTAAAGACATGATTACTAAAGATCCCATTTCCATATTAAGTAACTTTCTATTTTTAGCAGGTTTCCATTTTTAGAAAGTTTCCTTATTTAGTAAGTTTCTATATTTAGTAATATTTCCATAATTATAAATTAGGTTAAGTTAATATTAGTTTTATTCAATTTTACACTTTATACCCTTGAGGTTTCATAATTTTACATGTTTGGTCCCTTAGTTAATAAATTTACATATTAAGCCCTAATTATTCATGTTAACATGTTTAGTCCTTAGTTTTATCAATTTACATATTATATCCTTATTTTAAATGATGTACGATTTATAACCCTTAGAAAATAGATTTTACAACTTTAGTCCCTCATGTTATAACAATTTCATTATTAGTCCTTATTTTATAAATCGTCCTTTAATTAATAATAATTACATATAGGCCCTTTAAATTATCAAAACGACCCAAAACACTTTAATTAGGACTTATTACACGAATGTACCATAAGTTTCCCAGAATTACAAGTTTAGTCCCTCTAGTTTAATTATTTACAAAATCGACTTATAACTTTTATAAAATTTCAAAATAAACCCTAGACATTTAATTTACACAAAAGGTCCCTCCAATACATTTTCATACGACTACCACAATATTTATAAAGTTCCAAAAGTGACCCACAAGTTTTAAAAATGACAATTTCGATCCTTATGGTTTAAAAGTAAAATCGTATACCCCTTACTTGATTTGAAACAAGCCCTAGAGAATCCCAATAATTATGTCATGATTACCTATCAATTATCACCCTACAACAAACCCTAATTTACCAATTCAAGCCCTAAATTCAATCGGCTATGATTTTTCCCAAATTATTTTCAAAATCCGGTTTTAACTTTAATTCGAAAAACAATTCTAGAGGCCATGATAAATTAAATACATATTTTTCTCATGATAACATAATCATATTGTGTCCATAAAATTACTCATAGGGTTTAGTTCAATCGATTACATGTAATTTAGAATTATGGGTCGATTTCTAGATTAATTCACAAACGACATAAGGATCATGCATGAGTCGAATAGCACAATTTATATGGTGTTCATACTGATCATAGAGTAAGGGAAAATTGTCAAACCAAGATTCGAACGTGTAGAATAAGCCAAATGAATTATAGCACTCGATGGGGTTCCAAATTCACCACGACTTCACGAGCTCTTTCACAACCTTGAAAACAATTTTCATAGATCATATTCGACATGAGGAACATGGTAAAAATGATGGACAAATTTAGTTTGGCTCGTATGAATTATTTTAGAGTATACCTTATACGTATAGCGCGACTAGGAAATTAATTCCCACGATCGAATCAGCCACCACCAGCCTCCAAGCTAATTTTCGTAGGTTATAAATGAGTAATAGAACGTGAGAAAAATGGTAAATGGAGTGTACAACAATCGTAGCATCGATTTGGAAATATTACCTCAAAACAAAGGTTCGACAAGAAAGGATTTGCCACGAACGAAACAGCCCACGAACACCTCTAGGATTATTTTTTCTAGTACTCCTTAGACTCCAAGGATCGTGAGAAAAATAGGTATCAACCTTGGAAAAATCGGATTCACAAAGGACGAATTATTTTAGGTTTTTAGGGTTTCTTTGGATCGAATTTTGGTTTTGTGAAGAAGAAAGGGATATGGGACTATTTTAAATGAAGAATGCCGTGTAGGGGGGGGGGGGGGATTAGAAGGCCAAAATTTCGGATCCCATAGTTGGCCAAATCAATTTGGTATTTGATTAGCATTTTCCTTATTTAAGTTATCTTTAATTAAATAATTAATTGTACATAATATATAAATTCGGCCTAAGCAATTTTTATAGGGTCCATGTGACTTATTTCATGTGTCATATGATACTTGGAATAGTTTGGTACCTTAATTTATTAGTTTGTTAAGCTTTGGAATCAATTTGGTGCAATTTGGACTAGTTATGCAAAAGTTTTAGATCATAGGGGCATTTTGGTCTTTTTACATATTTTAGATTTTCAGGTATTACAACTTCTTCCCCTCTAACAGGAAAATTTCGTCCTCGAAATTTGCAAGGACATAGGAAAGGAAACATGACAGAAACGAAACTGAACATACCAGATCAAAACATGAAATGAGGATAACTCGATCGTATTGATTCTTCGGTCTCCCAGGTTGCCTCGCGTGCTGGGTGATTCCGCCAAAGAATCTTTACAAAAGGAATGACTTTATTTCTCATGACGCGTTCCTGACGCTCTAAAACCGCTTCCGGTTCTTCAGATAAGGTCATATCGGGACGGATCTGATCAAACGGATAAGAAGCCACATGTAGAGGATGATAATTGTATCCCCTCAAAAGAGATACATGAAATACATTATGAACATGAGCCAACTGAGGTGGCAAGGCTAGACGATACGAGACTTCTCCGATACGCTCCAGAATTTCAAAGGGTCCAATAAACCGAGGACTGAGCTTGCCCTTAATACCAAAACGTTTGACGCCTCGGAACGGAGATACTTTAAGAAATACCCGGTCGCCAACATTAAACTCTAGATCCCGACGGTGTTTATCCGCATAACTCTTTTGACGTGCCCGTGCCTCTTTCAATTTCTCCTTAGCCGTGGCAACCTTTTCATTTGTGACCTCAATCATCTCAGGTCCTTCAAGAATACGTTCCCCTACTTCATTCCAACATACCGGTGCTCTGCACTTTCGCCCATATAACATCTCAAAAGGTGACATATCGATGCTCGCGTGCCAACTATTATTATAAGCGAACTCTACCAAACACAGGTAATCGTCCCAACTACCCGTCCATTCCAACGCACACGCCCGTAACATATCTTCTAATGTCTGGATGGTCCTCTCCGACTGACCATCAGTTTGGGGATGAAAAGCGGTACTGAACTTAAGACGAACACCCCAAACTTTATGCAACCCCTTCCAGAAGCGCGAAGTAAAACGAGGATCACGATCAGAAACGATAGAAGAAGGAGTGCCATGTAACCTAACAATCTCCTGCGTGAAAATCTCGGACAACTTACTGACACTGTAGCTCATACGGATGGGTAAGAAATGAGCGGATTTAGTTAGCCGATCAACGACCACCCAAATCGCATCATGTTTCCTACGAGTCAACGGTAAACCACAAACAAAATCCATAGAAATTTCATCCCACTTCCAAACTGGAATCTCCAAAGGCTGTAATAACCCACTAGCTCTTTGGTGTTCAATCTTGACCTGCTGACAGGTCATACATCTAGCTACAAACGATGCCACATCCTGCTTCATGCCGCTCCACCAGAATTGTTGCTTTAGATCCCGATACATCTTGGTTGAACCAGGATGTATAGAAAAAGGAGAACTATGAGCTTCAGTCAACAAGGCCTCACGTAGATCAGAATCATCAGGAACACATAATCGATCTCCACACCATACAATACCACTACCATCTACTCGAAACTCAGACTGCTTACCTTCCTCGACATTCTGCACAATAGCCCAGAGTTCACCATCGTCCTTCTGAGCTTCCTTAATCCGCAGCATCAAGTTCGATTCCACCTTTAAACTCGCCCAATAACCACTAACGCCCTTTACACATATCTCAACTTCTAACCGCTCTAAGTCCTGAAGAATACGAGGCTCGACATTCAAACTAGCAATCATACCCGATTTCCTGCTGAGTGCATCGGCAACAACATTCGCCTTGCCGGGATGATACTGGATATTAGTGTCGTAATCTTTCAGAAGCTCCAACCATCTTCTCTGCCTCATGTTGAGCTCTTTCTGGGTAAATATGTATTTGAGACTCTTATGATCCGTGAAGATATCACATGATTCACCGTATAAGTAATGTCTCCATATTTTCAACGCAAATACCACAGCTGCCAACTCTAGATCATGGGTCGGATAATTTTCCTCATAGGGTTTTAACTGCCTTGAGGCATAGGCAATTACTTTCCCGTTCTGCATGAGAACACAACCTAAACCCTTCTTGGAAGCATCACTATAAATATGGAATCCTCCCGAACCCGACGGTAAGGTCAAAATAGGTGCAGAAACTAGTCGTCGTTTCAACTCCTCAAAGCTCTGCTCACGCTCATCCGTCCACACAAACTTTTCACCTTTTCTCATCAATTGAGTCAACGGTAAAGCCAACTTTGAAAACCCCTCGACAAAGCGTCGATAATAACCAGCTAAACCCAGAAAACTCCTGACTTCGGTTACCGTGGTAGGTCTTGGCCATTTTGTGATAGCCTCAACCTTCGCTGGATCCATGGTAATCCCATCTGCAGACACGACGTGACCAAGGAAAGCAACTCGGTCCAACCAGAACTCACACTTGGAAAACTTAGCGTATAATTTCTGCTGCCTCAGAATACCCAAAACAGTACGCAAATGCTGCTCGTGCTCTTCCGCCGACTTAGAATATACCAGAATATCATCGATGAAAACGATAACGAATTTATCAAGGAATTCATGAAAAACCCGGTTCATTAAGTCCATAAATACCGCAGGAGCATTTGTTAACCCAAAAGGCATAACCAAAAACTCATAATGTCCATACCGGGTACGGAAAGCAGTCTTAGAGATGTCCTGCTCTTTAACCCGCAACTGGTGATAACCAGATCGCAAGTCAATCTTGGAAAATACTTTAGCACCCTGCAACTGGTCGAATAAATCATCGATGCGAGGTAGCGGATAACGGTTCCGAATAGTTATACGGTTTAACTCCCTGTAATCGATACACAACCGCATAGACCCATCTTTCTTCTTTACAAAAAGTACAGGAGCACCCCATGGTGACACACTTGGACGAATAAATCCACAGTCCAATAATTCTTCAAGCTGTTCCTTTAACTCCTTGAGTTCCACCGGTGCCATCCGGTACGGGGCCTTAGAGATAGGCTCAGCGCCGGGAATCAGATCGATAGTAAATTCAACCTCTCTGGCCGGAGCAAGACCAGGAAGTTTTTCAGGAAAAACATCAGAAAATTCCCGAACAACATGAACAGTATTAATATCAGGACCTTCCGCAGAAGAATCTTTAACAGAGGCCAAATAACCTTGGCAACCATGAGATATTAGAGTCCTTGCTTTCAAAGCAGAAATAATTTTCACAGATTTTAGAGAGCGTGTTTCATGAAAAACAAATTCAGGCTGAGTTAGATCACCAAAAATTACTTTTCGAGCATGACAGTCAATGGTGGCTCTATGAAAAGATAACCAATCCATGCCGAGAATAACATCGAAATCAACCATGTCCAAAGGGAGTAGATTTGCCGAACGAATCCGGTCATCGAATCGTATAGGACAATTCACATATTCATGATTAATAAGAGTACTGAGTTTCATGGGAGTAGAGAGGGATACTTGATTACTTAGTGGTGTTGGTAACATTTTAAGTTTCTTAACCAGATTTAAAGATATAATCGAGTGTGTAGCTCCAGTATCAAAAAGTGTGAAAATAGCGTGATCACCAATATATAAAACGCCCGTAATCGTACCTGAAGACTGAGCCGCCTGATCCCGAGTCATAGAATATACACGGCCAGTGTTGGGTGGAGGGGGAGGTAAATAGTTCCCGGTTTTCTCCGGGTTTTGCTTGGGACAATCTTTAACACGATGCTCTGTCGAACCACATCCAAAACAAGTCCCAGAAGCCCGACGACATGGTCCATTGTGGCGCTTGCCACACGTAGTACAAATAGGATAAGTATATGAACCCCCAGATGCACCTCCCTGAGAACTAGAACCCGGAGCCCTGCTCTGCTGATTACCCCTAGCAGTCTGGTCTCTCCCCTGTTTCTGACTGGTGTTGCGTCCCGAGCGATCATCTCCCTGCCTAGGAGTGAACCTGGAATCCTGCCCTCTAGTATCTGACCTCTTCTGATCATAGTTCCTGCCAGCCTGACCCTGATGGTCGTATCGTCGATCCCCCTGGCCACGAGAATCATAACTCCTGTCATTTCGGCCCTTAAAATCCCTGTTCTGACCCTGAGTCTGAATCCTATCCCCATCTCTGTTTCTCTTATACCCAGATCCCTGATGAAATATCTCGATATTGCGAGCAGCGTCGCAACATTCTGCCGGGTCTTTAAACTCATCATTAAGTATGCGGTCTAGTACCCACCTAATACAATAGCAAAAGAAAAAAAAATGTATTAATGTCTGTTGGTACCAACCATCAACTTAAATAGGTTACTAACCTCTTGAGTCCCCATTTGTATTGCCTAGCCTGCTGCTTAGAATCCCCAGCAAGCGGGCCCACAAAACTGACTAATCGCTGAAACCGCTCCAGATACTGCCCAGCATGCTCAGAATCAAGCTGAGAGATAGTGTTGTACTCCCTAATGAACCTCTGCTGCTCGGAAGCAGGGAAGTACCGATTATAGAACGTGGTACGGAAATCAGCCCATGAACAACCAAGAACATATGCATCACCACCCTTAGCTTCTTTATGCGCTTTCCACCAGTTGAGCGCGTCACCTTCTAGCTTGAACACAGCTAGACGAGTCTTGAACCCGTCCTCACAACCTAACACCTCGAACAGTTTCTCCATGTGGGTGATCCAATCTTCTGCTGCCTGAGGAGTAGCAGCAGAAGTGAAGGACAACGGCTTGAGTTTATTAAAACTCTCCAGCCACCCATTAATAGTAGTGGGTCGGCCCCCACCACCAGAAGAACTGCCAGCACCCCCAGATGGACCAGCTCCACCACTGATAAGCCGGTTGACCACCGCCTCAGTGTTAAGGCCCGGTAGCAGACGGGCTACAGCATTAGCTATCATTTCCTCCAGATTGGGGGTTTCAGCATCTCCTCCACTATTATACTCCTGGTGACGAGTGTTAACCATCTATAGAATTATGAAAACGATTAGCAAGGTGAAGCAAAATATGACAGAGCAGAATACGGAAAAGAGTACGCGAAAGGAAAACCTAATGTCTACCCAATCCTCACAGGTCAAAGGCCTAAGCCAACGGGTTTCGGAAACCTGTCTCTGATACCATAAATTGTAACACCCCAACCCGACAAGGGTAAAGATATCACAAATATATGGTTTCATATCAGAACAACATAGTATCCATAAAATCAAAATAGCGGAAGTCAATACATAATCCAATAATAAGTCAACATGACTTATATCCAAATGAAAGGAAAATAAAGAAGTACATGAGTTCAATGCCTAAACAATGGCAACATGAAGTCCAAAGAAATCAAATGGTAGATAAGCTATAAAGAACAAGCTCCACTCAAGTGCACTCAACCCCAAAGCCATGCCCAACTCTTAGCTTAATTACCTGCCGCGGGAAAAGAAAACGCGGCTGAGCTACTAGAGCTCAGTGAACAGATATAACGTAACAAGCAGTAGCATAATGAATAATACATGAGTAAATGAGAAAGGAAACATGAGTACATGGTAAGAATACATGGTGTCATAAGGTAAAGGATAAAGGTGTATGGTAAAGTAAGGTCAGTAATCCACTACGAGCCTATAACATGAAATCATAATCATAATCATAATCATAGCCATAAACATGTAGAGGGGAGACCTCTTAATATCCTGTAAATATGAGGGGTGACCTCATCGTGGGTTGGAGTAGCTAGCTCCCGGAGTGTGAAAGACGTGTATCGCACACACCATCAGTCACCATGAATAACATAACATAACATAACATAACATGTACATGAACAAATCTAGGATGCATCCATACGCCCCAGGTGGCCATAATCTGCCTCTACGTAAACATAACATGCAGGGACGGGACAGGTCATCACTCTCCTGCCCTAGAGTCATGCCATCGGTGCATCGACTGACATGGACATGAAACCCTCATGCCTAGTGAGTGGCTCGTAGTATCAAACTGAGGGTAAAGGTCAAGTATCATGAATCATGTTTTAAGTTTACTTGCATAGGTCGATATCATGTTTCATAATTTCATAATCATGGTTCATAATCATGGTTCATAATCATGGTTCATAAGCAAAGGTTCATAAGCAAAGGTTTATAGTCAAGGTTCATAAGCAAAGGTTCATGAATGAAAGGTTCATAATCATAACAGGTTCAATATCATGGTGGTTCAATAATCGAAGTCATAATAAGAGAATGAAGGCCTCTTATCAAAGAGGCAGAATATCTGTACCTTATTGCCTGACAAAGATCACACTGAAAAGATGATAACGAGCACAGGATTACTCCCTCTTCACACCTAGAGGAGTAAAGACATGATTACTAAAGATCCCATTTCCATATTAAGTAACTTTCTATTTTTAGCAGGTTTCCATTTTTAGAAAGTTTCCTTATTTAGTAAGTTTCTATATTTAGTAATATTTCCATAATTATAAATTAGGTTAAGTTAATATTAGTTTTATTCAATTTTACACTTTATACCCTTGAGGTTTCATAATTTTACATGTTTGGTCCCTTAGTTAATAAATTTACATATTAAGCCCTAATTATTCATGTTAACATGTTTAGTCCTTAGTTTTATCAATTTACATATTATATCCTTATTTTAAATGATGTACGATTTATAACCCTTAGAAAATAGATTTTACAACTTTAGTCCCTCATGTTATAACAATTTCATTATTAGTCCTTATTTTATAAATCGTCCTTTAATTAATAATAATTACATATAGGCCCTTTAAATTATCAAAATGACCCAAAACACTTTAATTAGGACTTATTACACGAATGTACCATAAGTTTCCCAAAATTACAAGTTTAGTCCCTCTAGTTTAATTATTTACAAAATCGACTTATAACTTTTATAAAATTTCAAAATAAACCCTAGACATTTAATTTACACAAAAGGTCCCTCCAATACATTTTCATACGACTACCACAATATTTATAAAGTTCCAAAAGTGACCCACAAGTTTTAAAAATGACAATTTCGATCCTTATGGTTTAAAAGTAAAATCGTATACCCCTTACTTGATTTGAAACAAGCCCTAGAGAATCCCAATAATTATGTCATGATTACCTATCAATTATCACCCTACAACAAACCCTAATTTACCAATTCAAGCCCTAAATTCAATCGGCTATGATTTTTCCCAAATTATTTTCAAAATCCGGTTTTAACTTTAATTCGAAAAACAATTCTAGAGGCCATGATAAATTAAATACATATTTTTCTCATGATAACATAATCATATTGTGTCCATAAAATTACTCATAGGGTTTAGTTCAATCGATTACATGTAATTTAGAATTATGGGTCGATTTCTAGATTAATTCACAAACAACATAAGGATCATGCATGAGTCAAATAGCACAATTTATATGGTGTTCATACTGATCATAGAGTAAGGGAAAATTGTCAAACCAAGATTCGAACGTGTAGAATAAGCCAAATGAATTATAGCACTCGATGGGGTTCCAAATTCACCACGACTTCACGAGCTCTTTCACAACCTTGAAAACAATTTTCATAGATCATATTCGACATGAGGAACATGGTAAAAATGATGGATGAATTTAGTTTGGCTCGTATGAATTATTTTAGAGTATACCTTATACGTATAGCGCGACTAGGAAATTAATTCCCACGATCGAATCAGCCACCACCAGCCTCCAAGCTAATTTTCGTAGGTTATAAATGAGTAATAGAACGTGAGAAAAATGGTAAATGGAGTGTACAAAAATCGTAGCATCGATTTGGAAATATTACCTCAAAACAAAGGTTCGACAAGAAAGGATTTGCCACGAACGAAACAGCCCACGAACACCTCTAGGATTATTTTTTCTAGTACTCCTTAGACTCCAAGGATCGTGAGAAAAATAGGTATCAACCTTGGAAAAATCGGATTCACAAAGGACGAATTATTTTAGGTTTTTAGGGTTTCTTTGGATCGAATTTTGGTTTTGTGAAGAAGAAAGGGATATGGGACTATTTTAAATGAAGAATGCCGTGTAGGGGGGGGGATTAGAAGGCCAAAATTTCGGATCCCATAGTTGGCCAAATCAATTTGGTATTTGATTAGCATTTTCCTTATTTAAGTTATCTTTAATTAAATAATTAATTGTACATAATATATAAATTCGGCCTAAGCAATTTTTATAGGGTCCATGTGACTTATTTCATGTGTCATATGATACTTGGAATAGTTTGGTACCTTAATTTATTAGTTTGTTAAGCTTTGGAATCAATTTGGTGCAATTTGGACTAGTTATGCAAAAGTTTTAGATCATAGGGGCATTTTGGTCTTTTTACATATTTTAGATTTTCAGGTATTACAAAAATGCTGCAGTAAAATATAATTAAAATAAATATACAAATTTAAACAAAGAGACAAATTTAAATAAATAAACACATTTAAAATAAATAAACACAATAATTAAAAAAATAAAAGATAAAAAAAAAACTTATGTGGAGCCGGTTATCCACGTGTGCCTTCTTGGCCGCTGGAACATCATCCCACGAATCGTGATACAGTGGAATGGTTTCCCGTATCAAGCTCCCAACATAGTTCGAGAACCACGAAGCGTGAAGGCCTACATGCTGCCACATGCCTTTGGCATTCCTAGTTAATCGGATCGAGACCAGGCGCCCTGTGTCATTCCTCATGGCGTGTAAGGCTTCGTTCTTGGTGGCACCGCGAACCACCTTCCCGCCTTTCGCTATTCTCGACCCAGGCTTCGTAGGCCTGGGAGCTCTCGAATTAGAGCCTGCAAGTAATCAAATTAAAGTGATGGTGACATAAAATAACAAGTTATCAATTTCAAATAAAGATCAAGTTTAATTAAAATAATCAAGAAATTCTTACGCTCACAGTTGGTGCCTATCCTCCTCCCGGGACGGCGGGGTGGCTCGTTACCTCCATCACCACCATGGCTCCTAGCTACGACATCCGCCATCTGTACTAGAACATAGAAATTAGTGAAGAAACACATATACGCATATATATAGACACATTCAAATAAATAACAATATATACCAAAAAAGATAATAATAAATAATTAAATAAATAAATAAATAAACACATTAAACAACTCGATAACAATTTCATTCAAATAAGTGTCGTTTAACAAATTACAATTTGAGATCAATCTCCTACATCACTAAGATAAAAATCATCATTATTAGTGCCAGCTTCATCTTCACCATCGACGTGGTCTTCAGCTTCATCTTCACCATCGACGTGGTCTTCATGATCAGATGCTAAATCATGAGGAATGTGGTCATCATAATCAATATCATCGTCGTCGTCGACATCAGTGATAATTGGTGTTGGTGGTGCCTCAACTTCCGCTGGCTGGACATCTATATCTATGGTGCTATAATTCAACTTATCCAACTCAGCAGAGAGTGTGACATGTGATGAGTTGTTGTCATGTACAACATCTTGATTGTCTTCTACCACGATGATATCCGGGTTCCAAATCTTTCGATGATAAGAATCTTGGACGGCCTTCCAACTACCACGTTTACCCGGGTAATCAAGGTAAAAGACTTTTGTTGCTTGTGTTGCAAGAATGTATGGTTCATTTTGAAACGATACACGGTCTGTCATAATTTGTGTAATGTTATTTCTATACGTACAACGTTTTATGCGACCCTCGATATTAGTGTCGAACCATTTGACTTTGAACAGCACAACCTTGAACGGAACATACAAAAACTCGAGAATTTCTTTAAGCTGGCCATAATACATTCCTCCGCTAGGATTAGGAGTTGAAATTCCGCTGTTCTGAGTTGAACGACGTAAATCACGGTCGTGTACGATAAACTTCACACTGTTGACTACGCAAGAGTCGACTGAGACTGCAGTGCATGCTGGTCCACAAGCCAAAGCGAATAACTCGGAAGTACAACTTGGGTCATCCTTTACTTTTAATTCACGAATCTATGAAAAAGTTAAGAATAGATATAGATGAGTAATAGTCGTTATTTTTACAGGGTAATACATACAATAAGTCTACCTTGCTCCCAAACCAGCAAGGAAATCCTTTTTGTATATCATTGCCAGGAAATGCCCTGTAGATGTTCATGATATTAGAATAAGTCGTCGAATAATAACTTACGTAAAACACATTTTGAAATAAAACGCGTACCTCTCGTACTCATTCATGTACGGGTCGATTTCATGACTGTTGTGTAGTACATACCATACTACTTTCTGCATTGTGTCTGGTTGAACCCGGATCAATGATTGCTTGCCATTCAGTTTACAGATTGATCGAAACACCTGAAATTGACTTGTTGGGCTTGGACCGTCCTCATTCCGGTCAGGACGATTAAATCTCGTCTCAACACCCCGAAAATAATGCGAACAGAAAGTTAATGCTTCATCAGCAACATAACCCTCCGCTATTGAACCTTCGGGCTTAGCTTTATTTCTGACATAATTTTTGAGCTTTTTCATGTATCTTTCAAATGGATACATCCACCTCATGTAAACAGGCCCGCCTTCAATAGCCTATTCGGGTAGATGAATAACCAAGTGAATCATTATGTCAAAAAAAGCAGGAGGATAAATTTGCTCGAAACTGCACAAAATATTGATGAGTTGTTCTTTAGCTTTCAACATGTCATCCACCATCAAAGTTCGAGCGCATATTTGTTTGAAGAATGAACAAAGCTCGATTATTGGTGTTGCGGTGGTTTGGTCCTTCAAGTAATTTTGAAGTCCAGCAGGAAGCAACCGCTGCATCATTATGTGACAGTCATGAGCCTTCAAGCCTGTTATGTTGCTATCATTGTCGGTCACTTTATGCTTGAAGTTAGATCCGAACCCATCAGGTAGTTTCACACCTTTGATGAATTGACAAAAAAATCATGATATTAGAGTAAGTCGTCGAAATAGATACGCGAATAGAATTGGAACAAATAAATTTTGAAATAAAACGCGTACCTTTGATGAATTGACAAAACTGTTTTCTTTCTTCAGCTGTGAAAGAGTACGTGGGATGAGGCTTAGAGCACTTCCCGTTTCCTTTGTTGACGAGCCACAACTCTTCACGAATTTGCAAATTTTCTAAGTCTTGTCTTGCCTTGTTGGTGTCTTTTGATTTGTCATTCATTAACAAAGTACCCAACACACTCTCACACACATTTTTTTCGATATGCATGACATCTAAATTGTGTTTTAGTGTAAGAAAAGACCAATACTTTAGCTCGTAGAAAATGGATACTTTGGTCCAATTCAATTCGCGAACAGGATCACGTTTTTTCTTCGCACCCCCAAAACTTGGATGTTTCCTCTGGATACATTTAGGCAATCTCCTAAGTTGATTCAAGATGACATCACTGGTAAATTTTCTAGGAGGTTGTCTATGATCATCGTCCCGAATATAGAATGCCCGTTTATTTTTCCGCCATTTATTGGTCGTTATTAAGAATCTTCTGTGACCAACATAAGCGGTTTTTCCTAACACGCGAACAGATGGAGTGTCTATATTACATGTCGGACAAGCAAGTAACCTTGCCCACTCCACCCAGACAAACTACTTCGAGCGGGAAAGTCATTGATAGTCCATAAAAGCGCTGCTCTCATACAGAATTCAGTGCCAGTGGCAGCATCCCTAGTCATGACTCCATCTTTCCATAGAATCTTTAGGTCTTCAATCAAAGGCCTCAAGTAAATATCTATGTCCTTCCCGGGTGATTTAGGGCCCAGAATTAACAACGTCAACATAAGAGAAGTCTCTCTCATACATATCCAGGGAGGCGTATTGTATGTTGTTAATATGACCGGCCACATGCTGTAAGACTGACTAAGGTTGCCGTACGGATTGAAACCATCAGCAGCCAACCCAAATCGGACGTTTCTTTTTTCATAGGAAAATTCTTTAGAATACTTCATGTCAAATTTCTTCCATAATTGACCATCAACCGGGTGTTGCGTCTTACCGTCCTCCGTAGACTGCCCAGAAGCATGCCAAGTCATATGTTTTGCAGTGTGTTTAGACTTGTACAAACGCTGTAGTCTTGGAATGATAGGAAAATAACGCAACACCTTGTTAGGAACTTTCTTCCCCAGTGTGTTCTTGTCTTTCCATCTACTAGCATCGCAGATGGGACAATTCTGCAAATCTTCATTACCCGCCCCCCGATATAAAAAACAGTCATTTACACAAGCATGTATGGATTCGTATCCTAACCCGATCGTTTTATATGTTTTCTTTATTTCATAGTATGACGATGGGATTTTGTATCCTAGAGCGAGTGGTAAACATTCTTTGAGAAATTTTAGGGTTTCGTTAAATGTGGTGTCACTCATTTTACCTTTGACCTTGATGTTCGTAAACTTTGCCATAAAGTCCAATTAAGACATCCAATTATAGCCCGGGTATAGTGGCTCGTTGGCAGTGACGAGTAACTCTTCAAACTCGTTACGTTGAGGAGTTGGCTCATTGCTTGTCTCGCCAATATTTCCTTCAGTTGGCTCATTTTGTTCGTTATTCGGACAAATATCATGAAGGAACTCAGCCATATCTCTCCCATGTTGATTCGTGTTGGGTACTACTGTCTGCTCATCCGGTTCACCGTGATTATACCATTTCGTATAACTTTGGTCCCAACCGTATGAGTGTATGTGATTAAACAAATCTTCGTGTTTTACCCAACCATAGTTATGACAATAATTACATGGACATTTTACATTCCCGTCAATATTCACAAAGGACTTGCAATACTCGCAAAAAGCTCTAAGACCTTTTAGAAATTCGAGGCTAACACGAGGTTTAGAGACCCAACTCTTATCAATTGGCATAACTGCGTTTTAATGATGCAATAAATAATTATTTAGAATTAAACATGTTCAAAAAAATCTACACGTAAATACATAAAAGTGGAATCACGAGTTGTGCGTTTTGTTTACCTAATCCAACTATGGAAGGCAATCCTAACCCACTCTTTGAATGTTTCGTCTCATATATGAATGCGTATAACTGAATTTACTATTTGAGAAAATTTCGGCAGCATTTCCCCTCAACTCTCCAAATATGTGCATTAAATACATATTCGTAGGAGTAAAGGGGAAACACTGTCGAAATTTTCACAAATAGTAAATCAATTATACGCATTCATATCCTAAATGAGACAAAACATTCAAAAAGCAGTCCCAAACAGGGGACTTTCCGAAATTAGTTTCTAATAAATTAATTTCGGACGGGTTTTCTATGGGATGATTAACTTCGGACGGGGACTTTCCGAAATTAATCACTAAATTCCTAAAATCATTTATAATAGTCTAACACAATCAAATTCCATATAATTATAAACAAACGACTAACATCTTAAAATCAAATTCAGAAACAAAATATTATAATTCTAAGCAAGTAATTAACCAAACATAAACAAAAAAAAAACGTACTGATTGTGGTCTTGGCTCTCGGCTAGCTGGTCTTGATAGAAGGCTGGTCTCTGCTCTCGACTCTCGGCTAGCTGGTCTTAACACATTGCAAAAATTAACAAAAAATTAACAAAGTAAAACAATAACAAAAATTAACAAATTAACAAATCAAGCTCCTTTTTAACTTTGTACCCCAAAAAGGCATAACTCGAAACAACATAATCAGTTTTTGTAATACAAAACAAGTTTCTTAAATCTCAATTTGCTAGCTCTAACAAGACTTGTATAGTCATACTAATTAAACGGCACAACATACTTTCACTCGTCTCTAAGCATACACAATCACATTGCCACTTTTGCATCAACACACAACTCAACCTAACTGATAAACTAATTCAAACAGCCCTAGCTAGTTTCGACAGCAGGTAACTGATAAACAGCCACTTTCAAACAGCCCTAGCCACTTTCGACAGCAGGTAACTGATAAACTGATAAACAACTCAACCTAACTAATAAACTAATTCAAACAGCCCTAGCTAGTTGCTGTGGTACGACACCCACAAACGAATAACCACAACGACAAACACCACCTGTGGTGGTTTTCATTCCAACTGAGGGCAAACCAATAGCACCCTTGTGGGTTGCAGTGCATCAGTTTATACTAACTGATAAACTAAGCCAAACATCCCCTATAGCTTAGCTAAAATTATACATAAACACAAATTAATTAATATAAACTTTTGGCGGCGACATGTCCCCGGTAACACATAAACAATATATATATATATATATATATATATATATATATATATATATATATATATATATATATATATATACTATATATATATATATATATATATATATATATATATATATAAAGAAAACCTCGGTTGCTGTCTCGGCTTTTTGTTTTTATCCGTTCTTATACCTTTTCGTCCGTCTTTATACGTTTTCGTTCGTCTTTATACCTTTTCATCTGTTTTTCTTACGTTTTCATACGTTTTTGTTCGTCTTTATACCTTTTCATCTATTTTTCTTACGTTTTCATACGTTCTTATACCTTTTCATCTGTTTTTCTAAAAAAATTATTTCAAAAAAAAAATATTTTTCTAAAAAAGTTATTTCGAAAAAAAAATTCTAAAAAAATATTTTTTCGAAAAAAAAAATATTTTTCTAAAAAAATAATTTCAAAAAAAAAATATTTTTCTAAAAAAATTATTTCAGAAAAAAAAATATTTTTCTAAAAAAATTATTTCGAAAAAAAAAATATTTTTCTATAAAAATTATTTCGAAAAAAAAAATACTTTTCTAAAAAAATTATTTCAAAAAAAAAATATTTTTCTAAAAAAATTATTTCAGAAAAAAAAATTAGAAAAAATTATTTCGAAAAAAAAATATTTTTCTAAAAAAATTATAAAATCGTAGAAAATAATTTTTTTAAAGAAAACCAAATTTTGAGTTAATTATAAACGGCCGTTAGTAAAAGGACTAACGTTGCAAACGCTTATTTGGTTAATGGGCTAACGTTGTCACTTACTAACGGAAAAGATAATGACAGTTAACGATAAGGACCACCGGTGTTACATAGTTTCAAAATAGGGATCAACGATGCAACAAAAAAAAATTGGGACTCAGAGTGAAAGTTACCCTAAACCACAGGGACGAACCATGTAATTTTCTCTTTAAAAAACATGATAATTGGTAATTAATATAGGTTTATTTAGTGGAATAATTACTCTATATATAATGGAGCGTCGAGTTTTGCTACAGTTGTTGTAGCAGTACTGGACTTACGCTACAGTACTGGACTCCCCCCTTTTTTTCTCAGCCCGCTTGCGTTGATATTAATTATGCGATCTTCTGGATGAATCCATAGTTATCTTCTCTGTCTCGATCAATCCACCGCCTCAACTATCGCCTTTTTGCGATCTTCTGGATAAATCCATAGTTATCTTCTCTGTCTCGATCAATCCACCGCCTCAACTATCGCCTTTTCCATAAGATCGATCGGACGATTATTGGAAGTAGAAAAGAAAGATCTTTGGGTTTCAAGTAAGTTTTTTTTTTTTTTTTCTTTTTTTTAGATGGTTCCGTTTTTCTTTCTAAAGTTTCAGTTTCTGTGTTCTGTTTAAGGCTTGGTTATGATTAGGGTTAGAGGCTAAACAATAATTTTATACATGTAATTGGTCTATTTGGAGATGCTTCTAATTGTTAGAGTTTTTTCGAATATTCAATCTAACTTGCGCCATGTAATTGGTCTATTTGGAGATGCTTCTAAATGATTATTGGATGGTAAGGGTTTTAGCCGTGACAATATTTGTTTTCATCCACCTGAACAGCAATGGACTTTTGGGGTTAGTTCACAAACCAATGTTTTTAGTTAACTTTGTTTTTTGTTGTTTTGTTTAATATTTCAGGAGTTGAAATAAAACCAGGCAAACCACATGTTCAGCAGTTTGATGATGAACTAGGAAGAGTTCGTCTTTCTCAGGTTTGTTTTTTCTTTGACTAATGTGTTTTCATATCTTTGTTAGTTGGTACTATGTTATATGAAGCTGTAATTTGTGACTTATTTGTTTATATATGTTTTTCTTAAGTTGTAGCATGTTTAAGGGGCTGTTTGTTTAAGCTTATTTATGGGCTTATGAGCTTATTTGTTTTCGGTTTATATTTTATAAGCTCATTTTTTTCCAGCTTATTTTCAAACTTTTTGGCTTATATAAGCTTATTATATCACAATAAGCTTACATAAGTTTCAAAATAACATGATTTTGATGGTCATGGTTATGATTTATGAGCAACTTAACAGAGGTGAACCATATTGAATATCTTATTTCCTTTTTGGTATATTTGTTAAATCTTCCTTTTAGCTTCAATGTGGTCTGTTGATTGGCTCGATTATTGTTGTTACTGTCATGACGGGTTATGATACGATCAGGCTGACCTTCTTAAGGCAGATTTGGTATTCCTTGAATGCTTTCATGTTCCTCATATTTACATGACAATGTGCACATCAGGTTTGTTTAGCCTCCTTTCCTCGCTCATATGAACCTGAACTTTTGTTAATCTTTGTAATAATAGTGACACTATCTAATCAAGGATGTTGTCAGGTAATTGACGAAGGTGAAGACGAGTATGCCTTGCAATACCAGCTGAGGTATTATATTTTTGATTTTGGCTTTTGTTGTGAAATAGAGTCGTTTGTGAAAAAACATTAGTGTGTTTACCTTATTTTTGCAATTATCAGGTAGTTTGAATTGCCTTAAATTTCTGCAGTTCAGTTTTTTGTACCAGTATATCATTGCAATAGATGATGACATCGGCAATGTGTGCAACAGGCATAAAGTAAGCGCACTATAGCCATAAGCAAATCGTGTTGTAAATGCAACCGAGGTTGTGAAGATGCCAGCAGTGTGGCTGTTGGTTCAAGTATTGCAAGGGACGCTACGGCAGTTAAGGGTAGTGTCTACTTCGAGAGTAAGTGCTTACGTGTGTATCATGTTTTATCCATTTTCTGCATTGTGGTTATCGGTGTAGGTACTAATTTTTACTTAACTGCTGTTATTGTAGATAACGATCAGAGGCCACCCAGTAGTGGCGCCACTTCCCGCCTGAACGTTGGAACAATGGTGTTGTACAGGACAAGGTGAAGTATATTGTTTACGTTTATTAAAGAAATATGTGTGCCATAATGTTTTGGCTGGTAATTATGTGATTTTCATGCAGATACGAGCTCTATTAATGGCTGGTATATGAAGGTGGTTGATTTAATGGAGAGTTAATTACTGTAATGAGGTATTTCTGTAGCTGATGAACCCGTTATTCTGCTGGTTTCACTCCCTTTGCGCATACATGGGTGATGATGATATGTCAGTTCCGATCTCATTGATGACCAGCTTAGACAGAGACTTGGTCACATGGGTAATACACCTTGCCAGGTATGCATATGTCCATGTAAAGTATTTCATACTGTATTCTACATGTAAAGTATCGCAAAAAAAATAAAGCAATAACCTTATCGCAAACTCAGACCTAAAGCAATAACCTAAAGCAATAAACACGCCGATAATTATTATCACCATTAGTACTTACCAACTCATACTTAGTTATACTTTTTATTTACTCATTGCATTATTACCAATTGTATTATTAATTTTCCAGTACACTGCTGAGAATGGAAAATGTGAAGACACATTCCAGCATGAGCCGTGTGGCACCTCTGAAGAACCGGAGAAAGTACTGGACGACCGACTTCATGGAGAATTGAAGCCGTCTAAGGTGGTTGAGGTGGCTAATATATTTACATTCGATTTGTTTTTTCATGTGGAGTTGTGAATACCGTTTGTTTATTATTTAACTGAAAATGCAGGGCAGCCTTACAGATTCACTTTGTAAAAGGAACACAAATTACAAACCAATGTGTGGGCAAAGTTTAAAAAATTGTTCCATTAATAAATTTCATCCAGTAGTTAGATCAATATTTTAGCGACTTCCGTTCTAGATGATGATAATAGTTCCATTTGTCTAGATTTGGGATTGCAACAACACTGTCTTGATGGGGAGGAGTATATTGCTGTTATTGATGAATTTATGTAGGTTGTGTTCAGCCGTTGGCCCCATGTTATAGTGCAGGTAATCTTTTCTCCTAGGATTATAATATTTTTGTATCGAATTTGTAAGAAGATGCTCATCAGGTGTAAACATCTATATAGTTTGGAGATTTCCAGAGCAAGTGGCCCTTCAAGTTACTGCAACGAGCATTCCTAACAATGCTAGCCGCAGCGGAATACTTGGGCAAAACGAGTCGCCATTTCGCGGTGATGATGTCCAGGTAAACGATTGACAGAACTTGAATGATCAGAATAATTAATTAAAAAAAAGAAGATAATATGTATCATTAATTAAAACACTTACATCTGTTGCTGCACAGGGAACAGCTGGAGTTGCAATTGCTGGTCTTCTTGGAGCAGTCAGAGCGCAAGGAAGGCCTATGATTGGCTTCCCAAAGCAAAAAATTGTTGTTGCTGGTGCTGGAAGGTTTAGATCAGTTATTTGAACACCTCTGAAGTTTTTTTTAACTTTTGTGACATAAAAGTGAATTGTTCTTGATTCATCTTATTCATGATTGAAAGATAACCCCTTAAGAAACAATAAATAGGTATTACGTGTAAACTATACATAATTTGATTTTTTTCAAAGAAATACTAAATTAATACATAAATGATGATGAACTAAATGTATTTCCTTGATGAACTAAATGCATTTCTTATCCGCTTCATTTCTTTTCATTTCTCACTTGGCCTACTTCTATGACTGATATTGTGCAACTGCAATGCAGGAATTGGGGTTCTGAACACTGCTAGGAAAACAATGGCAAGAATGTTGGGAAATAATGAATTGGAATTTGAGAGTGCAGGGAGTCAGTTTTGGATTGTTGAAGCTAATGTAAGTAATAGTCATTATCAGCTAGATGTTAGTCATCACTGATCAAGGAGTACCACACACAAATCCTCATCTTAGATCAGTTATTTGAATACCTATGAAGCTTTTTTTTTTACTTTTGTGACATAAAAGTGAATTGTTCTTGATTCATCTTATTCATGATTGAAAGATAACCCCTTAAGAAACAAATAGAAAAAATATCTGTGTTGCTAATAATGAACGATGCGTGTAAACTATACATAATTTGATTTTTTTTCAAAGAAATACTAAATTACGGAGTAATACATAAATGATGATGAAGTAAATGCATTTCCTTGATGAACTAAATGCATTTATTATCCGCTTCATTTCTTTTCATTTCTCACTTGGCCTACTTCTCTGACTGATATTGTGTAACTGCAGTGCAGGAATTGGGGTTCTGAACGCCGCTAGGAAAACAATGGCAAGAATGTTGGGAAATAATGAATTGGCATTTAAGAGTGCAGGGAGTCAGTTTTGGGTCGTTGATGCTAATGTAAGTAATAGTCATTATTAGCCACATGTTAGTCATCACTGATCAAGGAGTACCAAACACAAATCCTCTTCTGATTTGTTGGACAAGGATCTGACATGCTCTTTTGATTTTTGATGATTAAATAGGGTTTGATAACTGAGGAGCGTGAAAATATTGACGAGGATGCAAAACCATTTGCCAAGAAGACCAAAGAGATTGGTCGCCAAGGATTGAGGGAAGGGGCAAGTCTTGAAGAAGTGGTTTGTTTCATTACCTTGCAGTTTTGCTATTTTTTAATGGACATATACAAAACTCGAGGTTGTTGAATACTGTTTATATCGATCAAACTGTAGGGTACTATTTGCTAATCAGGTGCAGGAAGTAAAGCCTGATGTACTTCTTGGGTTGTCTGCAGTTGGGGGTCTGTTTTCCAAGGAGGTATAATTTAAAACATAATGATTATACTGTTTGTGTCCACTTTATGTTTCGAAAAATCCAAGTAGGTATTTTCTTTAGAATTTCATTTAACTAAATTTTTTAAGGTATTTATAGGTATTAGAAGCACTTAAAAGGGTCAACTTCACCAAGGCTAGCGATATTTGCAATGTCAAATCCCACAACCAATGGTATGCTTTGTATCACATAAACAACTTGACATGTCCACATGGTTCTTAAATGTAATTAGATTTCCGTTTTCATGACAGCTGAATGCACCCCCGAAGAAGCATTTTCTATTGTTGGAGAGAATGTTACTTTCGCAAGTGGAAGCCCCATTGGTGATGTGGATGTCGGTTTGTCTCCTAATATTTTTATGATTTAACCTTTACAATCCAACGAATACTGGCGTGTGAAGGTCATCGTTACAAACTTTAACTACAGGAAACTTCGACAACCTTACCAACGAACACTGAATGTTTCTTCACTTTTGGCAGTGCCGTTGCGTCACTCGATGCTCCTTGAGTTTGAGTCACGGACGGTACGTCCAGTTGCAACCGTTGACGTTCGAGGTGAAGCAGTTGTAGTTGTTGTTGATGTTTGTGGCCCTTATTCGTTGAAAGCGTATGCTCCACGGGTTTTTGAAGACACTGTTGTTGGCAGAAATCTTTCCCAAGGTAACTGTTGTGTGCATTTTTGCTTTCTTTTAGATGGTTCTAACACGCTGACTCTGACACATCTGATAAACGTTTCAGATAATGTTGCGGGAAGACTTTCTGGTCCAGTAGTGTTGGATTTTAAATACATACCGTTACTCAATCTTTTGAAGGTACTTTGTAGTAATGTTGTTATCTTCACGTGTCCTTACACAAAGTCTGTTGTTGTTACTCAATGTGATATTGTTTATGTAGGGCGTTGTTTTAGTACAAGAGCATCAGATTTCTCTGACTGTCTCAGCTTATTATTAAGTTTGTTATTGTTCATGTAGGCAATACTTCTTATGCCTCTGTACGCTACGCTTTTAATTGACCAGAAAATACGTCTACTGAAACGCGTTCGTCAGCCAGTAGAACACGTTATGGTCTTTCATTTTTTTAGTCATGCTCTTTTTTCTATATTTCGTAAAGTTTTTTTGTTGATAAACCTTTATATTCTCTTGGTTCAGCTTTCAAAAGGTCTGCTGCTGCACTCTGGAGCAATCAGGATGGTCAGATGATTATTACTTTATATTACTCATTTCAAGAGGTTATAACTTTGCAATATACTATCATTACTGTATTTCTTTTTTGTATTCACGGGTTTTCACGTATACATGATTATGATTCTTTTTGGTATGCTCGAACGTGCAGAAAATTGATTGGTTCCTTGCTGTTCTAAACATTAATGGATGAATTTTTCCACCACATCCTCAGAAACTTCCGTTTGCAGTAACAAATGTTGGTGGGGATAACTTTCCACCGTATTATTCGTTTGCTGGTCCCTGATCGTCAAGCAACCATAAAAGTCAGAAAATGAAGAGGAGCCTAAGCAATGAGGAACCACAAGCGGACGCAAGTCGCTTGCAGGTACCAATGAAAGGTCACATATAACTGGTATGTTTACTATATATAATAGAGCGTCAGAAACGACAAATTTTGGTTTTTCTATAATTATGTTTAAACTTGCTTTTCCAATGTCAATGTATTTGGTTATGAAATGACACGGGTTTTCTACCAAAAATTAAGGCGTCGTGTTTGAAAACCTTTGAGGCGAAAAAGTTTGATAAGGTATGGTTGAATTAGGTGAATGTGTTTGCTGTAATGTAGGTGAAAAGTGTTAGGGAGACTATGATTCAGATGATTGAAGCGTGGAAGGCGATTCCTGATGTCTCCGAGGAGGAGGTGTTGACTCGGCCAGAATTGCAGTCGTCTTCTAAAGCAAGTAAGATTATTATTTATTTTTATTTTTTATCCGTTAGTGTTATTCGTTTATTTTTTAGTGTTGGATGATATAGAGCTGCATGCTCGCATGATATTTTTTAATTATGGTCTGATCTAATGTTGACTTTTTGGGATTAAAGGAGTATACACATGCTTTTGTTCCAGACTTTAGTTATTTTAATGTTGGATTACAGATCTTCTTTTAAGTTCTTAAGAAGTTGGTTTTGATTTATAAAGTGGTTAATATGCTAACCAAAAGTTATTGTCTTCTTTTAAGAACTGTAAATAGTTAATGCGATAAATGCATGTAAATACACTTTGGGTCACTTCTGACTATTTGACATGCTTCACATTTGAACGACCCATACGGATAAGTGCTTTTGAATGTTCTTCAAAATGATGCAAACATGTTACTAACACAAATAACATGTACCCTGCAGGTAAGTGTCCGAGTGAAGGACAAGGATGAACATTCCGTGAAGTCAATTCCAGAACAGATGCTTTTCATTAGTAAGGCCGTAACCGGGTTTAACATGTTAACTTTTTTTTGCTTTAGAACAACATATAAACCACTATCGCTTGTAATGTAACACTATACTACTGTTAGTTTTTAATGCAATATTTTGTGTATGTATATTGCTATCTATTGCTGCCCCGCCGCAACGCGGCGGTTCGTAGCACTTCTCGTTAGGTATATTTAGAAGGACCCTTATTTTTCTTTAATTGTTTACCCAAGATTCTCCTCAAAACCCTTTCCGAATAAACATCATTAACAATATTGTGTTGTGTATGGTGATGCAAGTTGTGTTTTGTCTATTTGTTTACTTTATAAAGGGAGGTTATACTCAATGATCATAAATTTTGGTATACTGGTTTTCATTCATGATTTTTGTGTGGTATGATCACTTCAAAATGGATTGCTGTATAATTCAGTGTAAATTAGCCAATTAAAGATGAGAAATGATTCACTTAACATTTTGATTGACACACTCTATATTGTGCATACAAGTGTACATCAAAAGTAAATATGTGCAAATCATCTCTCATTAAAGATGGAGTATGGCTACATCGTCAGTTTGATGTATATACATTACTAAGGGCATAACTGAAATATGACAAAGCAAAATTATTGTTTTAGTGATTTCAAAATGAAATGGGTAATTATGACAATTTTAATGTTAAAATTGAGTATATATGGAATTATGAGTTTTAGTCGGGTAAATATGACATTTTATAGCTTATATTGCGTATATATGGAGTTAACCCTTAATTATTTATGCATGTAACTCCTTAATGTTTTACAACTATATAAATGACATGTTTTATACCATTTAGTTTGATTTTTTATTTATTTTTTAAATTTTTTATTTTATTTTATTTATTTATTTTGGTATTTAGGTGTTCACGGAATGAACATGGATTACTTAAGTGTGTGACGTTGACAACATACCTTTGATCTCCAAAATTTTTAGTATTTAGTTGGAGAAGTTGATTCATGGACGTTTATTTTCTTAATAGTTACAAACTGAATTATTTTTCGTATATTGGCATATTACTTATTATTTTCTTCAAAAAAATAATTGAACCTATTTACGTTCGTTGTTATTTGTTGATTTATTTACGGACGTATCACATTAATGGACAACATTTTTAAATATCCCCGTTATTCCACGGGTCTTCAAGGTCTTTGATCAACATTCAAGAAGTATCTACAATATACATATGCCATCATTTATGCAATTTATTGAATTTACATGTATTATAAATCACAAACTCCTTTTATCTACATTTTTAATATTTTATTAAAACTTATTGGGTGATCACGGAATGGACATTCGCTTATCACTTCATTAATGCTCACTACATACATTTGCTTGTGAAGATAATCAAATTTATTGACGAGGATGCATGGACATTTATTATATCAATAGTTACAAACACAATTGTTTATTAGATCGTTTATTAGATCGTTTCCTTATTACTTATTATTGCTTTAAAAACATAATCGAACATGTTTTCGTTGTTGTTTATTGCTATATCCACATATTTAACTTCTTAATGAATAATTTCTTTAAAAATCCCGTGAATCCACGGGTCTATAAGCTAGTTCCATATATTATCCAGCTCCTTGCAACCCTCTTCATTTTGGTAAGGTTGCATAACATATCCTCCTACTTTTCCTTTTTATACATTCATAGCTCGATTAGACTAGACAATAGATCATGGAACGGACCGGTCGAACCGTACCGACCATATTCCGGTCTGGTTCGATATTACACAAAACCGGAAATTATGTTTTGTAAGACCGGACCGGTCCGAAAACAAACCAAACATGACCGGACTGACTCGGACATGGACCGAACATTTCAGTCAGTTCATTGGTCCGGTGTTTTGGACAAAATCGATTTTCGGTCTGCTCTGGTCTTGGTCGGTCCGTTCCGGCTTTCGGACCGTGAACAGCCCTACCTACATCAAGTTGGCTTGTGCAACTTTTATTGTCACTTTGTCGGAGGTCTACCTGGAAGCAATATCATTATCTTCGGGTTAACCTAAATTTAAGGGTATTATTTGTTTACATTCTACCCACCCATACTTCGCTATGGCGGGATTGAGTATCGTTGTTATCATAGTCGTTTTGTGGTTTTCTGTGACCCTAGGCAATTACAATAAAGAGACAAGTATTACGCTTGTAAATAAAGATAAATTGAAGATAAACTTGAATCACATGGCTAACATATGTTTAGTATTATATGTATTTATATAAAAAACTAATAAAAACGTGACTCTATTAAGTGGAGACCTATTGCACATCTCTCCGAGACCCCTTTCGTTGTAGTTGTAGATAAAGATGTCATTAAACTTTTCAAAAATGTGTGACTAATCACTCGAGGAAGAAAAGGAAAAAAAATGAAAGTAGCACTTAAAAAGAACCACACAAAGAAAATAAATGAAAATGTTTACTTCTTATTACTTTACTTTTCTTTACTATACAAATTCAAGAACAGAAGTTATTAATTTTTTATTTTTTTCACTAAAGTTACTAAACTTATAGAAAAAATATAAATTTATAATTTTAGTGTTAACATGGGTGACTTGAACGCATACTTTGATAAGTTAAGTAACATAAATATCGTGTTTTTTAAATTTAGTAATGTGTACGCAAACTTATATAAGTTTGGTGACTCGAATGTCATGTTTCATAAGTTTCTAAAAAATTATAAAAAACTATAATAATGGTACTAAACGATCTTATATGATAACTACCTCTGTAGTCTGTACCGAAGCCGCCAAATATGCCTTTGTTTACATTACAAAAAAAGGTGATGTACACTGTGAAACTAACTTCCCAATCTTTTAAACAAACATAACCTTAGTACAGTCGTCAATTTAGTAAGTGTGACGAACCATGTCGAATCGAGTTGAAGGATAGTTATAACCTAACACGAAGATGCCATGTTATATGTGTAGAGCCATCCTCACTTTAACTTGAACATGAGTAACCTAGACACGACCAGGCTAGGGTGGGAATGTGACGAATTAGATGCTACTGCCTACTAGGCTAGTAACATGTTCGCAAATTGGATCGACGCATTTTTATTTTTAAATTTGTATGGTGGTTTTTGACCGCGGCCTCATCATAAGAGGTCTAGCATTCAAACGTTATTAGGCACACATATGAGAGTGCCTAAAATATCTGGTTAGAGTGCATATACAAATGTAGGGGTGTTCATCGGTTCAGTTATTGCGTTATTCGGTTTATTAGGCGTCGTTAACTCGGTTAACTTTTTTTTAAAACCCAAACCGAATCGAAAATCGAATTTGAATTCGGTTCGGTTTTCATGACACAACACAATTTACATCATTTATATTATTTTTGAAATTTAATTATATAAATTTCGGAAAAGATAATATTTTAAGCTTAAAAAGTGTATTTTTATACTAAAATAAAATTTTAATGGTATTTATATGTATGTAAACATATAAAATAGATATACATTTATATAAATTCCGTTTTCGTTTAGGTTTTCAGTTTAGATGGCCAAAACATATCCAAACTGAAAACCAAATATCTAATTCTGTTTGATTCAGTTTTGGCAACTTCCAATCGGTTCAGTTTTGGTTTTATGGTTTCTATGGGTCATTCTAGGCACACCCCTATGGCCCTATACAATGAGCCGAAGACTCGTGTAATCAAACTTCATATGTTTTCTTAAGCCCATAATCAAGCCCAAACTTAAAAAAGAAGTAAGCCCAAACAACGTAATTTATGACCAGCGACAAACAATCTGTGTTCTCTACAAAAGAATCACAAGTACAAATATTATTTAACTAGTTACATTTGAGAATTGAATAAATGTCTAAAATTACATGAAAACAATGAATCTTTACATTACAAAAGAATTAAGTTTGACTTATAATATTAGTCAAATAAACCTCAATAAATTGTTTTTGGAACATAAAAAAAGAACAATAGAGCTAGTGCATGATGTATGTCAAGGCCAAAGCAAGCATCATAAGCACATAAGCCACTCCTTGATCAATTGTTGCCCCTGTAGAGATACTCAATATCTGTAAATAATGGCTAAAACTGATATTTTACGTTTCAATAGTTATTTGTGTTGTTTTAATATGTTATATTTAGTTTATTCACGTTGTTTCAAAGATTTTCTCGAAAAAATTATCTGAGATAATTATAAACGAAGTAAATAGGTAACCTATAAGTTACTTTTGACAAATTGATGACCTAGAAGAAAATAAGTTAAGAACTAGATGACCTTCGGATACATACTCCGTTGATTTTATATATGTAAACCAAAATTTTCTAAATGCATTTTTTTTGTTTGCAAATAAATGACTAAATGTGTTTATAAATAGTAAGTGCAAGAGAGAAAATTTACCGTCGCTTGAAGCGCAAGGAGCTGGAACTAGAGCTTGAGCTTTGATAGTCGGAAAAATCAATGACATAAGACAACGAAAATAGCCATGAAAGAGTTCAACTTGATAATCTTCTAAGTCGGAAAAATGAAGTGATGAACTTTTCAAAGATTACATAATTAAGCTCAGAAGCCACATAAACTAACACTAACACCCTCTAAATTTCTACAAGTTTTTAACCCAAAATGCATGAGATGATTTATTGACTTTTTAAATAATTGACAATGCACGAGGGACATATATGCGATAGTAAATTGCAAAAATCATCCTTGTGTATGTCCATATTGCGAGTTTAGTTCTTATCTTTTTCGAAATGGCATGCATCATTTACGTGAGAAATTATTGATGCGGATATCGTCCGTGACCTAAAGTGAAATTACTAAAATGCCCAGAAGTGAAAGACATAGTCTCATTGAAGTCAAAGGTACTTTTAGTATTTCACTTAGGCATACTCTTCGTTAAAAAAAATATCGATGGTTTATTAGAATTCATATCAAAAGTTTTTTACAAACTTCATCCCCTGTGGTTTGCACAAAATGACACATGTAGTCCGTTTTTCGAGCTCCTTTCACTTATTATCGCCAGATGTTGTCAAATCTTGCATATTTCATCTCTTTTTGCCAACGCTCGTTAGTATGTACCGTTGAATCCACTCACGTGCTAAAAACGTGAAGGTAAAACCGTTTGTTACAATCCCACCTATCGTAATAAAGACTTGAAGCTTATATGTGTTCCAATCCCTATGCGCAAATCAACATATATGATCCCGCCATTAAAGGGATAAAAAGATGTAAAAAGCTAATACAGAAAGTAACAAGCCCACTTCAAAGACGTGAAATTCAATCAATTACCATCACACACGTACAACGACAAGCTTGCATGAAAGATATTTATTTAAGCAACCCACCTTTACTAAAACATGTAGGTAGATTATTAGTATTGTTAGATGATAAGAATAACCTTGTCAATGAAGATGAACCAATGGTTGATGAACGAATTTTACCTATGAACGAGTTTTAACCAACAAACCAACGGGTGATGAACCACTTTCAAGCAATAAAAAATTGGGAAATGCAAACAACAGCACTAAGGGTTGTCATTAACAACAAACTCCACTTTTTTTGTTTCAAAATAATACTAACATCAAGACATGAATAAAAAACATGTGCCACCTTTTTCGCTTATACAATCAATGAATAAAATGAATTACAAATGTCTTTGAGAAATAATAGGAGCTAATAACTAATTCATGATGATTTTGTTTGGACAATGCGTTATTTTTTTTAAAAAAGGTGAAAAGTTTGTTGTTAACGACAACCCTAAGGGTTGTTGTTAGCAAAACCCTAAAAAATTAGACGATTTTAATCCTTTGGGAAAAGACGGTTTTACCCTGACGTTTTTTGCGGTTGAGGGGAATTAATGGTACATACTAATGAGCGTTTCCAAAAAGGAGAAAATGTGCAAAGATTTGACGACAATGGGATGGTAGTGCAAATCACACCGACGAAGTTTATAAAAACTCTATAGTCAAAGGGGCAATATGTAAAAAAATTAGCTTGGTATACACATTCGTTTTTGCCTGCAATCAATCAATTCAATGGAGAAACTCCCCGAAGATCTACACGTCGACATAATGAGACGACTCGATTCAGTCGACGTAGCTCGCTGCAGGGTCTCTTCTAAGATTTTCGATGATGCATATTCGCACCTTCGAACCATCAAGCTTCTATGGACAATAGTAAAACCGTCCTCATAAAAAAAATTTAAGAAAAAATTTCTGAATCTTATATCGAATATGAGAGTTGTTGAATCCCTTTGTATTGGCTTGGATGAGCTTCGTGAATATATTAAGAACCTTGGTGATGATTTAAACCTCCTGACCCATGAAAGTTTTATTATGGAGTGGCTACCTAAGGTTTCTCAAAACTTGAAATCACTTTCAATAATGTTACAAGTCAAAGCTAACAAGGACCAGTTGTGACAACTACTGAAGATTAGAGGACTAAAGATGACAACCTTCATAATAAGTTTGTATTGGGCGCCAAAAGCTGTTAACTCACATTTCACTACTTAAACTACCTTTCACTTGTATCATAATTCATTCTTGATTTTCAGTTACAATTCTCTCTCTCTCAATTCTTGTAATCGTTTGTATAAACTCATCTTACTAATAACAAATCTCATTTCGAGTCTACTTCTTGTTCATTAGATTCTTAATGTGTTTGTTGCAATTGTGAATCGTGTTTTCATTTCTTGTTGATTTCTAAACACGTGTAACAATTGGTATCATAGCGATCCTTGACCACCATTAATGGCTGAAATCCGTAGGATTCAGTTATTTCGTTACCGTTCAGTTACACCGATTGAAGATCTTGATCATTTGATCACCCACCGCACATACATAAATTCCGGTCAAGCTAGACCATTTGTCCAATCACAAATATGTTCTTGATTAATCGTCCATTTCCATTTCCAAAATACGTTAGTTAGGATCTGTGTGGTGGTTTGTTGTCCTGGTGTGACTGAATCAGTGGTGGTTAAGAACAGAGAGAGAACATGGTGGACAGAAGGTCTGTCATTAATGGTGCTAATCGCCAAGAAAGCACCACTAATGAAGGACATTCGATAGAAAGTATTGCTAGTTAATTAGCAACATTGGTGGGGGGCTGTGGCTACACTCACTAATGATATGAGGCTAATGCAACAAAGAGTTAATGGAGATGAAGGCACAAGTCAAAGGAGAGAGGTTCTTGGAGGTCCAATTGTACAAAACAATAACCAAAATGGGGGTCAGTATGGAAGATTGTCAAAAATTGAGTTCCCAAGATTTGATGGAGAATATGTTCAAGGGTGGTTGTATAGGGTACAGAGGTTCTTTGAGATGGATCAAGTTGTTGCTGATGAACAAAAGATTAGATTGGTTTCTATGCATGTGTTTGGGAAGGCCCTTGTGTGGCACACACAGTTTATGAAGAAATTTGGAGAGGTAGTAACTTGGAATGTGTATGAGACTCATGTGAGGAAGAGGTTTGAGTCAATCTTTGAAGATCCAGTGATGGAACTCAAGAATCTCAAACAGACTTCTAGTGTGCAGGTATACCAAGATTCTTTTGAAACACTACTAAATAAGGTTGACTTGCCTAAAAATTATACTGTTAGCTTGTGCATTGGTGGTTTAAAAGATGAGATTGCATATGTGGTTAGGATGTTTGCACCTGCTACTTTAACTGATGCATTTAACTTGGCAAAATTGCAAGAAGCTAACATTTCTGTGAGCAAAAGTAAAAATGCACCACTGTTGAGCACTCCTAGGCCTAATGTGATGAGTAGTAACAATAATAGAAATGTGAATAATAATTTTAGGGGTAATTAAGTTGTGGCTGTCAATAACAATAAGCCTGTGCCAAATAGACAGTTTAAAAGGTTGATACAACAAGAACTAGAGGATAAGAGAGCTAAACACCTCTGTTTCTATTGTGATCAAAAATATACTCCTGGCCATAAGTGCAGTGGTCAGTTGTATTCCTTGGAGATAATGGGAGATGATGTGGACAGTGAAGATGAGGATTTAGTGTTGACTAAGGAAGGAATTGTGAATAACTACACTAGTTTAATTGATGAACCTCCTTTGATTTCATTGAATGCTTTATCTGGTGTGAATACTTTTAGAACTATGAGAGTAAGGGGTTATGTGAGGAAAAACATGTTACATGTGCTAGTTGATTCAGGAAGTACCCATAATTTTTTGGACCTAAATACTGCTAAAACGTTAGGTTGCAGGCTAAGTAAGATTTGTCCCTAGGAAGTTTCAGTGGCCAATGGTCATGTGATGAGCAGTTTGTATGAGTGTAAGAACTTTACTTGGGAATTTCAAGGTATTTCTTATACTTCTGATGTGTTAATTCTACCATTGGGTGGTTGTGAAATGGTTCTTGGAATCCAATGGTTGTCTACCTAGGGGTGGGTTAGATGTGACTTTAAGAACTTGATCATGGAGTATACCTATAAGGAGAGGAAAGTTGTGTTAAGAGGGACACAGCAAACTACTCTTAAGTGGATGCAGGGTAAGCAAAGGAATGGTAATCAGATAGTTATAGTTGAGTTGTCTGCTATAGCTGTGTGCAATTACTCTGCAACTTTGTTGCAAATGGAACCTGAGTTGGCTTGTGAACAAGAATTGAAGTGTTTTCTAGATGAATTTGAGGCAGTTTTTGATGTACCAAAAGAGCTACCACCAAAGAGAACCCATGATCACCAAATTTCCTTTATGCCAAATACTCCACCAGTCAACATAAGACCTTACAAACATCCTCCAAACCAGAAGGATGCAATTGAGGCAATGGTAAAAGAGTTATTGGACTCAGGAGTCATTAGAAACAGTCAAAGCCCTTTCTCATCCCCTATAGTCATGGTCAAGAAAAAAGATGGTTCTTGGAGAATGTGTGTGGATTATAGGCAGCTTAACAAGTCAACAGTCAAAGATAAGTTTCCAATTCCAGTTGTGGAGGAATTGATTGATGAACTTCAGGGATCAAGGTTCTTTTCTAAGCTAGACTTGAGGTCTGGGTATCATCAGATAAGGATGCATGATGAGGATGTGTACAAAACTACTTTTAGAACACATGAGGGGCACTATGAATTCCTAGTAATGCCTTTTGGACTCACAAATGCTCCATCAACATTCCAATCTTTGATGAATTCAGTGTTCAAGGATTACCTCAGGAAGTTTGTGTTGGTTTTCTTTGATGACATATTGGTATACAGTGATAGTTTGGAATCCCACCTTAGTCATTTAAAACAAGTGTTGCAAGTCATGAAGGACAATTCATTGTTTGCTAAGAGATCTAAATGTGTTTTTGCTGCTTCAAGTGTTGAATATTTGGGGCACATCATATCTGATAAAGGAGTGGCAACTGATCCCAGTAAGATTAAAGCCATGCAAGAGTGGCCAACTCCAACTAATGTCAAGCAACTAAGAGGGTTCCTTAGGCTTACTGGTTATTACAGAAAGTTTATTAGAAATTATGCAAGTGTGAGCAAACCATTGACTGTGCTACTGAAGAAGAATGGTTTACAATGGAATGAATCTGCACAATCAGCTTTTGAAACACTTAAGGAAGCCATGGTACAAGCACCTGTGTTAGCTATGCCAAATTTCAACAAGGTCTTTACTGTGGAAACTGATGCATCAGGAATAGGAATTAGGGCAGTTCTACAGCAAGAGGGACACTCAATTGCATTTCTGAGGAAAACCTTATCAACTAAACACCAAGCACTTTCAACCTATGAAAAGGAGTTCCTAGCGGTACTAATGGCATTAGAGAAATGGAAAGGGTATTTACTTGATAGACATTTCAAGATCAAAACAGATCACTTCAGTTTAAAATACTTGTTGGGACAAAGACTGACAACTCCCTTCCAAGTCAAATGGCTGCCTAAACTGTTGGGATTTAATTATGAAATTTCTTATAAAAGTGGGTCTGAGAATGTGGTAGCAGATGCTTTGTCAAGGGTGTTAAGTGGAGTTGAACTCAATAATGTTGTCCTTACTTCCATTGCTTCTGATTTGCTGTAACAAGTTAAGGCTAGTTGGGAGCAGGATGTTGGGCTTAAGAAGGTGATACATCAAATACAAAAAAACAGCTACAACAAGGATAAGTTTACTATGGTTGATGGGCTGTTGAGAAGGAAGGGAAAGTTAGTAGTAGGAGATGATATGCAATTGAGGAAAACCATCATTCAATACTACCATTCAGATGTTGTGGGTAGACATTCAGGTACTATGGTAACCTTGCACAGACTAAAGGCTATGTTTTATTGGAAGGGAATGCAAAGGATGGTCAAACAGTTTGTGAGGGAATGTGATGTTTGTCAAAGAGAGAAACCTGATTTGGCAGCCTACTCTAGCCTTTTGCAACCCTTACCTATACCAGAAAAGATTTGGTCCTCAATTTCCATGGATTTCATTGAGAAACTGCCTAATTCACAGGGAAAGACAGTCATTTTGGTGGTGGTAGATAGATTGTCCAAATAAGCTCATTTTATGGCTATGCAACACCCTTTTACTGCAAGTACAGTGGCTCAATTGTTCCTTGATAATGTGTACAGATTACATGGCCTACCTGAGTCCATTGTGAGTGATAGGGACAAGATTTTCTTAAGTCATTTTTGGCAGTCAATGTTCAAAACCTTGAAAGTGAAGCTCAAATTATCCACAGCCTACCATCCACAAACAGATGGACAAACTGAAATTGTAAACAAATTTTTGGAATGTTATCTTAGATGTATGACTGGTGAGAGACCAAAGGAGTGGGCGGTATGGTTACCTATGGCTGAGTTCTGGTACAACACTAACTATCATTCAGCCATCAACACTACATCTTATGAGGCAGTCTATGGCCAAAAACCACCAACCCATGTTCCTTATGTGCAAGGAGATAGTTCAGTTGAAGCTGTTGATAGGTCATTACAAGCCAGAGAGGACTCCTTGCAGATGCTCAAATTCCATTTGCAGAGGGCACAAGATAGAATGGTGAACCAGGCTAATAAGCATAGAAGTGAAAGAGTACTGGAAGTTGGAATGTGGGTGTATTTGAAACTCCAGTCTCATAGGCAAGTTACCATAAGAAAAGAACAGCAGCACAAACTGTCATCAAAGTACTATGGTCCTTTCATGATCATTGAAAAGATTGGTAAGGTTGCTTACAAGTTAGATCTTCCTGCAACAAGCCAAATTCACCCAGTTTTTCATATCTCACAGTTAAAATTGTGCAAGGGAAGTGATAACAAGATGGGGGTACTGCCTCATTGTGGTCCAAATGGTTTACTTGCAGTTGAGCCTATTGCCATCTTGGATAGAAAACTAGCTAAAGTCAATAACAGGCCTGTGGTATATGCATTAGTCAAATGGTCAAATCACACAGATGAGGATGCTACTTGGGAAAATCTTCATGATCTGTTTAAGAGGTTCCCAGAGTTTGAAACCCAAGCTTGAGGACAAGCATTGTCTGAAGGGAAAGGGATTGTTACAAGTCAAAGCTAACAAGGACCAGTTGTGACAACTACTGAAGATTAGAGGACTAAAGATGAAAACCTTCATAATAAGTTTGTATTGGGCGCCAAAAGCTGTTAACTCACATTTCACTACTTAAACTACCTTTCACTTGTATCATAAATCATTCTTGATTTTCAGTTACAATTCTCTCTCTCTCAATTCTTGTAATCGTTTGTATAAACTCATCTTACTAATAACAAATCCCATTTCGAGTCTACTTCTTGTTCATTAGATTCTTAATGTGTTTGTTGCAATTGTGAATCGTGTTTTCATTTCTTGTTGATTTCTAAACACGTGTAACAATTAACTTATTTTTACGAAGAGTGTTGGTCGTGGCAAGCAAATATGTTGCACTTGGTTTCTGCCTATTGTAAGTTTGTTATATAAATGTTCCTTAGTATTAATTATTGTATATAAAACTTCGTTTATATATATTGTTTTGGTTGATCATATAATGTTGGTCATAAACTTGTTGAATTAAAGGTGAATGTATTGCTGGATGCATGGCTGTCGTCGTCTGTGGTCAATTTAAATCGAATGCTAATGCTTACAATTTTGACACTTGAACATGTTTACTTAAATGATGAGAACCTAAATAAGTTGAACACGTGCGTCCCTAATCTTCAAGTTCTTAACTTACTAGATGTTTGGGGACTTAGTAAACCAAAGATCCACCTTTGCAACCTTGAAAGCTGTCACTTATTAACTGAAGCTGTTTTTCTGCCACATTTGAGTCTAATCACTCCCAGACTCATCACACTCAATGTGAAATGGATTGTAAGTATCTCTGCACTATATGCTGAAGCTCCCTTGTTATCTTGCTTACATATTGACTGTCGTCATGTACAAGATGCATTCTCACTAAAAAAATTTGAGAATTTGAAACACTTTTCAATTAAGTCCTCAGATATTAGCTCACATATTGGCTCCATGCTTTATAATTTGACGACGACTACAGAAACAGTAGAATTAGATGACACATGCAGTGGATTCAAAAGGTTGCTCAGGTTTAGGCAATGAAAATTTCAGATTTACCCTTGAGAAGCTGTTTACTGTTTTCCCTATGGTGACTTGTCTATGTATTAAGTCATTCGCGTGGTAGGGATTAGATGATTGTTTAATCTCAGAAATTAGTTCCAAGGTAACACAAGGAATGAAAGGATTGAAGACATTAAGGATTGAAAACATTCAGATTTCTAATCCGTCATTTTTTTTTCCTAGTGTTGCTTGTGTGTTGGACCAATGTATCGGTTTGTCAGAGGTCTCGTTGCTCATCTGCGATAATGTTGGTGGTGATGTATTGAGAAGTGAGATTGCTAAGTGTGTGGCTCATTGGCCTAGATTGAAGTGGAGATGGAGAATGTATCAAAAAAGCAGAGGAAATGTTATGAGATCAGTTTCAAAATTTATTGTTTATGTTAAATCAAATTTTATCTATTTGTAAAGGCTACATTGACTTTCATATCATTTGACACATTGACTTTCTCAAACACCAAAAATACTAACTAATACGGAGTACTAATTACCCTTAACTTTGATCAAACACCAAAATTAACCCATGTTGACTTTGACACATTGACTTTCTCATGTGTTGCACCTGATTACTCCTATCGAATACCCTTTAGTTAAGTTCCTTTTTGTTAGTTACCAAACAATTTTTATTTTGCTGTTGTTCTTTCTGAAAGGTTAACTACTTCACTTAACAAAATAATCAAGTTTGAAATTTTTTCAATATCACATGCAATACTAGTTTGTTTGATCTTTGATCTTGAGACGAAGGTGCAAGTAATGCAGGAATTGTATGTGCATAAAGATGGTGATGATTTTGACTCTCAACTTGTATACGGTATGTGGTTGAGTAAATTTTATGTTTTTGCGCCATTTTTGGTCAAACTTTAAAGTGTCATGTCAAATAGTATTGATTTACTGACACATGTTGTTGTTATTCATGCACTCTGTCATCACAGTTAGTTTTCCCATCGTCAACAAGCCGCCCGCCGTTTAAGAGCCACGACAAGCGGATATCTGTGCAGCTTGACCATTTCCAGCTGCCCCCATCTGCTTGATTGATCCTAATGGTCGATGGCTGCAAATTACACAACAACAATAATTTGTCATTCCCATATAAATTATCGATAGTCAAGTTAGAGGGGTCATTTCAACCCATTTATAAGTCAATGAGTCTATTCGAGTAGTTATTTATCTCAAACAGGTTAAATTAGAGAAAGATTTTCTAGAAAGGAAACAGGTCACACAATGTTTATTGGTAATGCAGACAACTTCCAACTCGTTTTATAAAAAAGTTCTCAATTAGTATTTGTTATGAAATTTTGTTTGTTATCATAAAAGTGCACTATAACTAATAAACTTAAGAAAATTGACAGAAAGGTTCTAGCATGTCAACTCAACCGATCCGACAACCAGAATTTTGACTCGTTGCCTAACCCATATGACCCACCATCTTACCACCTCGACTCTTAACAAGGATTGCTGAATTCAACTTTTATTTACCTCAGCTTTGAAATCAGTGTCTGAAAGCCTTTGCCTGATATCCTTTGCAATTTAAAAGAAAACTTGCTCCACATTTAGATTTGTTTTTACACTTTATAGACATACAGGGGCTCTCATTATCAAAGGGATAAGGGATATACGTATAACAATATGATTTTCTTTTTCTTGGGGTAACCATGGTTTCCGAGCTTTAGGCTGACTAATCTACGGGATTTGAGCCCACCGCCACAATGACTCAAACCGGGTAAAGCCTTCCCCTTTTCAGGAAGGTTGGCATGATTTTCTATGTCTTAAACAAGTAACTGGGAGCTTAAAGAGTAGCGCATCACTGCTTTACTTACGGTTTCAAAGAACTTAATGCCATGCTCATCAGCAAGTTCTCGGCCCTTCGCAGTAGCTTATCAATAAAAGATTGTCATTTTATAAAATTATCTTACTTCTAAACTTCAGTAATTTAGGGCTAAAACTGATAAGCAAAAATGACAGCACTAGGTATATAAACTAAAGCATACTCTTTTGCTTTCATCCATATCAGCCTTGTTCCCAACCAAAATCTTGTTAACATCGCCTAAGGCAGCCCAAGTTTGTGTCTACAAATTTTTCGATGAAGCTTTACCCAAGATTGATGATTAATAATAATTCAGCTAGTTAAAAGGAGCACAGAACTGATGGAACTGCCTTGTGAGTGTAACCTTACTATTGAAAGATGACTCATCTGTGACATCATACACCAGCATGATACCCTTGGCTCCTCTGTAGTAAGTTGAAGTTTAATAAGAAAAGTGTATGAATTACGCTACTACAATCTGAAACATGACATAACAAACTAAAGATGCCTTATTGTTAAAACTATGGATCTAGAACCGAAAACACAATCACAACACCTCAAAGTCACCCAACCAACCACCCCTTGGTGAAATATTTTATTACTAATAGTCAAGAAGATGAGTCCGCAAAGCGTGTGCTCAACAAACAAATACAAAGTAAAAATATAGCCCCCTTCAGAAGGATTCTATCTATCTCACTACAATGAATCAGATACAATCAACCTCACTACAATACTCTCAATACTACTCAAACAGACTAACCAAACTGATCAAGATGATCAATGACTTAAGACCAAGAATAATGCAACAATACTTGAGAGAGAACCCCTTTAGTGTGAGAAAGAGATAATGACTGAATGAGATGCGGCTAGGGCTGGGTTCTAGCTTATATAAGAGCATGTTACACTTCAACCCTTGAAGAAACCAAAACCTGTCACAAGCAGCTAAACATTCAAACATTAGTGAGAAGTGACACATTCAGCCCCTTGACTAAACATACCATTCCATAAGCTTGCACCACATAACATATTTCAACACCCCCTCTCAAGCTTATGGCTTGAACATATCAACAAAACCAAGTTTACCACAAAACTGCTTATGTTGAGAAATACTCAATCCTTTTGTAAATATGTCTGCAACATTATTGGCAGAAGCAACTTTCAAAGTTTTAATAACCCCAGAAGCTACTTTCTCCCTAACTAAATGCAAATCTATTTCAAAGTGTTTAGTTTTCTCATAAAATAATGGGTTAGCAGCTATTTGAATAGCAGAACTGCTATCATAAAACAAATTTGCAGGTAACAGGTCATCTATTCCAAGGTCCTTTAAAATTTTAACAATCCAAACAAGCTCACAAGTAGTAGATGCAAGACATCTATACTCAGCTTCAGCTGATGACCTTGAAATAGTTGCCTGTTTTTAAGTTTTCCAAGAAATCAAATTATTACAAAAATAAACAAAAAAACCTGAAACAGATTTCCTATAAACTGGACATTTAGCCCACTCTGCATCTGAAAAAGCATACAAACTCAGCCTATTACCATACTTAAACTGAATACCTGTACCAGGAGCCTATTGTAATACTTGCATACTTGGATTCAATGTTGGATGAATTCTAGAGAGAGAGAGAGAGAAGTAGAGAGAATGGGAGTTCTAGAGAGAGAAAATGAGGAAGAAAATGGTTGTATGATTAAGAGCTCCAACCCTTCCCAAGTGTGGGAAGGGGTATTTATAGTACAAGACATAAGTGCCCCGAGTGGGCTATGGAGTGAGCTGACAATAGGTAAAGACCCGACCCACTCCACGAATACTATACTAACTAAACTAATAATACTTATAATACTAATAATTCTAATAAGCCTACGAGCTACACAGATGCTAAATAGATACTCGGGGTGACCGAGTCTTCACATGAATATTTATATTCCTAACACCTGTTTCAAATACCTCAACACTCTAAGAGCAGCAGTAAAATGAGAATTAAGAGGAGCATGCATATGCTGACTCAAGCAATGAAAAGCATAAGAAATGTCAGGTCTAGTAACAGACAAGTATATCAGCTTTCCAACCAGTTTTTGATACTCAGTCATATTAGACAAAAACTTATCAGTTTCAGTCTCAACATGGCTCAACACAACATTCTGCTACATAGGAGTAACAGCAGGCTTACATGTCAACAACCCATACTCATGTAACAAATCTAAACAATACTTTCTTTAAGACAGAAAAAGATCGACATTGTCATCTAAAACTTTAATTCCCAAAAAATATTTGAGAGGACCAAGATCCTTGATCATGAATTTAGAGTTTAGAAACCTTTTAAACTTCTCAATTTCATCAATATTATTGAGTGGATGCTGCGATACACTTGAAGGGTGTTAGTCCTTTTATAACGTGTGTATATGATATCTTGAGTTAATATGATTAAGTATGCGGAATCTACTTAACCATACTTAGAAGGTTATTTGGATATGGAAATGGAACAGTTATGTTTGTTATAGAACAATGAGCACAGAAAGTTTATCACCAAACGATTCAATATTATTCAAAATAATACGAGTGATCTTCACTATCACTAGGGTTACAAAACCTTGAATCTTAATGTTTCTATGACTTGTGATATTGTTGTGTTTGTTCTTTTCTCTTAACAGATATTCTAGTTCTATTCTTTTCAAATCTTAACACACTTAATATCTAGTCTAAGATCTCTCATTTATAGTCCAATAGAGATCTTTACAAATATTGTCAAGTCTAATCGAACACATGCTTGAGAGTGTCAGTCATTAAGATACAACATGTATATGTGTTTACAACTTGTTACTGAACACTTTGTCTAAAGATATTATCTACCGTGTATTGTTGACTATTATACACATAATATCTTTGTATTCTTATCCAACCAGCAGTAGAATACTTCAACAGTTATCCACTCAGCAGTAAAATCTTCTTCACCAACAGCAACATCATTCAGCAGTAGAATGTTTAACGCTAGCAGTAGAATCAAATGCACTAGCAGTAGAATGATACTTAGAGTATTTCTTTGAGCAGAACTGATCTTGTGAACATGTAATTTCCAATACTAATCTTCAGAACATTTAATTCCCAACAATCCTCCCCTAAACATGTGATTTCCCTTAATCAACATGTTTTCCGAATTAAATAAGGATTGTGAAGATCTTTCAAACACTTCTTAGTCAGACCCTTGATCTGAGCTTCCCTTTGTTCTGTAAGACTAAATAAAAGATGGTGCAATTTCCTTGGATGGAGGAATTATAAGAGGCAATGGTGCTGTGTATCTTGGATGCTTGATTCAACAAGTGAAATCATCTATCAGCATGCCTTTGCAAGTGATGAACAAACGTAGTGAACTGAAATTGAAACTGAAAGCTTCCTAGATAGAACTTTCTCCATTTGAAATGAACTGAAATTGAAACTGAAAGCTCCTAGATAGAACTTTCTCCATTTGAAATGCTTCATCCCTTCTGAATATATATAATACTCCAGAATCAGCTCTGTTCTTGTCATTTTCAACCTCCATGTCATCATGTTGTATGCTCTTGTCTTTTCCTCCCTTACATTTGGTTAATATTCCTTGGGCTTTATTTCCTCCCCTAAGATATTTTCTCCCCTAAGATGCAAATAACATTTTATCCTCCCCTGTTTGGAAGATCTCTCACCATTATCCCATCATCATCTGATCTACCAATGTGAACTTGTTTTCAGACAATGTTGTACATGAAGCCATCAATTCCTTAAGAGTTTATGTGCTGCCCTCATCACTTCTAGGTGTGTTAACTCCTATGAGAGGTGATTCATGGGGCATTGACTCATTATCCATCATTTGATGGTTTTGCTGAGTCATTTTGAAAATCCTTTTTAAGAAAAACTTTTGACTTAGCAGTATGTTCATGATTTTATTATAGAAAAATCATACTGCTTTCAACCATTTTGAAGGGATTAAGTGTATAACAGACACTTAATCAAGAATGCGGTTTAAAGCAACCTCTGGTTGTGTGAGAACCAATGTTTTTCAGTTATAAATAACTGCCTGTGTAGAGATAAACCTATTCAAAAGGCTTTCTTGACAGGGTTTCCAGCTCATAGCAATTGTTACATCTAACACAAGTGTTAGATTCACTTTTACTAGTTGTTCTTTCTATCAGATGTCCTTAGACTTGCTCATTATACTAATTAAAGTATAAAATGATAGAAAGTGAGTTGTGTCAGTTACTGTCTGACCAACTGAACCATCAATTCAATGTGAAACATGATAACTAGGTTTCAAGAAAGAAGTTTTAAAGAATCAATTAACTTAGGTGTTAACCTTTGTTAATGAATTCCCAAACTCAGTCCATCATAAACCTATTATGTCAGCAACTGATATCATCATTCTGCTGCTTCTATTTCACTTGAAACTTCCTTTTTGTTCAATGTTCATACCTGAAAATGTTAGTCTAAAACCAAGAAACAAAATGCAAAGCATATGTCTTATAGCAGTATCATTGATATGACTAACAAATATGAACTTAACAAACAAAAATTTGTACCAGCAGCATAAACTTTTCACTAACAGTAGTATTTTATAAATCCAGCAGTACAATCTTAAGATATATACAAAAACCACACAGATTAAAAAGGTTAAGGATTAAGCATTCCAATACTTGCTACCAAGTACTGAAACCTTCCAACATCAAAAGCTTTAGTGAGAAGATCTGCAAAGTTGTGTTAAGAATCAATTTTGAACACTTGAATCAACTTTTTCTCATTGCAATCTCTAATAAAATGATGTCTAATTTCAATGTGTTTTGTTTTAGAATGTTGTATTGGGTTTTTAATTATGCAAATTGTACTACTATTATCAATATGAATGACAGTGTTCATGAAATTGTACCCATAGTCAAGAAGTTGGTTTTGAAGCCATAGGACTTGACCATAGCAACTTGCAGCAGCTACATATTCAGCTTTAGTTGTTGAAGTAGCCACAATTGTTTGCTTCTTACACTGCCATGAGATAAGTCTACACCCAAGGAATTGAAATCCTCCAGTTGTTGACTTTCTGTCCAAGCTAGCACCAGCATAATCACTATCCGAAAATGCTACCAAGTCAAAAAGTGATTCCCTTGAATACCATAGACCCAACCTAGGTTGACCCTTAAGATATCTAAAAATCCTTTTGACTGCTGTTAAATGAGAAACCTTTGGAGTTACTTGAAATCTTGCACAAGCATAAACAGAGAACATGATGTCAGGTCTTGATGATGTGAGATACATCAAAGAGCCTATCATAGATCTGTAAGTGTGTGCATCTACATTGTCTCCATCTAAATCTTTAAGAAGTGGCTTCTCAGAGTCCATTGGTGTGCTTGCCATTTTTGAATTAGCAAAGTTGAACTTCCTAAGTATCTCAGCAACATATTTATCTTGACTAATAAATATGCCTTCATATGACTGTTTAACTTGCAAACCCAAAAAGAATGTAAGTTCCCCCATGGAACTCATCTGAATCTTATGATGCATAAGCTTCTCAAACTCCACACACATCTCCTTCCTTGTAGATCCAAAGATAATGTCATCCACATACACCTGCACTAACAGAAGATCCTTCTTGTGCTGTTTGATGAAAAGTGTCTGATCAATCTTTCCTCTTTGAAATCCATTCTCTATTAAGTAGGAAGCCAGTGTTTCATACCAAGCTCTAGGTGCCTGATGAAGGCCATAAAGAGCCTTAACTACTCTATACACTTTTTCTGGATGGTCAGGATCAATGAACCCTGGAGGTTGTGAGACATACACCTCTTCTTCAATAGTACCATATAAAAATGCACTCTTGACATCCATTTGATAAACTGTGAAGCCTAAAAATGAAGCATAAGCTAAGAAAAGCCTAATTGCCTCAAGTCTTGCTACTGGAGCAAAAACCTCATCATAGTCTATCCCTTCTTGTTGTGTGTACCCTTGGGCTACTAATCTAGCCTTATTCCTAATCACTATTCCCCTTTCATCCCTTTTATTCTTGAAAACCCATCTAGTGCCAATTACCTTTGCATCCTTAGGTAAATCAACTAGCACCCATACCTTCTGAATCTTGAACTGAAGAAGCTCCTCTTGCATAGCCTCTACCCAGCTTGAATCATCTAAGGCTTTCAGAATGTTCTTTGGTTCATCTTGTGAGAGAAAATTCTTAAAGCCTTAGATGATTCAAGCTGGGTGGAAGCTATGCAAGCTGGGTGGAAACATCTTCCTTGTTCCTTTGTTCCATCTTCCTTGTGTTCATCTTCAACATCTTCTTTAGCTTTACCAGAAGAAGATTCATCATTTGTTGAATTTGAAGCCACACTGGTACTTATTGGCATCCATACATGATCTTGATTTGTCTCCTTGTCTAACCCTGCCTCATTTGTTGTTTGTGAACCTGAAAAATCATTAGTTTCTGCAACAACAGGCACATAATTCATAGAATGGGTTAGTGACTCAAGATCAAATTGCCAATTAGGACCTTGACCTGCTACATTGGATTTGTTCTCTAAAAATTCCACATGCAGGTTTTCCTCTACAATTCTAGTTCTTGAGTTGTATACTCTAAAAGCTTTGCTATTAAGAGAATATCCAACTAAGAATCTTTCGTCTGCTTTACCATCAAACTTTCCAAGATGGTCTAAGGTATTCAGAATTGTCACATGACATCCAAATGGTCTAAGAAATCCTATTGCAGGAGTTCTACCTCTAAAAAGCTCATAAGATGTCTTATTGTGAGATTTGACAACCAAAACCCTATTTTGAACATAGCAAGCAGTATTAACTGCTTCAGCCCAAAAAGTGAATGGCAACTTAGAGTCGGCTAACATGGTTCTAGCAGCTTCTATGAGTGTTCTATTTCTCCTTTCAGCAACTCCATTTTGCTGAGGAGTTCTAGCTACACTAAACTCTCTCCTAATACCTTTTCCTTGCAGAAGTCATCCATAACTCTATTCTTAAACTCTGTCCCATTATCACATCTAATGACTTTTACTCTTTTTCTTACTAGGTTTTCTATCTCTGTAATGAAAGTCTTAAGGATGCTAGAAGTCTCATCCTTAGTAGCTAAAAAGAAAACCTATGTAAATCTACTATAGTCATCAGTAATAACTAGACAATATCTTTTATGCTTTAGGCTACTAACAGAAGTAGGTCCAAATAAGTCCATATGAAGCATAACCAATGATTGATCAATAGAGTTAAAAATTTTGGGCTTACAAGAGGCTTTGTGTTGTTTGCCTTTAAGACAAGCAATGCATGTTTGGTCATTTTCAAATTGTTTTTGAGGTAAACCTCTTACCAAACCATTCTTACAATCTGATTTATGATTTTGAAGTTAATGTGACCAAGCCTCCTATTCCATAACATTGATTCATCCAATGAGGCCTTTGCAACAAGACAAGTTAGAGCCTTTTTAGGAACAATGTTCTTCATATCAACACTGTACATGTTGCCCTTTCTTGGAATTCTAAGAAGTACTTGACTTTCATCAGGCATCTTAAAATGAGAAGAAAGTACAAGACATTCAGTGTCAGTAAAGAGAACTTTGTTTTTTTTGTCACACATTTGTGAGACACTAAAAATATTATACTTAAGCTCTTGTACATAGTACACATCTTCAAAATCTAAATTTCCAGTTTTGATTGTATCTTTACCGGAAATTTTGCCACCAATACCTCCTCCAAAGGTAACATAGCCACCATCTAATGTTTGAAAATGGGAAAGATAGGACTTGTTGCCTGTCATGTGCCTTGAACATCTACTATCTGAGTATCCTTGATCCTCTTGTTTATCAGTAGAATGTTCTTGCACAAAAATAAGGAGTATTAGTTTCCTTTGGGGACCCAAGCCATTACTGACTTGGATATGCCTCTTGCATCAATGAAATGTAATCTTTTGAGAACAGTTGATGCGACATTGGATTTAAGAACCCAACATGCTGAGGCCTTAACAGCATTTGCCCTGTTTTCCCAAGCAGTAGTATGAACTACATGCTTAGCAGTAGAAACTGCTAGCTTTGTAGTTGTTCCCTTTGGTTTCCAAACTTGTTTTTGGACCACTGCTTTTGATTGAATGGGCCTTTTAACAGTTTTTGATGCAATTTTGAGAGTTTATTTTTCATTTTTAACTGTTGGTCTTGGGTTAACAGTCATGAATGGTCTAGCAGTAGGAACTGCTTTTGAAACTGCTCTGGGTTTTGTTCTCTTTGAATTAGAGTGAAAGTGAAATTGAGGAGTTTACCTTTTGTAATTCACCCTATTGTTTGTTTACCCAAATACCCTTTGGTTGCAGAAAGCTGCAAGATGGTCAAATTCTCCACATACAAAACAAGCTTTGTTATAAAAGTCAAAGTCATCACCTAGTTGGTGAGACTTAAGGCCATTCCAATTCCTTTGGTTGCCTTTAGGCTTGTTTGTGGTTCTGTATTGTTCACAATATCTAACTGGTTACCTAACATGTTTAATGTTGGTTTTAGGCCTATCAGTATTTTGTTTGACTATCTTTGGAACACTTGTTCCTGCTTTCTTAACCACTTCAGGTTTAGACATAACCTATTCATCTTCATCATCATCAGATACCCAGTCTTCAATGACTACTCTATCTGATCTTCTATCAGAGGACACCTTGTCCTCAGGAAGTGAAGTTTTACTTAAACTTCCACTTACTTTCTTAGGTTCATCAACAACTAGCTTTGTTTTTGGCTGTACACCATATTGTAGCTCAGGTTGTTGAAATTCAGGTACACCTGAATTTTCTAGGTCAATCCCTAGGGGTTTAGGGATTCCTCTGTAAGGGGGTGGGACAGCATTATATCCTAACCCTGACTTGGCTCTATTAATCACTTGACATTCTATCATGTTGGTCACACCTCTAGAAGCATGTTCTAGTGTTTGTGTAGTCAAGTGAATGTTTCCATTTTCCTTTTTGATCCTATCAAAAGCCTCTCTTAAAAGCTTAATTTCAGCATCTCTAAAGAATATGTCTTGTCTAAGAAGAGCTTTGTCATTAGAAAAAGCAAATTCATTTTGTTTGTAATGAATGATCTGCTTCTCTAGGGATTCTAAACCACATTTATAGTCTACTAAGTCTTTTTGAGTTCTGCTTAGGACTTTCTTTTGGTCATCATAATGTTTGATTAAAGTTTGTAGTTCTGAAAGAGCTGTGCAAGTATTAGAACAAACTTTATGATTTTTTACCTCAGTAGAGAAAGCCAAGAGTGTCATCTGTGAAGAATCTTCTTCTTCATCAGCTATGAAACTCCAATCAAAACCTAGCCCATCAATAGCTACCATAGCTTTTGAGTTTGGCTCAGAAACCTCCCTTGTTTTCGATGTGCTTCCAAAACCTTTATTCTTGCTATCTTGCTGCCTTGTCCTTCTACATTCTCTTGAGAGGTGCCCCATCATGTGGCAGTTATAGCACTCTATCTTTGACTTGTCAAAACCAGCAGTATCATTGTTGCTGATTATGAGCTTTTTCCCCATCCTTTGATAGAACTTCTTAGCCCTCATGCTAAGAAGAGAAATTTTCCATTTTAGGTCCATTTCCTCCAGATCATCATCATTGATCTCTTGGAGGTCTTCATAAGTGAGCGTGGACCCATCATTTCGACTTGTGAGAAATGCACAACAAGTCTTCTCATCCAAAATACCCATGGTACTGCTTGATGAACTAGCAGCACCAACACCATCAATAACTTTCACCTCTTCACTAGATTTTGAGGTACTAGGAGTTGACATAAATGCCATGTTCCCAGTATTAGAACTAGTACCTCCATTTTTCTTCAAATCTTGTTCCACAATCTTAAAGTTGCTATACAAGTCTATCAGTTCCATGGTGTCAAGGTCTGGCTTGCTCTTCCAGAAAACTACATGTATAGCCCACTCTTCTGGTAAGCTTCTCAGAAATTTTGAGTTTAAATCTTCTTGAGGTATTTCAACCCCAAGAATTGCAAGTTGGCTCACAATATTCTGAAGCCTATTAAACATATGGTCAAGAGATTCATTGTTGGTAGAGGAGAAGTTTTCAAACTACTGCTTGAGCAGTGTCTTGTGGGTTTTCTTGGTGGCTTCATTTCCACCATACCTGGCAACAATAGCTTCAAATAATGACTTGGCATCTTTGAACTTGCTGAAGTTTAAAAGTTGATCATTGGGAATTGTAACCACTGCGAAAAATCTCATCTGGTAACACATTATACTTACCCATTTTTCACATATAATTTTTTTTTATTATTTACTTGCCTGAGCGTAACCACTATCTCATGTGACGTAACTCACATCTATGATAAACGTGCCCGCACGCAACTTAACCTCAACCTATTTAATGTTTATTCATATAAACATTTTTTTATGTCAAGTATAACACTTTACAAATTACCATTTGCCACTTTACATTAATTCATTAACATACGAATTAAGCTAAACTATTCCCACTAAAATAGTTTCTATGAGACTCCAAACCACTGTAATACCAAATATAACTAACGAAACCATAGAAATACCAAAATATAAATTACTTAGGTAATGTACAAGTCACTAAAGCACGGAAACCCTAATTCCCCTATAACTCCCGATAAAACCTTAATTTCACAGAAACTATTATTTATTTACAAACCCTAGTTAATATTTTTATAAAAATACTATGTACAAGTCCTTTAAACTAAGGTACAAGTCATTTAAGCATAAAACTTAAATGAAAATAAAAATCTTATAAAAACTATAATAATAGTTATTTAAATTACATACTTTGTAATATTTTCACAATAAATTCTAAAAATAATTTATTAAGCTATTTAACATGTGTACAACACCTTAAACTCAAGGTACAACCCATCAATGCATAAAAACTTAAAAACTCATTAATATGTATATAAAGTCTAACAAAAATTACTTAAAAATTATGAAAAATTAGAAAATAATTAAAATTATATTTTTCTTATTTTCCTAACCCTAGTACAAGTCTTTCAAGCCTAAGGTACAACCTTCTAAAGCACAAAAATCATTTTTCCCTTTATATGTAGAAATCGATATATACAAAATTTTGTCATATAATTCTAAAATTCATTTCTAACTAAACCCTAGAGTTAGAAACCCTAGTTTTACCCTAAACCCTAGAGTATAAGTGAACTAAGCCCTAGGTACTACTCCCTAAAGCACCTAACGAACCAAAGTTCCCTAGTTCTCTTAATCTAGTTCGAATACAACCATGAACCAACTAAACCCTAGAAAACCTTGAGCCCTAAGTATCCACATGTATGAACCCTAATTGTACACAACATCCCTCTTCTAGAAATGAGATAGGTGTGTGAATTAAAGACTTCCACATTTCAATTTCCCCCTCCTCCACATGTGGCGCCATAACAGCCATACACCTCACCTCACTCACTTCCATAATTCCCCTAGAACATATTTGAAACCCTAGTTACCTTCTATAAATAGAAGACAACCCATGAAACCCTAATTCACCATCACACCCATCGAATTCATACACACAGCCCCATATCACTTCATTTCTGATTTCACAACTATAAATTAAGATCATAATAACCATTAAGGAGCATTGGAGAAGGCTAGACCCTCAGAGGACTTGATTCGAACCCTAACTCCCAAAAACTTGCCCTAGTCGACTTTTATAACAAGAGGTATGTTCTATCCTTTTTAATTAGTTTTCTATACTTATTATATAACTAATAACATGTATAAACACTTCTTAAAACGTGACATAGCCCAGAAAACACAGAATCAAATTGTTTGTTTCTTTTTATACCTATCGAGTAGTAAAAAACATATATACATATAATGTATTTTTCTAGAAACCCTAGGTTCCCTAAAATGGACTAGAAACACTCTAAATATGTTTAACATACTAAAAATAACCTAAGGATACTAGTTAATATAGTCGAAAACCAAAGTTTTTCTTTCTTTTTCTTCTGTCGCGCAACACAGCAGATGTTGTGTTTGTGTGCTAAATTTTGGATAGTAAACGAGCTCCTAAAATTCTAGATTTTGGCATGATTAAAGACCACTAAGAGAGCTAAATATAGGAAGAAGAATCAGCTAAATTGGATAAGAAACGAGGGAGAACCAGCCTCTTTTTGTCGGGTCAATTCTGTGTCGAACAAACTGAGGTTCGCAAATTTTAAAAATTGTTTGCGACGTTTATAGATTGAACCAAGGTCTAATCTTTTGCAAAAATAGTCTTAAGACACTAATAGATAAGTTGGCTAAAGAGTCGTAAAAGGTTTCGCCACGAAGCATATGAAATAAATCGTTTTTGTATAAAAAGGACCTCGGGTGTAATCAACCTAGAAGTCTCAAGGGCTGAAATTGCCAAAGCTCTAATAAGTTTTGTAAAAAGGACTATGTTTGCAGTCGAATGAAACCCTAGGGGTAAAAAGGGTCATTTTTGAAACTTAAGGGTAGAAAGTGTCAATTAACTAAAGTTCAGGGATAAATTTTGTATATTTCTAAGAGTCCAAGGGTAAAAGTTGCCAAACTTAGAAACTAAAAGGTTTAGAATGAAACTTAATTAAAACCCTAATTCTTAAATTAATATTTTATTAATTTAATATTATTATTAATATTATTATTATTATTATTATTATTATTATTATTATTATTATTATTATTATTATTATTATTATTATTATTAGGAATTTTCAACCTAATATACGTTTTATACAGTAACTAACAAACGGAGTGTCTAAATAATGAACAGACAGAACTAAAACTTACAGATAAGAAATAAGATAAAATCTTATAACTTTTGGAGAAACTTCATGCTGTCTTAATTTAACATTTACCAAAAACGTTACGAAAGGAATAATGAAAACTTATATATTCCGAAGCAATTACTGAAAACTTAACACACCAACCCAGGTAGCGTGCCGGAGACGTTTATCAACTTCACTTAACTTTGTATTTCATCCAGACTACCCAGGTGAGTTCATAGTCCCACTTTTTACTACTATTTTCCAAACTTGTGGGGAGATACATGCTACAAACTGAACACAAGTATTTTCTGTATGCTTTCCTGATTTATATTGCATAAGTTTGCTATTGCCCAAAAGACCCCTAATCATGGACCTCTAATCACCTGCGGGTGAGCGCGAATAATATGGATAGGTCTATTGGGTGTGACGACCCCTTTCTGTTACCGTAACGTAACCAAATGCATTTTATTTGAGTTAAATAAAGAGACTTACAATCTCCTACTCGGGGGCAAGGTTACCTACATTTAATTATGGGGTAATTTATATCTCATAGCTTATAACTATGAAGATAACCTGTTAACGTTTTGCGTGCCATGAGACTTAGTGCAATATATATACTTTACACTGCAGTACTACCGATTACTTTCTATCTAGCTTGTGTTCAAACCTATTACAACTGAAAACACTATGGATTCACTCAACCTTTGTGTTGACTTTTTAAGCATGTTTATCTCAGGTGATTAAAGACATGACTTGGCACGGAGTGGCTGTGGACTTTCTTCTTATAACAAGAGTGTCCACTTTGTTATCATTCAAAGAATAATGTATTTTATTACGTATTTTCAAAACTTCTTGTTGGGACCTATATTATGTACTCTGATATAAATAAATGAATGATAACAATTTTATTTTAAAACGTCTCTTTTCGAGTCATTTTCTATACTCATGACTGTGAACCATGAAGTAATACCCCAACTTATATTCCACTGCGTGTATCGAAAAACGGGGGTGTTACAGGAATGGTCATCATCAGCATGCTTCTTGCCTTTAGATCATTTTTCTTTTTTATTCTGTCTTCTACAGATGTTGGGTGCATTTGTAGAGTTGTCACCACTTTGCCATCCACTATTGATGTAGTGGTTGTAGGCTGGTAAGAGTTTCCATCTTCAATAATTTTCCAAAGTGCATAGTCTTGCACTTGGAAATATTGCTCTATCCTCAGCCTCCACATCTCAAACTCATTCTGTTTGAGCATGGGTAGTTTTGCAGCAACATTGGTCTGAATAGATTCAACGTCCATTTCTTCTTCTTCTTCTTCTAAATCAAATATATCAGCCTTGCTCTGATACCAACTGAGAGGATTCTTCGATACACTTGAAGGGTGTTAGTCCTTTTATAACGTGTGTATATGATATCTTGAGTTAATATGATTAAGTATGCGGAATCTACTTAACCACACTTAGAAGGTTATTTGGATATGGAAATGGAATAGTTATGTTTGTTATAGAACAATGAGCACAGAAAGTTTATCACCAAACGATTCAATATTATTCAAAATAATACGAGTGATCTTCACTATCACTAGGGTTACAAAACCTTGAATCTTAATGTTTCTATGACTTGTGATATTGTTGTGTTTGTTCTTTTCTCTTAACAGATATTCTAGTTCTATTCTTTTCAAATCTTAACACACTTAATATCTAGTCTAAGATCTCTCATTTATAGTCCAAGAGAGATCTTTACAAATATTGTCAAGTCTAATCGAACACATGCTTGAGAGTGTCAGTCATTAAGATACAACATGTATCTGTGTTTACAACTTGTTACTGAACACTTTGTCTAAAGATATTATCTACCGTGTATTGTTGACTATTATACACATAATATCTTTGTATTCTTATCCAACCAGCAGTAGAATACTTCAACAGTTATCCACTCAGCAGTAGAATCTTCTTCACCAGCAGCAGCATCATTCAGCAGTAGAATGTTTAACGCTAGCAGTAGAATCAAATGCACTAGCAGTAGAATGATACTTAGAGTATTTCTTTGAGCAGAACTGATCTTGTGAACATGTAATTTCCAATACTAATCTTCAGAACATTTAATTCCCAACAATTATTACCAGTGATGACAATATCATCAACATAGACCAATAAAGCCAAGAAAACTCCACTTTTATTCTTAGTGTATAAAGAATAATCACTAACACTTTGTTTAAAACCATTTTCAATCAAAGCAGTGGTAAGTTTTTCATTCCACTGCCTTGGAGCCTGTTTTAACCCATAAAGGGACTTATTCAACTTACAAACCCTGGTTTCACTTTTATCATAATAACCAGGAGGCAATTGCATATAAACATCCTCATACAAGTCACCATATAAGAAAGCATTATTAACATCCAGTTGAAACAAAGGCCATTTATTATAAACAGATAAACCAATTAAGCACCTCACAGTGACCATTTTCACAACAGGACTAAATGTTTCCTCATAATCAATTCCTTCCCTTTGATTAAAGCCTTTAGCAACAAGTCTAGCTTTGTATCTATCAATATCACCAGAGGACTTGTATTTAAGTTTTCGAAGCCACTTACAACCTATAGCAGTCTTACCCTCAGGCAATTCACATAACTCATAAGTCTTGTTCCTATGTAATGCTTCCATTTCTAAATTCATAGCTTCTATCCACTTAGGATTTTCAGAAGCCTCAGCAAGAGTCTTAGGCTCACAAGACTTATTTAATGTTGTAGAAAAGCACATATTCACTCTAGACATACTAGAATAAGAAACATATTTCTCAAGACCATACTTCACATTACTTCCAACAATAAAGTCATTAAACCTAGCAGGCTGAATCCTTTGTCTACTAGACCTCCTCCAGTTTGATGCTTCCATTTGAATAACATGATCCTCACCATTGAAAACATTTTGATTGCCCTCAGAGGTGATAGTATCATCTATCTGGGTTGCAGTGGTTGCACCTCCATCATTAACTGTGTTAACACAGTCATCTGGAGGTACCATCTCACTACCTTCCACATTAGAAGGGTCCCCCTCTTCATCATTAGGACTTTCAGACCCATGGATGTCAAAAAAATTTAAACTATTTACTCTACTTTCATCAAAGTTTAGTTCTGATTTTTCAAAAACATTTTCAGATTCATTTGATATATTTGTAGACTTCATTTTGAAAGGAAACACAGTTTCATAAAACCTTACATCTCTTGCAAAAAAGACAGACTTACTTTCCAAACCATACAATTTATAAGACTTTTTTACACTAGAAAAACCAATTAAGACACATTTTTTAGATTTAGAACTAAACTTATTATTTGAGTTTAAAATAGTAGAATAACACAGACATCCAAAAGATCTGATATGAAAGAGACTAGGATCCTTACCATAAACTAAAAAATAAGGGGAAGCACCAGATAAGACAGAGGAGGGAAGCCTGTTAACCAAGTATACAGCAGTTAAAACACATTCAGGCCACATAGATAGGGGAATCACCCTGAAACATAAGACTCCTAGCAACATTAAGAAGGTGTCTATGTTTCCTCTCAGCAACCCCATTTTGCTGAGGAGTATAGGCACAAGAAGTTTGATGGATCATACCTAAATCATTAAACATTTTAGATAATTGATTATTGACAAACTCAGTTCCATTATCTAATCTTATTATCTTAATTTTCTTGTTAAACTGTGTAAAGATAAGTTTTATAAAACTTACAATATAATCAGCAACTTCACTCTTATATTTTAGTAAATATACCCTAACAGCTCTACTAAAATCATCAACTAAAGTAAAAAAATATTTAAAACCGTCTCTACTAGTAACTCTATAGGGACCCCAAACATAACAATGAACCAGATCCCCAACAGACTCAGTTTTATGATAACTTAATGGAAATGGCTCTCTAGTTTTTTTAGCCTTGTGACACACATCACAAGGAGACCTATGATCCACCTTTTTAAAACCAATTTTATTACCCAAAACAGACAAGACTTGGTCAGCAGGGTAACCAAGCCTTTGGTGCCATAACTCATTAGAAACATAACAAACAAAGACAGAAATATTCATACCAAGACTAGACTCACCACAATTAGTTTCATCAAACAAGTAGAGACCACCAGACTCACTACCAGTCCCCACAATCTTGCCCAGTTTCAAATCCTAAATATAACACTTATTCTCATCAAAACCAACAAAGAATTTACTATCTTTAATCATCTTATTAACATACAATAGACTAACATTATACTCAGGAACAACAAGAACATCAAACAAGACAACACCAGTAGTTAATCTAAGACTACCAATAGCAGAAATTTTAACTACAGTCCCATTAGGATGCTCCACAGTTAACAAAAGACTAGAGATGTCAACAACATTAAACATATTCTTAGTGGAATCAGTCATATGCTGATTAGCACCAGAATCAATAATCCATCCTAAAGTAATATTATAACTCATAGAACCAGTTTTAGCACAAAAGAACTTTTCAAAATGTAAGTTAAACATCACATTATTATTGAAGAAACTAGGAGTTATACATGCCATACTTGCAGACACATTAGCAAAGGGTTTTTCATTAATGAGGCTCAAGAGTTTCATCATTTGATCATTAGTGAAAGACCCAGACATAGAACCAGAAGAAGTAGAGGGTTGAGACACATCTGCATTACCATTAAACTTTTTGACAGCAGCAGATTGTTTAGACAAATTAGGGTTTCTTTTGAAACCAGGAGGATAACCATTTACCTCATAACATCTCTCAATAGTATGACCAATCAGACCACAGTGTTTACAAACTAGGTTAGGATTGGGCCCCCTATTACCACTATTATTATGGTTATTACCTCTTCTAACAAAGTTATTAGAATTAGTGTTGTTATTAGTCTTAACAACAAAAGCAGTAGGTTGGACCTTGCTGCTAGAACCAGAGCTAGGATGGAGTCCTCTATGAGACTCCTCCCTAGAAACAACATTAAAGGCTTATTTAACATCTGGTAAAGGGTCCCTAGCCAAGATATTATTGCTAATTGGTAAATACACATCATTTAAACCCATTAAGAATTGCATAAGTCTGATAAGCTGATTATGTTTCAACACACCTTCATGAGCAGCACATGTACAAGCAGGTAACAAAGTCAAGGTGTCAAATTCTCTCCAAAGAGAATTTAACTTATGATAATAATCAGGCACAGATAAGTCACCTTGTTTCAGACTATTAATTTTGTGAATCACATTAAAAATAAAAGAACCATCAATCTTATCATAGGTTTCCTCTAACTCATCCCAAACCTCATAAGCAATTTATGAGTAAACCTGCCCTAAGTACAACTCAGGGGATAAAGACCCAAGAATCCAGCCAAGAACTACGACATTGCATCTTTCCCATTGCTGGGATAAGACAGGGCTAGTAACAGGTTTGACACAAGTAACATCAACAAATCCCATTTTATTTTTCCCTTTTAAAGCAATTTTCATAGCAATAAACCACATCTTGTAATTATCAGACCCAGTAAGTTTGAAGTGAACAATAGGCACATTAGAACAATCACTAGAATGCAAATACAAGGGATTACCAACATCCAAACTACTAATTAGAACGTCAGCCATAATAACAACCAATCAGACAAATCAACTAAGAAACAGACAGAGAAACAGAACACAGCAGACAAACACCAACAATTAGGAACTAATAACCAACAATAAAACAAATAGTAACAACCAAGAACTACCAATAACAAAAAGAATAAAACTAAACTATCACTCTCACCCAATTCAACTAAAGTACCCAGTCTAACACCTGTCTGTGAGAAGAGCAGGTTTCCGTACCTCTCAAGGAGGCAGGTCAAGATGTTACCGACAGAGTTTGCAGTGTTACAACTAAAGTACTCAGAGAATTAAAGGAAAAAGATAAGCCTTACAGTGTTATGAAGAAACGCAGCGGACTGTACAGATCACCAACACTCTTGATTCACTTAGTCAAGAGTGTTAATAACCAAGAAAGAACTCCAATAACACCACAGGAAACCACCAGAACCAAGATCCCCAAATTGACAAATTAGGGTTTCAAGAAACCCTAACTGACAAATCCAAGAATCACCACAAAATCAACAATGAACACCAAGGCCATTAAGAAAACAGCCTTAATTGAGCCTAATTGCACTTTAATCAAGAAACCCCCAAATTTGAGACCAAACCCTAGAAACCCTAATATCAAGAACCAACGGATATCAAAGCCGTGGCTCTGATACCATGTTAAAACTATGGATCTAGAACCAGAAACACAATCACAACACCTCAAAGTCACCCTACCAACCACCCATTGGTGAAATCTTTTATTACTAATAGTCAAGAAGATGAGTCCAGAAAGCGTGTGCTCACCAAACAAATACAAAGTAAAAAGATAGCCCCCTTTAGAAGGATTCTATCTATCTCACTATAATGAATCAGATACAATCAACCTCACTACAATACTCTCAATACTACTCAAATAGACTAACCAAACTGATCAAGATGATCAATGACTTAAGACCAAGAATAATGCAACAATACTTGAGAGAGAAACCCTTTAGTGTGAAAAAGAGATAATGACTGAATGAGATGCGGCTAGAGCTAGGTTCCAGCCTATATAAGAGCATGTTACACTTCAACCCTTGAAGAAACCAAAACCTGTCACAAGCAGCTAAACATTCAAACATTAGTGAGAAATGACACATTCAGCCCCTTGACTAAACATACCATTCCATAAGCTTGCACCACATAACATATTTCAACACTTATAGATAATTTAAAGTTACTGTGGAATATAGGGGTTATGCATGCCGGTTAACACGTAGCAGGATAAAACAGGTCCAACTGGGTCGGCCCACCAGCTTTTGAGCTTTTTAAAAGTTTGACGCATTTAATATGATTACATAAACTATATTGTTATTAAAAAGATATCTTATTAATTTTCAGAAACAACTTAGAAGGTTTTATGCATTTTGAAAGTCTTTTGAGAGTTTTTAACCCGCTAGACCCGGCTGTCCAAATTTTACCTGTTGGAAGTTAAATTGACCTGTCTTTGAGTAAACGGGTTGGGATAAAGCAATTCACAGGGGTAGACTACCTCATTTATATATTAAATTCAGGATCCGATCCACAAAGAGGTTAAACTCATTATACAATAATCCAGTAATGTACTAATGTATTTTGACAACTGATTCATATGTGATATGCCAAGTTAAGTTTAACATGATTGATCAATATTCTTTCTTTCCTTATTGCTACTTGACTCACTCTTGTAGTCTTGTGGCCAGGTTAGCCAGATATGCAAGTCTCTTTTGGTTTGAAACTAAAAAAAAATGAAAAAAAATAATAAAACATTGACTAAATGAAAATTAAACAAATACCAGTTGTAATAATCCAGAACCTTTCCAGCCAGCTGTGTCCCAAATTTGGAGTTTGGTCCTCTTCTCATCAAGCTCGATAGTCGATAGTTCTCATTTTAAAATCAATACTGTAATTCCCAATAATAGTGCCATTTCTAGTGCAAAACTAATTCTAAAAAATATATATATTTGCTGATAATGTAGAAATTACAAGACCAATCACCCAATGGTAGTGATAAAACTAGTGGTGAAAGAACCATAAGAAAAACGCAAAAGGCAACTTTTCCCCACACCTGCAAGGTAAACAAAGATCGTCACATGTTCAAGGTTTAATTTCAAAACCTTTAACTCAGTCCTTACGATCTTACATCTCATCATATACAAATCGTGCATACATATGAATATCAAGTCCATTCCGTAGCCTTTTGTACCCAATGCTTAAAATCTTAAAAACTGCAGAGTAAATGCAAAGTTCACTGTCATGTGATATTGAACATTTGGACCTCTAGCTATAATTAAGAGATAAGATGAAGAAAGTGATGGAAAATAGTTGATAAAATGATTTTGGTCCAACTTTGACTATATAGTTCAAAAATGCACCATGACGATGTAAAAGATCATGATGTCACAGAACGTGCCTATATGCTATAGTCGTTCGTGAAATCAAAAATCCTAGTTTGGATTTTCGTCATTTCACTTATAAAGTACTCCAAAGTTTGTTCCTCCACCAATGTGGGACAACTCAAGTCAATTTGAGATTTTGTTTCAAGTCAGTTAGTTTGATAATCTATTTCCCATTCACGCTAACTCTACTTTGGCCATATTTTAGCTGGTTTCGGGTCTCTTCAAAGACAATGCAAACCTATAAGCCATCACTTATATATAACATATAATTAAATAATTCAGTAGTTGTGAAAATGTCAGTTTGTCAGCTAATTTTTCCAACAAAAAAACCCTGATTAACTGCCAAACCATATTCGTAGTTGCTCGCCTGTTAAGAACTTGACTTGTACTCTAGCTGTCATTTTGTGGAAAACATGAGATAACCTTATATGGTAATAGTTCTCCGCTCACTTTGTCTGCTTAATGCCTTTTATTAAATAGATTGGCTTGACTCTCGTTTGAGATCAACTAGAAAATAAGCAAAAGAGGGTCCTAACTCCTATCCATAGAATCAAGAAAGAAGGATCTGAATTGATGCCTTTTTACCCCGGTTGTGAGTTATTACTGATCCATCTGTGATAAAAATAGGTTTTCTTAATTTAAACAACCGATGTCACATGAGCTCAATTCATAAATCTCAGAGTAAAAGATTAATATCACTGCTGGACTAATAGAACCTAGGTTATCAGTTTGACAAACTTATTTATGTATATTTTTTGTATAGAAACAAAGAATGTTTCGGTGAAATCAACCCGAGACTTAATATTACTTATGCTATGACGTTTTTACTAGCTCCATAGAAGAAGACCATTACATATAGAACAACACCAAAAAAATGTTATAAAGTTGGTTAGCTCAGTTTATTCATATCCAAAATCCACTTTCTCACTTTGTTTATGCATTCCTCATTAAATCTTATATACAGCTGCTTCAACTTCATATTTCCCTTCAATAGAATTGAATCAACATGTTTCTCATATCTCTCGTATGCCACCGGAACCATCAGAACCAAAAAAACAGCTGTCAGATATTGAAATTATAACAGTTAACACTCATATAATCTATGCATATGAGATAATCAATGAAAGATTGTATTGTATTGTATTTGTGAATAAGAATTACAAGATATAAATAGAGTACATAAATACACTCTAATACCCTCTAATATAAATCATATACATATGTATCTATAACTTGTCTAATATCCCCCCTCAAGCTAAGCGTAGGAAACAAGCTGTAGCTTGTCCCGTAGAGTCACAAATCTGTCGGTTGGCAACGGCTTTGTAAAGACGTCTGCAATCTGATCATGTGTAGAGATGAACTGAACAGAAAGTCGACCTTGAGCAACCTTCTCTCGGACAAAGTGAAAATCAACTTCAACATGTTTCGTACGGGCATGAAAAATAGGATTTGCAGATAGGTATGTAGCCCCCAGATTGTCGCACAATAAGATTGGAGCAGATTTCACAGGCACTCGAAGTTCACGCATAAGAGAATCAAGCCAGGTAAGTTCAGCAACTGTGTCGGCCAAAGCTTTATATTCGGATTCAGTCGATGATCGAGAGACAGTCCTCTGTTTCCGAGCCGACCAAGATATAAGATTGGAACAAAGATAAATAGCATATCCTCCCGTGGATCGATGATCATCGGGGCAGCCAGCCCAGTCCGCATCCAAATATATTGTAAGAGACCGATAATGCGCATCAGTATAAGCATGCAAAGTAGAGCCAGACGACTGTTTGATGAGAAGACCATGATTCAAAGTGCCCTGTAAAGATCGAAGAATGCGTTTAATAGCAGACCATTGATTTTCTGTCGGGGAATGCATATGCTGACAAACTTTGTTCACAGCAAAGGCAATGTCAGGCCGAGTTAAAGTGAGATACTGAAGAGCACCTACAACCTGCCGGTAACGAACTGGATTATCAAAATCTGGACTGTCACCAAGTGAAAGGGGAGCCGTAGTGGAGCATGGAGAGGTAACTGGTTTAGAGTGTGAAAGGCCAGCCTTTGTTAGGATTTCCATGATGTATTTCCGCTGAGAAAGTATAAGGTCCGAGCCGACAGATTTAACTTCAATTCCCAAGAAATATGACAATGCACCCATGTCTTGAAGGGCAAAAGTGGAACTCAAGCTTTTAACAACATGATCAATGGCTGCGTTATTGTTGCCAGTAAGGATGATATCATCAACATAAACTAACATGTAAAGAATAGTGCCTACAGAAGAGTAGATAAAAAGTGAAGGATCGGTGGTGGACCCTTTGAAACCCAAGATATGTAAAGCTTTAGATAAACATTGAAACCATGCTCTAGGGGCCTGTTTCAAGCCATATAAGGACTTGTGTAGAAGGCATAAATGGTCAGGTCTAGCTGGATCCACAAATCCAGGTGGTTGTCTCAAATAAACAATCTCGTTTAAATCACCATGTAAAAAGGCATTTTGCACATCTAACTGACGAAGAGACCACCCGCGGGTAACTGCAAGAGAAAGAACAACCCGAATGGTGGTTGGTTTAACAACCGGACTGAATGTTTCATGATAATCAACACCAGCCTATTGATTGAACCCTTTGGAAACTAAGCGTGCCTTGTACCGTTTAATAGCCCCATGTTGGTCCCGTTTGATTTTGTATACCCATTTGCAATCAACCACATTAGCATTCGAGACAGGTGGAACCAAAGTCCACATGTCATTTTTTATCAAAGCCCTGTATTCCTCAGACATGGCTTGTTACCATTGAGGATCCTTGTTAGCAACAGTGAAAGTTGTGGGTTCAGTGGCAATTTGTTCAGTGGTGGTGTAAAAAGCCGAGGGATCATAACGTTTGGTTTTAGGAGGGTTTTGGCGAAGATGGACTGGTCTGGTGGAGGTATTAGGTGGGAGAGAGGCCGGTGATGTTGGGTGATTTGGGACAGTTTGGTTCGGTTGTGATTCGACAGAGGCGGGAGCATGTGAGCGGGCCGGTTGTGGGCTGGAAATGGGCATTGATGGTTATGCAGTGTTTTGGTCAGTTGCGGGGCTGGTTTGCGGGTTAGAAATGGGCTGTTGTGGTTGGGATGTTTGTGGTTCAGTAGTGGGCAGATTTGGTAGGTCTGGTTGAGCTGGTTGCGGGCTGGTTTGCAGGTCAGAAACGGGCAGATTTGGTTGGGCTGAAACAGGTTCTGTTGGAGAGCAACAGGAGAATGGAAAGGAGGAGAAGTAAAGGTCAGGTTGGGACTATGTAGATTGAGGAGAAGATGTATGAAGAAAAGGGAAATATTGTTCATGAAACCGAACATGGCGTGCAATGTATAGGCGATGTGTCTTGAGATCAAGGCAACGATAACCATGATGGGCTGGACTGTAAGCAAGAAAGAGACAGGGTAAGGAACGAAAGTCCATTTTGTGAGGATTGTAAGGGCGAAGATGAGGATAACACTGGCAACCGAAAACCTTCAAAAAAGAATAATTAGGTTTTCGTTTAAAAATGTTTTCAAAAGGAGAGATTTTGGAAGCAACACGAGAAGGCATCCTATTAATCAGGTAAACGGCTGTATCAAAAGCAAAGTTCCAGAACCGTTTAGGAGCACCTGACTGGGCAAGAAGAGTAAGACCCGTTTCCACCACATATCTGTGACGTCTCTCAACAAAACCATTTTGTTCACTGGTGTGAGGGCATTAGAGACAATGAATAATGCCCAAGGAAGAGAGGAAGGGAGAAAGGGATCGAAATTCCCCTCCCCAATCTATTTGAATAGATTTAAGTTTGGTGTTAAATTGTCTTTCAACCATAGCATGAAAGGTTTTAAATGTAGCATAAACATCAGACTTGTGTTTTAAAGGAAAATTCCACATGTAACGGGTAAAATGATCAACACATAATAAGAAATAAGAATCACCATTAAAGGATTTAACGGGAGCAGGGCCCTAAACATCACAAAAGATTAAATCCAAAACATTAGTACTATTAAACGATGAAGGTAATAAATGTAGTTTTGAGGATTTCCCCATGTGACAAGAATTACAAGAGGCACTCAAACTTTTATTGCTAACAGAAAAAGAAAACTGAAATAACATAGACTTCAAAAGATCTGGATGTGGATGTCCAAGTCTTCGATGCCATGTGTCAGAAGATGCACGAACAGCAGAAAAAGCGACACTGTGAACAGGACGTGGAAGGCGAAGAGAGTAAAGTCCGTTGTTACTTGGACCCGTGAGGAGGGTTTTCCGTGTAAACGTGTCCTTCACAGCAAAAAAGGTAGAGTGAAATTCAAAAAACACATTATTATCAAAGCAAAATTTTTGGACATAAAGGAGGTTTCGTTTTAATTGAGGAACATGGAGGATGTTTGAAAGGGTAAAGGTTTTATGTAGGGAGTAAATTTTGGTTGAACCAATGTGTAAAATAGGGAGACTTTCACCATTACCAACATAAAGAGAATCCTTACCAAAGTATGGTTCTGAGTGATCAAGGCTGTGTTGATCCATAGCAGAGTGGCCATTGCAACCAGTGTCTGGAAGCCAATTAGTTGTCGCCTGTGAACGGTAGTCAACAAAGTTTGCTGAAAGTGGAGGAGATCTCATAGTACTTGGATCCCTGTTAGGACACTAGGATGGAATATGTCCAATTTTGCACCTGTTACAAGTACCAAAAACCATGTTTTGATTAGATGCCCAACAAAACTGATTTCTATTACCACCATTAGAGTTGTTGAAGTTGTGATTGTTGTTTCAGTTCCTATAATTGTTGCGGTTTCCATGACCCCGACTGTACGAACCACGACCACGGCCCCGAGAAGCATAGTTTGCCTAATGTTGTGGAAAAGCGAGCTGTGAAACCGAAGATTGTAGCTGAACTTGAAGGCCAAGTTGTGACATAACCTGTTGAAGAGCATGAACCGTGTCAGGAGGAAATGAAGGAACCGCGGCTGAGGGAGTGCTGGCTGGTTGTGCCGCGGCTGTAAAGGCCTGCACAGGGGCTGCTGGAGTCTTCTTGATCATGTAATCATAATCAGAGAGAAGAGCATGTAAATATGAAAAAGGTGTGGGAAATTGTCGACCCACAATCTGTGATTTGAAGCCATCATATTCGTCACGAAGGCCAGTAACAACTAGCATAACAAGGTCTTTTTCGTTGTATGGTTCGCCAATGTTGGCCAGGGCATCAGCATATTCACGTGCACGAAGGAGATAGGCAGCGCTGGTCTCATCAGGTTCCATCTTCAAACGAAGAAGCTGTGATTTGAGTGTGTATTCTCGGGATATTGTGTGAGGGGCAAAGGCACGTTCAAGAGCAAGCCATAATTCTCTCGATGCATCACCCTGAACATGCTGGAAGGCACTTTCAGAGATGGTAGATAGGAGCAACATTCGAACGTGGGCATCATTAGACACCCACGTTGCATGATTTGGGTTATGTTGGCTGACTGGCGGCTGGTCTTTTTCAGTAGAAGGAACAGTGATGAACGGATCTGGGTAAGTAATGGTGCCATCAGCATAGGGAAAAAGCTTTTTGGTAATAAGGAATGGCTGTATCATTGTTTTCCAGTGGCCATAATTGGTTGTAGAGAGGGTAAAACCGAACTTGTGGGAGTTGTGACTCTGTTTTTCAGCTGTGGTGAAGGGTGCAAGAAGCGCCATGGCAGCAGAGGGTCACAGAAGGTGGTGAGAGCAGAAAAAAAAGGAAAATAGGGTTGTGGCTGAGGTGGTTGATGGCAGAAAAAAAAATAGGGTTTGTGACCCTTTGGCTCTTGATACCAAGATAATCAATGAAAGATTATATTGTATTGTATTTGTGAATAAGAATTACAAGATATAAATAGAGTACATAAATACACTCTAATACCCTCTAATATAAATCATATACATAAGTATCTATAACTTGTCTAATAATACGAATTAGAGGTAGCAATATGGACAGCTACTACAGGTTTGGGAACGGGTAAAATGGGTATTCTTGTACATGTCGTAAACACTTTTTTGTCTAAATTTAAATAGAACAACTTACTTGTGTAGCACAACGTACGAAAATCAGTTAGGCTTCCGAGAATGGAGATTAGGACCAAATATGCATATACTTTAGCAAACTTCTTGGGGTCTTTACCAAGTGCAATATCATGGGATACGGATAGCAAAATGTTTATTTGGTCATGAATCAGAGCTGCGGCCTCATTTGTATTTTCTTCTGACAGCTGCAAGTGTGGTATTGGTGGTGTAGGCCTGTTAGGCATCATGTAATTTACAAAAATATTATGAATCAAATCCGTACATAAAAAAGTAATTTGTACTCCCACCAATGTCAATTTAAATAGACTAACTTTACTAAAAAAGTGATATGAATTTGGCGATGATAAGAATCATATATCAAATATATACAGGAGTTGGTCCCTATAACTCTTTCATATGAAGTTGGTTACTGACTTTTGTACAAGATATCCCCCTTGTAGCATTTTTATGGAGATTTAGTGGACATATTACTATATATACTAAAACCCGTTTTTTGGGCTGCTTAAAATTGTTGTTCGAAACAGTGTTTCGCATAGTACCGTGCTCCAATGTTGTACACTACTCTAAGTTAAATAAAAAAAAGAAAACCCTCTCTTGAAGCTTCCACACCTCTTCTCTTTAAACACATACACACACTAACCATAGAAAACCAAACCCATGTTCCAGATTCATCTAACAATAACCCCATCATTTTATCTATTCCCCAAAATCTTATACATCTCCATAGTCAAGATAATATCCACCATCACTTCATCACCGCCTCCACTCCATCCACACCGGTGCTCCCTCCGTCATCACCGCATCTACATAGTCGTTCCCCATCTTCAGTTCATCGACGCCGTTGTTAGTTTCCCCATTAAAGTCCTAGGTAATTTTTCACAATACATTATTCTCTTTATATACAAGAAAATGAATTCTTATACATGATTTTCTTTTAAATAATATGTCATAACAGTTGATTTTTGCTAAAATGAATCTAATTTAAACCCCTCGAATCGAACCCAAACACCCACGTAAAGGAATAGCTCCAAAATTAGACATTTTTACTAACTAATGAAAACCATCTTATGTTGGTTACATTATTCATCATTTTCATTTGAAGTTTGTTTCTACCAATTATGTGTTCTAAATCAAGATCTTTATTCACACACCAGAAAAATTATTTTCTACAAAAATCAAATACATATCCAAACAAAATCCTTTTTTTGCCGCAAGATTGTTCCTTTCTGATGATGGATCATTCAGAAAAAAAAATTTGACAGCTTTTGGTTTTGTTAAGAGGTGATTATAGCGGCGATAAAGTAGTCGGGTGTAGACGAGGAGGAAAAAAATTTGTACTTGATTTATTGGGAATGACTCTTGAAGAGCTCATGAGATTTTCCTCGATGTGTATGAGCTTATTTGCTTTTTTATTAATATGAAATAAGCCCATAAGCCGACAAGTTAAGCTAACCCAAACACCTCCTTTTCATGGGTTAAAATTGAAGAATAAGTTAAAAATGGCTTTTGACATAACCTTTTATTTTGATACCAGGTCTACTTGAGTTTTGGTGGTTTTTAAGTGTGCTATAGGGGATTTAGCTTGCTTAATGTTTAATTTATTTTTTTATAAGTTTCAGGTTTGCAAGCTGTATTCAAGAAATTGCCGCGGTGGTTTTCCTTTCGTAGGTTTGTCTTTGTCTACAACTGTCGTTTCTTTACTAACAGGTTTTATTGGGTTAAATTAAGTTGTAAAAATGTGTTCTTTATGTATAGGATGTTTGATTTACACGCTTATAAGTAAAAAATCGGCATAGAGATAAGTAGTTTAGGAATTAGTGATTGGTTTGCTTATTGTGTGCAAGAATGTGATGAGTAGATATAGAAGGCAGGAAGCAATGAGACAAGCCTGATAAGCAGTTTGGCCCCAAAATAAGTAGAAAGAATAAACAATTCTGAACACCCTCTTAACACTAATGCTGTCAACAGATGCCTTATTTATTGTCGTTTTTACTTGGTTATAATGATTGTAGGTTTGGAGTAGTAGCATGGATATCACGTAAATTTAATTGATTGTATTTGACATTCATTTTTTTTTTTCTTTTTTTTAATTTCATCTATAATAATACTTGCAGCTGCTGCAAGTATGAATCAAAAGTTTAAGCTGGTCGCAAGTAACGACGTAATTCATCAGTTGCGAATGCATATTCAATATTATCTAAAAGCCTTTGAAATGAAGAAGGGTTGCGGCTAAACTACCATTTTTACCCACAAGGTATGACCATTTTTGCGTCTTACTTACTATTAGTATTATTATCAGTTGCGAATGCATATTCAATATTATCTAAAAGCCTTTGAAATGAAGAAGGGTTGCGGCTAAACTACCATTCTTACCCACAAGTTTTGATACTCAATTGAGTACAACACTGTGTCAGCCATGATGTTATGCCAAAATGTATTTGGTTCCCTAAACAACTAGCTTTATATATGCATTATTTACCCACATTACTTTATAGGTAGATGGTTTAACCTCATAACTCAATTTTGAATTTAGAAAATGGTCTTTACCTCTACTAAACTCCTTTTTTGAATTCCGGTATGATTTATTAGCTTAAACCATCAATCTATGAAGTAATGTGTGTAATGATCAATTTTTTTTGGGCATTTTTGACATAATAGAGAAAGTTCCATGCGTTTGACCCACTGCACTTAAAATACTTATGTTAACTCTACTTACGCTAAATAAAATAAAAAATGTAGCTCAAGATCAAAAATAAAGAGAGGCGTGTTCAGGGGGTTGGTTCAGGGAATGACTTCAGTGAGTTAGGTTGGTCAATTTAATTATGGTGTTCATTTTCTTGGTATATGTGGATAGATTTTCGTAAAATTTAATCTATTTGATCTTCTGGTAATTTAAATCATTACAGTGTATTGTTTCTTACATGACTTTAAGTGCCATAAAATTTGCAGAAGACGAGTGGCACTATGGTGCAGTTAGTTAATATGGAAGTCTAAGCTGAGATCATGGAACGTTAGATGGCGACACATGAAAGTTTAATCACTCTATAAGGGGAGGTTAATAGCTTCCTACAGTAAGTGTCTGATCATTACGGTTTGGAAGTGTTGGTTTGGTTCCTACGACCACGGGCCATGCAGTTGCTGTGAAGAAGATTGAGCAAATCAAGGAGGATAATTCGAGTAGGAGACTTGCTGTGCTTAAAGGCCGTAGGTGAATTTATGTTTGTACGTATTATGTTGTTTATGATTTACTAGTTATGTTTTCCAATTGAGTTTAAGTAAAATTGGATTTGGCTGATCTATGTTTCGTATGGTGTTTAACTTCTATGCCACGTGATAGTGAACCCAAAATATTGGACTGAGATGGATCCGAATTTCATGAGGACATAAGAATGTGCTGATGACAAATTTGTTTGGACGCACGCATCCGAAATGTTCCTGGTAGCTCAGGTAAAGCTAAATTCATATTTACTAATAAATGGGTGAATTTGATTTGGGTAGGCTGTTGCACCTTTTGTCCAGATTTAGGTAGGCTGTTCCATATATTCACCCATTTATTAGTGAATTTGATTTAGGTAGGTTGTTGCACCTTTAACGCATTTTGTCCAGCTTTAAAGCTAAATATGAATTTAGCTTACCTAAATCAAATTCACCCATTAAATTCATATTTACATATATGCCCAGCTTTAATGGTGCAACGCATTTTGTTTTCACTTAGGTTGGGCTAACTTAAGAAATGAAGTTAGATATAAAAATGAATTGGTTTTAATAGTTTTTTGTTTCCCGACTTACCATATGTGTTATCTATTTGAACCGTTACCCTACATAGTGGCATGATCAGACTGTTTCTCACCAGGTATTTTTTTACAGTTTGGTTGAAGAATCGCCACGGAATCAAACTAGAAGAATTTGGAAAGTGATCGTGCTGCAAATCAAGCTTCTGCTAGAAATGCACTTTTTTAGCCAATCTGATTTGTATTTTTGCATCTTCACTAGCTAATCATATTATACATGTTACATGGTGAAAATCCCATGTGGGTGACATGTCAATTCACTCCATATGCAGCATGTTGTTGTGGAAATGCAGACCTTTTGCTTCACTTGATTTCTTTACTATATCGTGATGTCAATTTGTTATGGAACTACATACCTTTTGGTTTACTTGATTCCTTTTGGTCACCCTTTGTACAAGTGTGTTTTTGTATTATATGAAAGTGTACAACGAGTTTTGAACAGAGCATTCCCGCAGCAAATACAACCTTTATACGATAAACGTCATAAACCAACACACATAAAATGTTCACACAAACTCGCCCGCCGCAACGCGCGGGTTTACCCGCTCGTTTGAATATATATTTAGAAATGGAAAAATCATACAATTTCAACAGAAAATGCAAACAATATAATCCACATTACCTGTTAAGAATTTGTGCCGATTTTGCCCATAGGAAAAGAATGAGAAGTAGAAGTAAGAGAACATTGGAGACATATGATAAGAATGTGTAATCCGATATTTCAAACAACACCCAAGAAACTAAAGTTAATATCAATATCGCCGATGTAACATTTTTCTGCCTCCATAGAATTACATCTGCAACTGCATTTAAAAGTCCCAATTGTTCAAAAACAGTTTCACGACATTGGAGAAAATTTAAATTAAGGCCTCATATGCGTTAAAGTAAAATTCTTCACTTTCTAGAAGCAAGTTTGTTAAAGTAAAATCACGTTTGTTATAATGATTGTGTAAGCTACTTCTACTTATGATAATCTCATTATTTAGGAGACATCTAAGCGGTTTAATATTAGTTATAGAAAAACGATCTTTGAGGCGTAGAGTACAACTACCAATATATACGGTTGATTTAATTTAAATTGCTATTATTCTATCCTCACTAATAAAATTGCTAATCACTCAACACCATCAAAAGGTGTAATAACAATTTCGAGCACCTGAAGCACATCCAAACACAATGTATTGCAACACTTAACATATGCCAAACAGTTCGTATCTTAAAGTATGAACAAAATGATACATTAACCCATGAATAGGTTTCATTATATGCCATTACTTCCTTCCTTCTTTCTAATATTCATCAAGCATGAAAATTTTCAAGTTTCATCACCACTCCCAAGTCCACCAAAAAGCTTCAGGGGGTGTTCGTTTAAGCTTATATAAGGGGCTTATGGCCATATGTGATTTCAGCTTATGTTTCATCAGCTCATTTTTTCCAGCTTATTTTGGAACTTTTGGGCTTATACAACAAAAAGTTCCAAAATAAGCCGGAGTGAAACACAAGCCAAAATCACATAAGCTCATAAGCCCACCATATAAGCTTAAACAAACACCCCTTCAAAAACACAAAAACTTACCAAAATCCTAAACTAAACAAATCAAACAAGCTTCAACCAAAAATCTATCACACAAAAAAACCCCACATGGCCCATTCAATCTAAAATAAATCAAAGACCAAAAAGGTCGTTGGCTTCCCCTCACAAGAGGTCAAAGGTTCAAACCTCGCCAGGTGTTTACGTTTAGGGGTGATCAGAGAAAGGTCGTAAATATTAGCCGACCCATATTAGTCACACTTATCGGACTTAGCCCATGTCATTAGTTATCTTATATTGCAAGCCATGTATTATATACACATTGTTAGTTTTAATGGACCAAATATTAATGTGTATGACTAGAATCGAACTCGGGACCATGGGATTACACACATTACGTACAAGGAATTAATGTATAATAATTAATATATAAACCGTTATGTATTTAATTATTAAAACACAAAAATAACGACTAACGGACGTTAAGCAGTTAACGGGAATTGACTAACGACCGTTAGGGAATAAGAGAAGGACTATAGATGAAATTAGAGGAACAAGAAGCTTCCGGAATCTTTAGGGTTTGAGTAAGCCGATCGGCCATGGGTTTCCATAACCCAATCCATAGCCAACTTGTTCTCCAAGATTTCTCATCTATAAATACAAGACCTAGGGTTATTGTTTCAATACTCTTGCACTCTTGCTATAACCCTAAAACCCTTTTCTTCTTCTCCTTTGTTGAGGCCGATCGAACACATAACCCTAAGGGTTGATCGACTCAAATTTTCATAAGCAAAATTGTTTTGGTTAATTTGTGTTTACATTACTAGCATAATCTTTAATTCGGTTATAGTACGTGTGTACAAGATTGTGGTAGCAACTCATTATAGTTGATATTCTTGGATTGAGATACAAAAAGGTAAGGGATATCTCGTTAATCCGTTCTTGATATTAAAGAAGAAGATTTGAAGTTTGATTCTTGTTCTTGCTAGAATCAAAAGGTACGTTACTTTATTTTTCGGTTAATCTTTTATGTGTTAAAATAGATCCTACGCTTCCGCAAAGTGTATGATGATTTCTAGATTAATATATGAACATGTCATGATTATTAAATTCTAACAGTGGCATCACGAGCCGTTTTAACATGTAATTAAATTACCGAAACACATAAAAAATGAATCTTGGATTAGGTTTTATGTAACTCGATTTTTTAGGGTTTAAAAATCGAAACCCTAATTTTTTTTGGGGGGGGGGGGGGGTGGGCCGATGCCCTTATTATTTAAAAATTAGTTTTGTAGTTTTGAAACCCTAAAATTGTAACATGTTTATGTGATTAAGTGCGTATCTTGTGACTTGAATTAATCCATGATAAAACATGCATGTTTATCATGGATTAGGGTTTAATTAAATGTTAAGTTGATTTTCACATGTAATTATGATAGATCTAAAATTGGGGAAGACCTCAATTAATTATATTAATAAATCTATTATGTGCTATTTGGTATATGTTTGCTAAGACTAACGCAATTGATTCGTCGATGCATGTGGCTCTACCTACCATTGTAGGAGATAGTCTTAGTTAAATATATGCATATTGAAACATGTAAATATTATTAATAGGTTTTATCAACAAGTTTGCACGTGGCTACTTGATACATAAATTAATTGTTAAAATTATGTGTTCTTATTTGGTTATTTATTTTTATTAATTACTTGTTTTTTGTTTAAATTGCATAACACGTTGTAAGCAAAAAAAAGGGTAATTTTTTTGAATAGAAAATAAATGGACTAAATAACTATGAAACTTGATGTGATAAATTATACATATTGCAAAGTCTTATGTGCCGATAGTGGTTCGCTTCGCACGGTAATTTCCTCCCAGGTGAGACTAGCAATATTATAGTTTATAACATGTTTTTATGACTTTAAATCATAAACTTTTAATTGAGTGATGAGTTTTGTACCAATAGTGTGAACGGCTCACCCAGTTTTGACAAACTATATGAGGGGTATAAGGAGGATTGACATTAAATTGTCAAACCGAAAGAGACGCGTTTTTAATTGGCATTTAGTGCTGACGTTTGTCTCTCCGCTCCTTTGTGCGTCTAATTGGAGCTACCAAGTAAGCTATTAATGTACAAAATCATCTTAAGGATGAATTGACCTCAATTCCACGTGCCACTTTGTGATAATTATCCGAATAACTTGGGTCTTTTGACTCATGCAGCAGTAGGATATAGTTGGCGATAATTGTAGTTAATTCTTTGATTGGTGAACCCAATACCTCAATTAAAACTTTGTTGATTTAAATCTTAGCCTAAATTGGTAAATAAAAACGATTTGAAAACTTATGATACGAAGATGTGTGCATGCTTCCTCGTACATATTTTGATTGACACATCAAAATTAATACCCTAAAATTTAAGTTCATGCCATCTAATTATAAAAGACACTTGAAGTTATTATTTAGCCTAAGTGAGACCTTACCTAGATTTTAATGAAAAGGTAAATTTCCATTATGCGTGAGACCAGTAATGAAGAATTTGCAGTTTCTAAATTAGACGACTTAATTAAGTTGTTAGTGAGACCTAGAAACTTAAGGCATGAGATGGGATGAAACATGCTTACTTTGCAAATTTTATTTGGCAAATATAAATCCCATAATGATCTAGGAGTCGGAAATTGTTTGCCGATTATTGTTCGACAGATTACCATATTTTGTACTTTCACTACTAGCAGATCAACTGATGTAATGAAACTATGAAAATTTGGATCCTAGTTTTCAAGAAGATTAAATGGTTATATGAATATTTCCCGGGTATTTTCATTTCTTGAAAAGTTGTATTATCAGAATACTAATATTTGAACTTTTTCTGTAGAAATGGCTCAACCTAATAATGTTGTACTAAGTTCTGCTTTCAAAAACCACTTTGAAAGGGAAAATTTGACTGGCCCAAATTTCAATGACTGGTATAGGTCACTCAAGATTGTCTTGAGAGTGTCCAAAAAGCTGGAATACTTGAATAAGCCTTGCCCTCTTGAACCAGCTGCTACTGAATCCGAGGAGGTCAGAGAAGCCTGGAAATTGGAGTACAAAAGGCACAATCAAGTTGCGTGCTTGATGCTTGGAAGTATGGTTCCCAAATTGAAAAAGCAGTTTGAGAACTATTTTCCTTATGATATGCTTTAAGAACTCCAAAAGACTTATGAGAAGCCACCTACAGTTGAATTGTATGATTTGATCGATGCATTACATAGCTGCAAACAAGGGGAAGGTAAACCTGTTAGTGATCATGTGTTAGAAATGAAGAGTTACATGGACCAATTACATCAGATCAACTACGTCTACCCAGAGAATGTGTGTGTGAACCTAATCAACAGATCCTTGAACAAGGATTTTAAAGGTTTTGTTCAAAACTATAACATGCATTGCTCGGGGAAGACAGTCACAGAATTGCTCGCAATGCTTGTAGACTATGAGAAGGGTTTACCATATAAGGCACCCACTCCTCAGGTGTTAGCTATGCAAGGAGGTAGGATCCAAAAGCCAAAATCGCAGTCGAATAAGAAGGGTAAGGGTAAGGTTGACAAGGGTAAACAAGTTATGGCCTATCAACCTATGCCCAAGAAGAACAACCCTAAGAAGAACAAGGTGAATCCTAACAAGAAGGATCATGCTTGTCACCACTGCCATGAGATAGGACATTGGAAGCGGAACTGTCCACTCTATCTTGCAAAGTTACGTGTGAAAAAGCAGAAGGTTGAGGCTGGTAACCCTAGTACTTCAGGTGACTTTTTCATGATTGAATTATTTTCATTAACTCATAAAATAAATTCCTGGGTATACGATACTAGATGTGGTATTCATATTTGCAATACACTGCAGGGATTTAGAGTTGAAAGGAAACTGGCCTATGGAGAACAATATATGCACGTGGGTAACGGAGCACATGCAGCTGTTGAAGCTATAGGCGTATTTAAATTAGTTTTGCCTTCGGGCTTAGTACTGTTTTTAAATAATTGTCATTATGCACCTACTATTGTTAGAGGTGTTGTTTCCTTTTCGTGTTTATTGGATATTGGTTTTAAACATACTGTTACAAGCAATGGAATTTCTGTTTCGTTAAATAATGTTTTTTTATTTTAATGTTGTTGCTGTGAATGGTGTATTTGAAATTGTTATGAATGAATGCAATAATTATAATTCAATGTATAGCATCAATAATAAGAGAATCAAGAATGTCTTGGATTCATCTTATCCTTGGCATTGTCGACTTGCTCATATAGGCAAGACTCGTATGGAAAAGCTGCAACGCGATGGGCTTTTACAAGATATCAATGATGAATTATTTGATAAATGTGAATCTTGTATATCTGGGAAGATGACAAAGAAACCTTTCAATAATCGTATGGAAAGGGCTTCTGATCTACTTGGTTTGATACATACTGATGTGTGTGGACCACTTAGACATGTGTCAAAGAGAGGTACTAGCTACTTCTTAACCTTTACTGATGATTCCAGCCATTATGGATATGTTTATTTACTTAAACATAAACATGAGGTGTTTGAAACATTTAAGGTTTTCAAAGCAGAAGTAGAATTGCAACTTGGAAAGAAGATTAAAGCTCTTCGATCCGACAGAGGTGGTAAATACCTGAGTCAAGAGTTTAAAGATTATTTAGCTGAGAATGGAATTATCCAGCATCTCACATCTCCATATACTCCACAACAAAATGGTGTATCTGAGAGAAGAAATCGTACATTGTTGGACATGGTGAGATCAATGTTTAATCTTACAACTCTTCATTAATCCTTTTGGGATTATGCCTTAGAATCTGCTATTCGCATTTTGAACATGGTTCCGACCAAGAAGGTTGATAAGACACCTTATGAGTTATGGTTTGGGAAAACGCCTAACATGTCTTATTTAAAGGTCTAGGGTTGCGAGGCATTTGTTAAACGTGACTCAGCAGATAAACTCCAACAGAGATCTGTAAAGTGTATCTTTGTAGGATACCCAAAAGAAACGATGGGTTACTACTTTTACTACCCACCTGAAAACAAAGTAATTGTTGCTAGGTATGGAGATTTTCTTGAAAAAGATCTCATATCTCAAGAATTCAGTAGGAGGATATATGATCTGGAAGATGATCAAGAGGATACATTACCTTCTAAAAACACTAGCGAACTTCCTGTGGAACCTGAAAGTATGGGTTCTCCACCTGAAGTTGTTCCCATTCGCAGATCTTCAAGGACTATGAAAGCACCTGAACGTCTATGTCTTAATGTAGAGGTTGAGGAAACTATATTAGGGGATCTTGGAGAACCTGCTAATTATAGAGCTGCCATGAATGATCCTGAAAAGGATAAATGGCAGATTGCTATGAATGGGTAAATGTAATCCATGAGAGATAATGAAGTCTGGATTGAAGTAGACCTTCCTCCCAATGCCAATGTAGTTGGAAGTAAGTGGCTCTTCAAGAAGAAAACTGACATGGATGGCAATGTACACACCTATAAGGCCCGTTTGGTCGCTAAAGGCTTTACCCAAACTTATGGTGTTGACTACGAGGAGACCTTTTCTCCTGTAGCTGACATAAGGGCTATTAGGATTCTCATAGCCATAGCAGCGTACTATGATTATGAGATTTGGAAAATGGATGTCAAAACCGCCTTCTTAAATGGTCGCCTAGATGAAGACATCTATATGGCGCAGCCTGACGGGTTTGTGAATCCAGAATTTCCAAACCGTGTATGCAAACTTCAAAGATCTATTTATGGATTGAAGCATGCATCACGACAATGGAATAAGAGATTTGATGAAGAAATCAAAAAGTTTGGGTTTACTCAGAATCTCGATGAGCCATGTGTATATCACAAAGCTAGTGGGAGTGATGTTATTTTCCTAATCCTATATGTTGATGACATATTAATCATGGGTAAAAATATTCAAATATTGAAAGAGGTTAAAGCCTATCTTGGGAAATGTTTTTCCATGAAGGATCTAGGAGAAGCAGCATACATTCTGGGAATCAAGATTTATAGAGATAGATCAAAGTGGTTGATTGGATTAAGCCAAAGTGATTACATTGATAAAATATTGAAGAGATTCAATATGAAAAATTCCAAGAAGGGATATTTACCAATGCAAGAGAATCATGGCTTAAGTAGCAAAGCATGTGCTTCAACACCTGAAGAGGTGGCACACATGAAAAGAGTCCCTTATGCTTCGGCTGTGGGATCTATAATGTATGCGGTGAGATGCACAAGGCCTGATGTGACGTTTGCTCAAAATATAACCAGTCGGTATCAATGGAATCCAGGTGAACTCCACTGGATTGTTGTTAAACATATTCTCAAGTACTTGAGAGCTACGAGAGATATGTTTTTAGTATATGAGGGAAATCCAGATGCAGAACTTGGTGTTACAGGTTATTACGATGCTTCCTGGAAATGTGATAAAGATGATACGAAGTCTCAGACGGGTTATGTCTTTGTCATTAATGGAGGAGCTGTGGATTGGAAGAGCAAGAAGCATAGTACCATAGCGATGTCTGCAACAGTAAGTGAGTATATTGCTGCTTCAGAAGCTGCAATGGAAGCTGTCTGGATTAGGAAGTTCGTTTCAGGGCTTGGAGTTATGCCCTCAATCGAAAAACCTATAAAGATGTATTGTGACAATTCAGCCGCAATTACATTTGCCATTGAACCTGGAATCCTGAAAGGCACCAGACATTTCCCGATTAAATATCACTATGTTCGAGAACAAGTGGAGATAGGTGAAATCGAGTTACTCAAAGTTCACACAGATAATAACCTAGATGATCCTTTAACGAAGGCTTTACCTGGTGGAAAGCTTAATCAACATGCTGAAGGCATAGGACTTCGTTTAGCTAGTAGTTTCATGCCCATCCGTGATTAGTGTTTGGATAATGGGATATTATGAAAAATTATTATTTTAATGAAATAAAATATTAGTTATGTTTGATTATCATTTTCTTAATAATATATCCTGTATTTGCATGTTTAATCCTTGAATATATTGATTATTCTAAATTGTCCATTGTTGATTAATGATATGGGAATATCATTAAATTAAGACAAATCTGAGTATTGGTAGAATATACTTGAAAGTATATTCATGCGTTGACATGCCACTTTCACATGATATTCAATGAATTGAATATAGGACTTATCCCAACTTCATGAGTTTACTTTATGGATCTTGTCATCAAGTAAATCACGTATATATAGTTATCCTCAGACTTAAGATACCAGATAATTGTCATGGATGTAGTGCATTTCTGTGAAGCAATTTACCGCTATACGTAACTGGTAGCCATAAGGATTGTTTTCAGGAGTGTTGCAAACTTCATGGGTTATGCTCGTAGTCAAGAGAGAATTTGTTCCTTCAAATTTGTTTTGAAGTTTAATACTGCTGGGCCCCTCGTAGGGTTGACAAGATATTTGTGTGGCCACACCCAAGATCTATCTGGAATACGTTCTGATGATTTGAAAATCTTTCTCAATCAGAAACAATGAGAAACATAATGGTTAATAAAGAATGACTAAATCTATATCTTTATTAATGTAGTATTAGAAACAAAATGATAAGTATGATGATGAATCATCGAATGGTTTTTCCAGGAGACCACCACCCGAGTTGTACTAGGGGCATTGGCGTGTTGCTAGACGCTGACCAATGTCATTACACTATTAATAGATGTCCAAGTCCAAGTGGGAGCTGTTAGTTTTAATGGATAAAATATTAATGTGTATGACTAGAATCGAACTCAGGACCACAGGATTGCACACATTACGTGTAGAATATTGGATATCATAACACAATGATGGATCTAGTACTTGGCCAAATTCTATGAAGTTAGAGAGAGAAAGTGGGAGATGTTCTAGTGAGAGAAAATGGAGAATATTAGATTAATTGTGAGAGAACATCCAACCCTTCCCATGTGTGGGAAGGGGTATATATACTTACTAGCATAAGTGCCCCGAGTGGGCTCTGGAGTGAGCTGACAGTGGGTAAAGACCCGACCCAACTCCACGAATATTACTACTACTAAACTAATATAACTATAACTAAACTTATATTAATAAACCTACGAGCTAACTTAATGTTAATGAACACTCGGGGTGACCGAGTCTTTCTTATGAATATTTATATTCCTAACAATCTCCCCCTAAGGGAGGTCACCCCGGAAATTACAATTTGAATTCAAGCATTCTGATGAGATTAATTTATTTAGCTCGTAGTCTTTGATTCTCCATGATTGGTAATCTTTGTACTTTAAGTCGTGATCTTGTGAGTGTTGTTCCTTTGACTTGTGTGATCTTCGAGCTTGCTTTGAGATCATCAGTCACTGTAAATCTCCAATTTCATCCTTTGTAGTATCGCCTCTATGTGATTTGTTCTGACTGTTGGACTGCATGCTCACACGTTTCTGGATCATGATAACTATCATCAGAGATGCGGAAGTTGAGTTGTAGGTCATTTAGTTATCATGATGTCTTTGATAATAAATTGAAAGTGTGAGCATGGAGCATCAATTAACACGTCTCTGTTGGAATCAGGTACCACCATCACCATCTTTATATGAATCTGAAATAAAATAGTTAGCAATAAAGTTGGTGAACGAATATGGCTTTGTCATTCGTTCGGTGTGGTTGGATTAACCTTCGGTTCCGTGAGGACCGACCTGTGATCAGGTAGAATCCCCTTTAAAGAAGATTCTCCTTGACAGGAATTTCCAGCTTGTTGTAAGGAATCATCCAAAGAGTTACCATCGGAATCACCTTACAAAGCATGTTCTCATATCAGAACGTCTCAAAGCAGACAACACGGTAGAGTGAATCAGTGAATTAAAATTTACTGATTAATGAGACCATCAATTCATTTCCTGGAACAAGATTGATTCAAGAGTGAATCGCCCCATCGTTTCTTTCCAGTTGTCACAAGTTTAATCCATTAAGGATCTCACATGTTACCCACCAAGAGCTTGTTTGATGTTGGCTCTAGAAGGATTTCCATCTTCTTTGTGAATACTTTACGTACCACTCGGATGTTCTGGCAATACCACAAGGATAATGCGTAGGACTCTTAATGTATGTTATCTTACTTTTCACAGTGTATGAAACAGCAAGCATATGGGAAATGTGTCCTAATGAGATTTATTGATGATCTCTTGGCTCTAGACTCAATTGTGCATTTTGATTTAGTGAATGGAGGCTGGAGAGGACTGCCACCTTTTCAATATCATCTAACTTAGAGTGAGAGAGACGATAGAAATGTATTGATCTCTGTGACAAATGAAACAAGAGTCCTTTGAGGGACATTGAGTGGCTAGGGAGGGTTGTGCAGCGTATCACTGGGTCCATGATACTTTGTCTTCAATGTCAGCAATCAACTTAGTGATTCTGACAGCATATGTATTGACCCGGTTTCTGCCTAAAGTGTAAGGAGGGCTTCTTTCTTTTCACCCTTTATCTTTACATTTCTTTTTAATTCTTCAACCCCTTCAGCGCTTACCGAGACTTCATCACTAGTACCTTGTTGGGTTTGTTCCAGTACTAGTTCCATCTCAGTCGGCACTCTTCCCTTATACTCACTTGTCTCCTTTTTTTTTTTTTTTAATCATACCTAAGGACTTCTACACTATCTAGTGGATTGTCCCTGGGTAGATCCCTCCGGCTCTGGCGGGATCGTGGGAACTTATACCTAACCTTACCATCCTTATAACTCCAGTACATTAAATAAAATGGTCGGTCTTTGGTATTCTTCCACGATTGCCATCACAAATCATTCGCTCCCCCTTAATATGTGCATCGATATACGAAAGAGTTTAGCACATATGGGAGAGCCTATACTTGAGTCTGAAAGATCATTTTTATCAGGTTTCATATTTAAATCACATTCTCTCCCCCGATCAAAAATTTCAAACCTTTTGAGATTTGTGATCCCAATTGATTTAAATAATTTAGAGATCATGGGAGAAAATGTGGTCAGGTTTAACATATATTCTGATAATGGAACATTCTACAGCTCCCCCTCAATCTAAGAGGGAGGTAAGACTGACACACACATCAAATATTTATCACTACTTGATCAGTACAAAGTTTATTATATTACAGAATTACACACAGCAAAATGAGAGGACTAATTGTTACAGAGAGGTTGTTTTCATTCAGTTCTCTTTAGAAGTCTGTAATTACCCTCTCGAACTCTTCCACCAACATAGCTCTCAAGACTGCGGAAGATCCTCCTTGTCTTCAATTGTTTGCGTATGGCACGGAGGAACTCATTGTTCATTTCGAGATCTTTCTTTGTCTAGGACATGGTATATCTCCCTAGTCTAGCTGATCTGATCTTGTACTCTTTGATTCTGTAGTCCAGTGCTTCTTCAATTTTTTGTAGAGTACCGTCACTGAACTTGTGGATTTCATCAAGCCTCATTGTCATCTGAACCTCATACCTATCTCTGAACACCACAGCTTTTGGAGATTCAAGAACCGTGTAATCATGCTTGAATGCCATATCTTTCGCTTCCCATCGAGCCCTAGTGAGGTTGAGTTTCGTCTGATAACTTTCAATTCCAAGCTGAAAGTCCTCTACTTGTTGTCTGATGACTAAACCCCTGGTCCATAGATTGACTGCAGTGGCAAGAGTCTTCTTTTCACGAGGTGATAGATGATGCAGCTTGCCTTGAAGGTTCAACAGGTACAGGTCTTCAAAGTCACTAGGAAGCAAGTGATTGAAATCACTTTCTGCAATGACATGTTCCTTGAGATTAGCTCGGTGGAGGACATCCTTTTTAGATAGTCATATCCATATATTGAAAAGATTTCTACTCTGACTATACTTAGGATCTGCATGCGGGATCGTACAGCTTTTCGATCACCTTCAGCAGCGAATCTCTCGATGTAGAGCTGCTGTCTCCTGAACCACCAGTGTGATATGCCATACGAAGCTGATATATCATACTTGCACTCTTCTTCAATCCACATTTGATCTAGCACCATTTGCTCTAGCCCAATGTCAGGATAATAGGCAGCTTTCATCTTAGTAATGGACAACGATTGCTTATACTCTTTGCTGCCAAACCTGAGATATTCCAGATCTTTGTTGAAGAAGAAGTTAGTTTGGATGGTGACCTGTCCAGGTGGTCCACCCATAGGGAGAGGTCTGCTGATGATGTAGCTGCGAATTCCCTCGTCAACCTGATCATTCAATAGCTTATGACATTCTTCCATCTGGAACTGAAGATGAACCACATTAGGATGAAAAGCTTTGACAGTCTCGTACGCAGGCCCTTCCAAGTCTTGAGGTGTCAGTTTGGTGATTCCTTGCTGCTGAGAAAACCAATTAATAAAAGCTCCCATGTCTCCAGTCTGAGCTAGCAATGAGTTTTCCGGAGGAGGCACATAGCTGGACATTATAGCATCAGCCCAGTTATTTTCGGGAACATGTATATCCAACGAGGGAACGGTCCATATTGGTTCTGGTGTAGCAGGTCTTTCTTCTTCAGAAAAGGGCTTCAACCAACCTTTCATTTCATCACTTGTGGGAATGGACCTAGCAGAGCCTGGGGTTTCAGATGTGTCTTCCTCTGTGAATAACCTCCACCAATTTTTATCAGGATTCACCTTTGGAATATGAGCATTTGCAGTGTCTTCATCATCATCAGAATAAGAATCTTGATCATCGATGGCTGATTCCTCATGCATGATAAAATCTTCAGGAATTGATGAGACAGAGGGCTTGAATCTGGTGTCAACCGTCGACCAAGCAGCATATCCAGTGGATGATACAGTCTTTGATGAGCTTGGACCAGTAGACTGCTTCGACTGATCCTTTTCAGTAGATGATGCAGGAGGATGAGGTTGTGGTTGTGATTCTGAATATCCTGAAGCTCCAGAAAAGCCTGCAGCTCCAGATGCCCCAGATGGTGGAGGAGGTGGAGGAGGATGTGGTGGAGACCCATGGGGTGTATCAGGTTTGTCCTGGCTTTTCTTCTTCCTTTTTTGAGTTTCACCTAGGTCCTTCATGATTTGATCAGCGTTGTCACGGTCAATCGACTTTTCCAATGCTTCGTATAGTTGTCTGTGATCTTCATGACCTTTGTACTGATTCGTCTCATACATCCGTTGAAGAAGAATTTCCTTCATGTCTATGGTGGGAAGATCTCTGAAGCGAGTTCTCAAAGGTGCTTCCATTGCCCATTTTACTGCTTCAGCGGCATATTCATCGACAGCAGTGATTACCTTATGTTCAAGGTTGATATTTTCCAGTTTTGACAGCCGAGAACCATGAGACAAGGCGTTCCTTCCAGAACCACAATACGTTTGAGAGCATTTTCAAGACGAGATTCTAAGGTCTCGTTGGTGGATGGAGATTGTGTAATTGGGATTGTGGTTGTGATAGTTGCAGTGGTGGTGGTTGCAGATGGAGGAGTTTCAATGATTGGTGTTATGGTAGGAGTTGGAATTGCCATTGTTGGGACAGTGGATGTGTCTTGTTCAATAGTGACAGATACCATTGACACTACCTCCTTTTCTTCATTTGATTTTTCCATCTCAGCATCAGCATCAGTAGTCTTGTCTGTGATAAACTGATCTCCAAAGGTAGGGTCATGTTCAAGGTTCTGAAGAGAAGATACAGTGCCCGTTGAGCTAACCGGTTCCTCCAGGTGAGTCTGATCATCGATTCTCATCTTTAGATTTTCTTGAATACCTGGATATACCGTTGATACGAACTCATCATGCAGTGATTCAAGTGGAGGATCTTATGTGTCTGCCTTTTCTAGAGTTTGATTCATTTTCTCAGCTTTGTCGGGCTCGGGTTCTGTAACATCTTCAGTGTGTGTGACATTTATCTCAGCATTTTTCTCCTCCGTTGCCAATTCGTCGGATTCTGTATCACTAGAGTCTTCATTGAATTCCAAACTCGAAGACTTTTCCTTTTCAGCTTCAGATGATTCAACGGTTTTAGAGGGTTCGGAATCACGTTTCTTAAGGATGAACTTTGTGGTAGTTGACTTGTATGCAGGAGAGGAGAAATCCAGAAGAGTTTGAGCAACCTGTTCAACAGTGGCAATCCCTTTTCCTTTTTCTTCCACTTCGGGCATTGGTTGGCGTCTTCCGGTATCTGGTTCTCTGAGAATCACCCCTTTAGTAGAGTGTTCCAATGACTCCGCGTATTCTTTGGCACTAAGTTCCAGGGTCTTTAGAAGGTCATCATCCTCCTCATCTTGCAGAGTTGGATCAGATACTAGAACTTATTCATCTACAACCTGTTTTTCCAGTTTTTATCTCTTGGACCCCTGTTTGTTACCCGCATCACTTCTTTTGGGTTTCTTAACCACACTAGGAGCATCATCAGCAGGGGATGCATCCTTTCTCTTCTTTGGTTTTGGTTTGCTTTGCTTGGTTAACTTTTGAGATTTTGGTGTAAGGGATCCAGCATCACCACCTAGCTCATCAGCAAGATTCTTTTGATATGCCACCACTCTATTCAAATAATCCTGATAATAAGAAGCATGTCGAATGTCATCTGAGATGAGAGATTCAGGTATAATCATCCCAAAGATTTCTTGTTTGGTTCCTTTGGCAGAGAAATTGAGATTTCCCAGAACATGTTCTTCAGATGGCAGGTGGAGAGGAGAGTCAGATCTTGGATGAAACTTGTGCAGGGACTGAAGATGATGAATTATTCTCTTTGTGTATCTGATGCTTGGAATCACCAGTTTTTTGACTGTTTTCTTGCTAGCCTTATGTAAAGCTAGTTTCATCTTGTCCTCAAAAAACGTGTGAATGGAGTGAGTGAATTCCTCCCAGATCCTTTCAGCAAAATCTATGTTGGCTCTCTTAACGATTCCCCATAAAATTTGTAACACTGGGGCTCTTGGCCTTTCATACCCTGAAGTTTTTCCAGTGAGACACGTGTTGATGATAGTGATGATTGCCCTCCATGGCTGATACATATCATTCGTGATCACTGCCGACAACGTGTTGACTGTTATGGGGTAGCCCACATCATTTATGAAGTTGATGAGATCATCGGGTGGTGGTGGTGGAGTAAATGGTTTGTTCACAATGACTGAAGAGATTTGTAGTGCTTCTCTGAGAGTGTCTTTGGTAAAATCAAACCATTGTTCATCAAGCTGACAACGGTAGCAACCAATCTCTCAGTTAAGACTCACAGTGTTCCAAAACTGCTGAATGTAGATGGCGGGAATAGCTGAGCTGGCTGTGAATGCACTGAAGAATGAGGTTTCCTTCAGAATTTCCACTGCGATTTTGTAGCTAGGATTAGGTTGAGACTTCTCCATATCTAAATAACAGTTGCTCCTTCCAATAGGAACCCATCAGTCACACGGTAAGATTTGTTCATCTGAACGAATAGGAGGTGGGACCACAGGTGCTTGTTTAGCAGGAACGTTGACATTAATATCGGCCATTGAGTCTGCACACTCACATTCATAGGGAAGCAAACATACAGATGCAATGTTAGACAAGAGCCGATGCTCGAGGATAGATCATAGTTTAGAAGCAAGATGCACCCATTGTATCTCAGTCAGTCACAGTTTGAATAATGATTTGACAATCGTGTACTCATGGTATACAATATGCAAGAATTGATATTAGACAAGATTATGGACTTACATACGTCTTAACCACACTAAACCAAATAGCAACAGTCAAATCGTAATCAGTCTAATGATCAAATCGCAACAATCAAGTATAGGATCAAATCGCAGCACATATTGCAACATTCAAATCGCAACAATCAAGCACTGGGTTAAATCGCAATAATTAAATATTCAAATCGCAACCAGGTATGGGCAAATCGCAACACTGGTGGTCCCACAATTTGAATATAAATTTGTTTCCAAACCAAATCGCAGACTTTGCGATTTGACCCTAATATTACACTCAACTCGCATTCCTGACACTCATCAATCAAATCGTAGACAATAAAATATTCATAAATATTCAACTCGCAGCTATTGCGATTTGATAGGTACAAAGCAGTATTTTACTCAAATCGCAACATGAGACAGTCAAATCGCAACAGGGCAATTATATTCAAATCGTAATAGACATAAACTAATCAAATCGCAATAAAGAATTTTTAACCACCAAATTGCAACTTAACTTAAATACTCAAATCGCAATCAAGAATGAGTCATCAAATCGCAATCAAGAACAAATGGGCAAATCACAACCAGGTATCAAAACGCAACCATAAAAAACTCAACCACCAAATCGCAACACAATATTAACACATCAACACACATTCAAGATCATTTAATCAAATCACAACCAAGCATAACAGACAAATTGCAACCAAGAATATACAGGAAAATCGCAATCAAGCGACATCCACTCAAAACCGCAATCAAGAACATGCAATCAAATCGCAAGTAGGCAACCAAGAGTCAATAGTCAACATATAACCGAGCGCAAAACAGCAGGTCGCAATCAAGATTGCATATGCAAATCGCAACTAAGAAAATTGGAGCCAAAACACAGTCAATGACAATCAAAACATACAGAAACTCAATATCGTAACACGCAACCTAAACATGGCAAAAGGAAGTCTAACACACCAGGCACTAGCACAACACCACTTACTTAATTTTGACTTTTTACGAGTCAACAATAATTCGAAAACCCAGGCACACAATCAAGAGTGAAATAAAGAGGCAAGATACTAGTAAACCTAGAATCTACACATGATATTGAACCCATCCCACCAAACAACTGACTTAAACAAGCACTAACCAAGATTTTGATGACGATTCGACTGGTCGACCTAGTATACAATAGAGATGGATTAGAATCAAGCAATGTTAATTAATATAACCTACTAATTTAATCGTAACGCATTTGATACCTAGGCAGAGATTCCACAGATTCCGAAAAATTAGGCAAATCGCAAGACGGGGAGAAGATGAGTAGTGAATTTTGACTGAGGTTTGACTGAGAAAAGTTGTTTTGACTTGGTCAAATCGCAAGGTGCATATTTCTACCTAGTGCACATCTTTCTGAAATTGGCAGATTTGGTCCCTGTCTTTCCTAATTTGAGTTTTAACTTTCAATAAAGGCATAACTAGTCCTCAAATTTATATACGCCTAGGGAACAATTAACAAATTGCGTATAAGTCCCTATACTTGCATATAAAAGAAACATATGATCCTTTTTGGAGTAAACACTAAATTTGCACCCTTCTCAGATTGAAACCCTGATTGTCATAAATTTTGAAAGCTACTCTCCCCCTCAATCAATGACCTGATTACAAATCAGAATGCTGAGTCGTTGATTGAGTATGCAAAATTTATGAAAGCGCAAGTTTGATTGATTTTTTAGTAACCTTAGATCAGCAAGTGAAGCAAAATACTTTCCTGAAGAATCATAGACGAAAAAGTATTTGTGATTGCTAAGAAGATTTCTCTTCTAAAACAAGAAATAATGCACTGAAGCGTACATCATTTTGAGGAAACATGGATATAAAGTAATCCATGCCCGGGTGAACTTCACCCAGATGGAGGAACAACCGTCTTTTTGGTGACATGCTTTCCCCATGATGAAGAACGGGTTACAGTGTGAAGTAACTGCAAGCCATCATGACAGGTTTTAACCCTTCAGTTTAACTTATGCTCGAGCTTCATTTAAAGACCCGTGTCATTATTGAATGACATTTCTAGGACCGTAAATGTTATCGATAAATAGAAGACATGCCAAGAGAAACTATTTTTGGTATTTTTGAGTTTTTCAGATTTTTATGGTTTTTGTTTGTTTTATATCTGTCTATTTACACTTTAGATATAGATGTTTCTATTCTGTATTTTGATTTAAGATATATACAAATGATACATGAAAAATAGCCACCGATATTCTTCCCAAGATCGACTATTGTAGCACGATTCCTGAACTGATTTGTTCAGAAATCATTATGCACGTACATCACTGTTGAGTTTCCTGAACCCCCAAGTTAGGAGAATTCAGTCCTTTTGGCCGCCACACTCTAAGTTTTTCCTTGGAGGAAATGGTCGATGTACCTGCACTTAAATACGGATTCCCTGCACTAACATGACGATTTTGCTTGCTTTTATATGGGTTAGTGACATTGGTATCCAGACTTTTTGGAGTTTCACAGTCAATATTTGAAATGCCATCTGTACTAACAGGTATCCATCTAAGACCAACCATCTTAAAGATTCTACTCGTCGGTAACCACTTAAGGCAAGATCTAGGAGTGTTAGATTTCTCATACACAGTAGAATGTTTGTTGGGAGAATTTCTTAGTCCAACAACAATCTGCCTACTAGATTTCTGAGCATGACTCTTTGGTCCTACGGGCCTGTTGCGGCTTCTAGTCTTAGGGGATTGAACCTTAGCATGAGCATTTACTTCCTTAGCCTTAGACTTATGAGATTGAGCCTTAGAACGATCACTAACTGTCTGAGTATTTAGTCTAGATTGTGAAGTGACTGGTTTTGACAAAACTTGTATCACATCAACTTGGGTTGCACACATCGGGTTAGAAGATTTTGGTCGTTCAGATCTAAACGCATTTGGCTGTCTAACAACTTTTTGGTTTCTGAGAGGTTGTGAAACTGGCGTTCCCAAGATTGATGGTTTTGCAAACTTAGTATTCACACTATTTCCAGTTAATTTCCTCAACTCGTTCTTAAGGGCAGTGATGGTGAAACCTTTCTCTTGAATTTGAGCTTTGAATTCATCATTTTTGGCAATCAAAGAGGTTGTCTGTTCTATAAACTTAGATTTCGTTTCTTTTATTGAATCACACAGTTTTTTACATTGCTTTTTCAAAGTCTCATTTTCAGTAAGTAATTTAGCCACTTTATTGTCATGTTTAGCCTTAACTTCATTGCACATGTCACACATCTCAGCCAAACTGTTTTTTAGGTTTTTGATCGTTAAGTTTTTAGCTTCTAACTGAGCTTTCAAATAATTTATCATAAAGAATTCACAGAATTCAGGAAGTTTCGGATTTTTACATGGTAGGTTAGTTTGAAAACTTTCTTCCTTTTGTTGCATTGCGATTTCAAGAGAAATGCAATGTTTTTCAAGCTGTAAAAATCTGTTTGAAAGTTCATGACCGGATCTACACACACGCCTTGTGTTAGATGTGATACTAAGAATTATACTTAGTCTAGCACGCGGAATTTACTAGCTAGCACTTAGAAGACTTTATGAGTTTGTGTTTTGTATGGTTCGAATGTAAAAATGAATGAACACAGAATAATGAACTTCAACGATTCAATATTATTGAAACAATAATACGAGTGATCTCCTATCACTAAGGTTTACAACCTTGAATCTCTATCAATTAAGTCGTACTTCTATATCTAAACTTTAACCTAGGCAATCCTTTTATAGACTAAGGATTCCTTTACAAGATAACTATCAACTATAACGTATAAGATATTCACAATATCTTTTCCATAATTATCTATTACATAAATCATAAACAGTACAAACTTCTTCACTCAGCAGTCCTAACTGCTTATGTCTTCAAAACTCTTCAGCAGTACTAACTTCCATCTTCAACAGTCCTAACTGCTATCTTCAACAGTTCTAACTGCTATAGCTTAATTTCTTAACAATCCTCCCCTAAACTTATGATTTCTATCCAAATCACTAAGTTTCTTCAAATTAAGCTTTATCTCTTATATGAATAAAATTCTTTCAAACACCTATCAAGCAAATCTCTTAGATCTAGCTTTCACTTCTTCTGCAAGGTTGAATATCTTTGTCACCAACATATCAGCCATCTCAGATTCTTCATTAGCTTCTAGCATAACACTTACCATCATTGTCAAAACACCTAGTCTGAGTGGATAATCTTTTTCAACCAGCATATAGATCTCTATTCCATCCTTGGTAGACACTCTATGTACTCCACACGTTCCAAATAACTTCCAAGTGACATCTATGACTTGTGCTTGAAATCTCCATATGACATCCATGACTTGTGCTTGAAATCTCCATATTGACTCTCCTCCATCTGGTTCATAAATTCTCTTCAGTTGAACCCATAATTCTTTATCTTTATCTTTAATAGGATCTTTATCTCTGAATCTCTCTTTCACTAAGCTCCATAGTTGATTAAGATCTTCTCTGTCAAAACCTTTGAGTAAATCTTCAAACAACTTGTATCTTTCAGAAATATTTCCAAGTCTGATTATCTTCCATTCTTTCATTCTTCCATCAATGAACACTTCCCAGTCAATGATTGGATGTTTTACTTGTAAAGGTTTGATATATAGAAGATTCTGGAACAATCATCATCTTACTCCTAATCTTCTCATTTGTTAACCCTTCTTCTTCAGACTTTTGTTTCTTTGCAACATCTGATTCCACAGTTTCTGATTCTCTCTTCTTACCTGTTTTGAAACCTCTTCTTGGAGTGTTCAGAATAGCATAAGTTTCATAGAATTCCCTTTCAATTATGGCATAAGATTTTCCCTTGAAGTCATTCATAGTGTAACTTGCTGAGTTCTTCAAATAATGTTTCATAGACTCAACTTGTTCCTTCTTTGTTGGCAACTTTATCTTGTATCCTGACTTCTGCCTTTCTCTTATCCTCTGAATCAGATCTTCCCATGCTGCAACTCCATTCTTTTTGAGTATGAACTCTTTAAGCTCCTCTGTCTTTTCTTCTTCATTCAACTGTTTGTCTTTGAGAACCATTGAAGCTTGAGCTCTTACAATCACATCAGAATCCAACAAATATTGTAGCTGTTCATTGAACTCCTCTTGATTTACCTCTTTAGATCTTGTTCTTTCCATAAATTCAGCTATGTTTCATACATCATCAGCAGCCATTTTTCTTGCAAATTCCTCATCTTGAGTTATCTGAGCTTGTTTAGCTTCTTCATTAGCCAAATCTTCTTCTATCATTTGCCTTGCAACTTCTGCATCATGATCTATCTGATCTTGAGTTTTTGGTTTTAATCTCTTGAGCCTTTCAAGTTCTTGAGCAGCAGCAACTTCTTCAGATGTCATTGGCTTCTTTCCCTTATCTGCCCTTTGAACTGCTTCATGCTCTGTCTCAGCAGTCTGAACTGTTACATGCTCTGTCTCAACAGTCTGAACTGCTTCAACAGTTTGAACTTCTTTATGTGTCTCAGCTGTTTCTTGAACATAACCAGAACCTGAACCAATATCTGCAACATTACCAAAACCTTCATCTTGTTCTAAGCCTTTATCATGCCTCCCCTGAGAACCTAATCTATCCTTTTCTTTACCAAATTTCCTCCCCTGTTTGGAAGAATTTTCATCATCCCCTTCTGAACCATCTGAATTATCATCATCAGAAGAATCATCATCCAATATCACTTTTTCCCTTTTCTTCTTTAACTGATCTTCAAGCTTCTTCACCCTTTTAGTTAGCTTGGTGTAGACATTGGAAAACATTGCTTTATGAGATTTCAGCTCCTCATTGTTCTTCTTAAGCTCCTCCTCCAAGGTCTTTACTCTATCAACTAACTTGGTACATATTTCCATCAATTCAGTTTGTGAAGAGCTACCCTCATCACTTCTAGCTGTGTGACCTGCTAGGAGAGGTGAATCTTTGGACAAGGATCTAGTCACAACCCTAGATAGACTAGCTTTAGACCTTCTCCTATAAGTGATGAGTGGTGGTTGGGTTGTTTCAAGTTCTTTAGTGGATGTGTGATGGGGATCAGTTGGAACTGCTGAACCTTCACCCAACTCAGTTTGAAGCATTTGAGGAAATAATGGAACTGGTTCCCCTTGAAAAAGCCTACTAGCCATAGCCATATTTTGAAAAACTTTTGATTGAAGGCTAGGCGTAGCAAAAGTTTCCGTTGGTTTTGTAAGCAAATATTTCTTTTTATTCAAAAGAGTTTGAACAAATCTTGGATACATTAGAAACTTTGTTTTACTGTCAACATTTGATGCCATACCCTCAAAAATAAATTTTGAAAAATTAAAAACTCTGTTTGTAGACAAGCAAATGAGAGCAATAGCAATATTGCTACTGAACTGCTCCCAAGCAGTCTTTTTAGGACTTAAACAACTTAAAAGAGTATGTATCAAAAATCTCCATTGAGGTGAGAAACATCCTTTTTGAAAAGTTAATTTATTTCCAGATGTATCATACCCCATTTTGGTAAGTTCTTCCCATATTTCAGTATTTAGCATAGTGTGGATACCATCTGAGTCATTTAATTTAAGATGTCTCCTAATTATAGACTCGGTAACAACAAACTTAATACCATCTACTTCAGTATGAATTTCTATGTCTCCGTCATCACTTGTCAAGACAGATGAATTCTGCCAGAACTATATGATGTGCGAGACATAAAGAGTAGGAGAAACGGTTAGAGCATACCTTATGTGAGAGTGGTTGAGAAAGTCCACAATCTCATAAAACTTTGTCCCATCTCCTTGCTCTGTTTTCTCTAAGAACGCAACCTGGTTGTGACGCTTAACAAATTCCAATCCAGCCATTCTTAGTGATGAAAAATGAAAGATTATAGCAATACAATGATCGTGTAAATTGGAATTGAGGTTTTATGTAGTCGTTTGGGGTTTATAGGTACTGTTTAGGGTTTTGTGAAATATGCGTATGAGATAAATTATCTTTAGAAAGAGAATAAATAAATTTATGGTAAAAAGATAATTATCATTTAGAAAAATCCCTATAAGTATCTTAAGAATAACGGATTTACCCCAACGGCTAGAAAATTAATTACTGACAGATTTTTACAATGGCTAGTTGAGACGTCCTAACTTTTTACTAACCGTACCAACTGTTTGAAAAATTTTGTTGAGCCGTATGAACTTTTGAAATAAATTTTAAAATACCATGGCTCAAACATAGTTTTTAGCAAACTATCAGCTATCAACGGATTTGATATGTCTTTACCAATAGCCGTTTGCTTTGGACTAGCCAACTCTTCACACTTAGATATGGTGAGCTGATAACCATACAATTTTTGGTAAATTGTCAACCATCAATGGATTTGATTAGTCTTTACCAGAAACCGTTTGCTCTGGACTAGTTGGTTCTTATGTGGATAAGACATGGTGAACCAATTACCATTTGTTGTATGCAAAGATCACATACTAAACTCCAGAACACCATTTAGTCCAAAACATCAAGCATTCATAATCCCTTGGTGTTTTCTCTCCAATCCTGCAATTGTTAGTCCAAACACAAAGAAACAAGCCACAAAGCACTTGTCTCAAAATATAAAAGTATATGACTAACAATGCACATAACAAGAAAAATTAATTTCCTTGTGGAACCCAAGCCAAAACAGACTTAGGCTTTCCTCTAGCATCAACATAATTCATTCTTTTCAAAACATTCTTAGTACCATTGGGTTTAATAGGTCTCCAAACCCAACATGCTGATGCATTCACTCCATTACCCATATTTCCCTTAGCAGTATTTTTATCCACACCAGTACCAATTACTCTGCTAGCAGTTGGAACTGCTGGCTTGGTAGTTGTTACCTTAGGGTTCCAAACTTGATTTTTTTACAACTGCTTTGTGATGAAAGGGTCTATTAACAGTTTTTGGTGCTGGTTTGGAAAACATTTTTGCACCTTGAACTGTTGGCCTTGGGTGAACAGGTCTAATAGGTCTGACAGTCTGAACTACTGGTCTAGCAGTTTGAATTGGTCTTTGGCCAGACTTTAATAGAACTGATCTGGGTATCATTCTATCATTCCTAGGAAGAGTGTTAGGTCTTTCTAGACACATGCTTTTGTTTGAATACCCTCTAACATACTTATCACAAAAAGCTGCAAGATGGTCAAAGCTACCACAAGAGTAACAAGCTTTCCTATAGGAGACAAAATCCTCCCCTAATTGGTGAGATTTGAGGTCATTCCAATTCCTTTGGTTACCTCTTGGCTTGTTTGTGGTTCTATACATTTTTGCATACCTAACTGTTGGTCTAAAAGGTTTGGCATTTGATCTAGACCTAACAGTCTCAGGTTTAACCATCTTTGGAACTTTTGGTTCCTCCACTTTAGCACTAACAGGCTTAACCACAGCCTGATCATCCTCATCATCAGAAGTCCATTCCTCAATGGTTGGAGCATCTGAGTCCTTAGCTGAGGACCTATCAGAAGACACCTTGTCCTCAGATAGTGATTTATCACATGTACTTTCATACACAGGTTTATCAACTACATCCTTCTTGGGTTGAGGACCATAGTTAAGCACAGGTAATTGAAATTCAGGGAGTCCTGTGTGTTCTAATTCTATGCCTGGGGTGTTGGAATTCTTCTATAGGGAGGTGGAACTGACTTATATCCTAGGCCTGACTTAGCTTTATTAAGGATCTGATTCTCAATTATCTTTTAAACACCTTTTGATGTGTATTCTAGTGTGTCTACACTCATCTGAATGTTCTCCTTAGCTTTCTTAACCTGTTCTAGCTCATGTTTTAACAAAGTGATCTCATTCTCTCTAAACATTAAGTCTCTCTTAACAATAATCATATCATCAGAAAACTTAGACTCATTACTTTTATAATGAACGATTTGTTCTTCTAACACAGCTAAAGCTCTCTTATGATTTGCTAAGCTAAAAGCAGTTTCAACTAACTCTTTTCGCTGATTCTCATATCTTGTCTTAAGTGTTTCTAGATCTTTTAAAGCTTCACAAGATTTAGAACATTTTGAAACTTGTACCTCAGAATCAGAAAATGCCATGAGAGCAACCTCTGTAGATGCTTCTGCTTCCTCCTCTGCAATGTAGCTCCAGTCAAATCCTAAGCCATCAATGGCAACCATGGCTTTCGAGCTTGAATCAGTAACCTCCACAACCCTTGACTTGTTTCCATATGCTCTGCTCTTTCCATCTTGTTGGCTTGGCAATCTGCACTCCCTTGAATAATGACCTTTCTTGTGGCAGTTGAAGCACTCAATCTTGGACTTGTCATACCCTGCAACATCATTGCTGTTTATGACAATCTTCTTGCCTGTCTTCTTCAAGAATCTTCTAGCTCTCAAAATGAGAAGAGAGAGCTGCCACTTGATATCCATCTCTTCAATATCATCTTCATCAATCTCTTGAAGATCTGAATGAGTCAACATACTTCCATTGTGTTGAGTAGTCAAGAAAGCACAATAAGTATCATCATTCAAAAGTCCACTAGTACTGCTTGAGGTGCTAGCAGTACCAAGGTTTGCACTAGCAGTACCAACTGCTCCAGCAACTTGCACTTCTTCATCTGGACTTGAGGAACTGGAAGTTGATACAAAGGCCAAATTCCCTGAGCTTGAGCTTGAGCTTGATCCAGCAGACTTCTTAATATCATGTTCAACTATCTTGAAGTTGCTATAGAGATCCATTAAGCTCATGGAATCTATATCAGGCTTGTTTTTCCATACAACCACATGCATAGCCCATTCAACTGGTAGACTCCTCAGAAATTTGGAGTTGAGATCTTCCTGAGGCTTCTCAATTCCTAGAACAGCCAACTGACTCACCAGCTTTTGAAGCCTATTGAACATATGATCCAACGACTCATTTCTTGTTGCTATAAAGTTATCAAACTGATGCTTGAGAAGGGTCTTCTGGGTTTTCTTGGTGGCTTCATTCCCACCATATCTTGCAACAATAGCTTCAAAAAGGGTTTTAGCACACTTGAACTTACTAAAATTTAGCAACTGATCATTGGGAATAGTCATCAAAAGCAAACTTCTAGCCTTAACATCATTCTTGTACCTTGCCTTCTCTTCATTAGTGGTTGGCTTTGTCTGCACTGTAGTCTCAGATTTTCCTTCAACAAGAGTTGTTGTTGTTACTGGTGTAAAAGAGTTTGCTTCTTCAATGATCTTCCAAAGTGCATAGTCTTGCACTTGGAAAAATTGCTCAATACGAAGTCTCCACATGTCGAACTCATTAGGTTTAAGCATAGGAAGCTTAGCAGCAATGTTAGTTGTGTTTGGTGTTGTTTCCATGTCCATCTTTGTTCTTCTCGGATCTTCTAAATCTAAGTATCAGCAACCTGGCTCTGATACCACTTGACCGGATCTACACACACGCCTTGTGTTAGATGTGATACTAAGAATTATACTTAGTCTAGCACGCGGAATTTACTAGCTAGCACTTAGAAGACTTTATGAGTTTGTGTTTTGTATGGTTCGAATGTAACAATGAATGAACACAGAATAATGAACTTCAACGATTCAATATTATTGAAACAATAATATGAGTGATCTCCTATCACTAGGGTTTACAACCTTGAATCTCTATCAATTAAGTTGTACTTCTATATCTAAACTTTAACCTAGGCAATCCTTTTATAGACTAAGGATTCCTTTACAAGATAACTATCAACTATAACGTATAAGATATTCACAATATCTTTTCCATAATTATCTATTACATAAATCATAAACAGTACAAACTTCTTCACTCAGCAGTCCTAACTGCTTATGTCTTCAAAACTCTTCAGCAGTACTAACTTCCATCTTCAACAGTCCTAACTGCTATCTTCAACAGTTCTAACTGCTATAGCTTAATTTCCTAACAGTTCATTATAAACTTCCTTTTCAATCATATCATTTGATTTGGAAAACTCAGCCGTAAGCGAAGACCTTGACGCATCATCTTGTTCAGCATCCTGGTCAATTTCTCCCCCCTTATGACTCATATTTGTTGAATTAGAGGTGATATTGCTATCAGTCTTTTCCATAAGATATGTGTCATAAGTAGGTTTGATTTGATCAGTATGTTGTTTTTCATTAGAAAGAACATTATGTTGATCAGACAGATGTACCTCAGTAGATAGTACTTGGTGATTTTCTAGTTTGAGATCTGCATCCACACTAAGTGTGCTATCAGTCCCTGAGCTGTTGCTATCATCATGCTTATCTGACTCTGTCCCGTTTCCCATATGTTGCGCTCTTTCATTAATGAACCCCTTAACATTACTCATAAGTTGGAGTAATGTAACTCTGAATACGTCAACCTCGGTTCCAGTGTAGTTAGCAAAACACTTTTTCGTCATTTGACTGTCATAATCATAATCCTCAGTGAATTGCGAATCAAAGAACACTTGGATTTGGTTGTTGATCACACAGAAGGTAGCCATGGGTCTACCTTCAGAAAATTCGCCTTTGTCAAGTTGTTGTTCAAGTTGATCTAAATATAGAATCATTTTGGGTGTGAAAGTTTCAACATCTTGACCAAAGAGTGTTGCGAATGCACGTCTGTATCCTCCCAAGTATCCAGGTTGTTCAAACAGAACCTTGAGATGTGAATGAAGTAATCGAAAACATTCAATGCGACTTTCCTTTTCATTAGTCAACCTTAGTGGCCGATGACACTCTTCCTCGTGAGAATTCGAGCATGACAATTCCATACTATCATTATCAAAATCACACACGTTTGTTTGTTGTACAGGATTGGAAGTCGCATGTTTATCATTCATGCTGTACAGTTTGAGTACCTCAGTTATAAAAGAATCTGAATTGATAGTCATTGTGTAAACGTGCACGGGATTTTACAAATCTATGATTTAAACCGAGAAATCGTTTCTTTCGCGGAGTTTTACAAAATCAAGAGGAAACCGTGAGATGATGATAAATTGGATGTGTTATGATAATTGTTGGATCGGTACAATGATTAGTGATTGTATGTAAAAAGGATTGATTGTTTGTTGGAGTAGGTGAATTATTGTTAGGTAAGGTTATGTTGTGATTAGGTTTGGTAGAATTGAGTTTGTGTAATGGTTTGAGTACAAAGTAGTGAGTGCACTTGAGCAAATCTCAATGAAGAATCAGGAACAAATCGCAGTGAAGAAGCTGGTCAAATCGCAACATTGTTCCATTCAACACTCAAATCGCAGCAGTGATGCCTCAAATCACAGAAACCAAATCTCAAGTGCCCAAATCGCAACTCTCAAATCGCAGATTCTCTCAAATCGCAAGCCAGAATTACCCAAATCGCAATGATCAAATCGCAGTTCACAATAAGACAAACCTGTCACTTTCTTGCGATTTGTCTTTTTCCCTTTTTAAATAAAAATGCCAAGTCGCAATATCGAGAAACACCAAATCGCAACAACAATTTTCCTTAACCTACTTAAATCGCAACCAGGAAACTCTTACCGAGAGTCAAATCGCAAAGAAGAAACAACTAACTTTTTCACCTAAAACCACCTAAAAATCACCCTTTGGAACGTTTTTGCTTGGTTTCTTTTGCACAACTTGATCCTAGAAGGTTATAGCAACTATAGAAACACTATCTTAAACACCACAAACGTGAGAATCAAAGAACACCAAGAATAAGCCAATAACCCTTCAAAAACCAAACTTTTGATCTAAACTAACCAAGAAAACGCACACACAATCAAGCTAATCAAACCATGGGCTCTTATACCAATCCTAGAATATTGGATATCATAACACAATTATAGATCTAGTACTTGGCCGAATTCTATGAAGTTAGAGAGAGAAAGTGTGAGATGTTCTAGTGAGAGAAAATGGAGAATATTAGATTAATTGTGAGAGAACATCCAACCCTTCCCATGTGTGGGAAGGGGTATATATACTTACTAGCATAAGTGCCCCGAGTGGGCTGTGGAGTGAGCTGACAGTGGGTAAAGATCCGACCCAACTCCACGAATATTACTACTACTAAACTAATATAACTATAACTAAACTTATATTAATAAACCTACGAGCTAACTTAATACTAATGAACACTCAGGGTGACCGAGTCTTTCTTATGAATATTTATATTCCTAACATTACGTATGAGGATTTAATGTATAATAATTAATATATAAACCGTTATGTATTTAATTATTAAAACACAAAAATAATGACTAACGGACGTTAAGTAGTTAACGGGAATTGACTAACGACAGTTAGGGAATAAGAGAAGGACTATAGATGAAATTAGAGGAACAAGAAGCTTCCGGAATCCTTAGGGATTGAGTGAGCCGATCGGCCATGGGTTTCCATAACCCAATCCATAGCCAACTTTTTCTCCAAGATTTCTCATCTATAAATACAAGACCTAGGGTTATTGTTTCAATACTCTTGCACTCTTGCTATAACTCTAAAACCCTTTTCTTCTTCTCCTTTGTTGAGGCCGATCGAACACATAACCCTAAGGGTTGATCGACTCAAATTTTCATAAGCAAAATTGTTTTGGTTAATTTGTGTTTACATTACTAGCATAATCTTTAATTCGGTTATAGTACGTGTGTACAAGATTGTGGTATCAACTCATTATAGTTGATATTCTTGGATTGAGATACAAAAAGGTAAGGGGTATCTCGTTAATCCGTTCTTGATATTAAAGAAGAAGATTTGAAGTTTGATTCTTGTTCTTGCTAGAATCAAAAGGTACGTTACTTTATTTTTCGGTTAATCTTTTATGTGTTAAAATAGATCTTACACTTCTGCAACGTGTATGATGATTTCTAGATTAATATATGAACATGTCATGATTATTAAATTCTAATACACTGGGATTAATGTTAATATATGATTATGGGGAAATCTGTATTCTAATAGGAATCTGTCTTGGGATTAACCCGGTGAGGCCGGGTATATCTTCTTAAAAAAGGCTCGCACGCCCCGAGTAACCAAATATCTACATAATCAAATCAAACCCAAAGGCCAAAACTAACAATAGTAATCATGCCAGAAGTCCAATTGTCCACTTTTTTTTTTCTTCCTATGGAATCAAGAACACTCTTAAAACCCAAAATGGGATATCAAAAACACACCCATGAACATAAAACAAATACTAACTCCGTCCCAAAATAAGTGTCCAGTTTGACTTTTCAGAGTCAAATTGGTTCAACTTTGACCTTATTTATTTTTGCGGGTGTTATATAATACTTGATGCAAAATATATGAATGGATTAGGTTTTAAGTGTATTTTTCATTGGTATAATTCTTCATCAAGTATTATATAACACAAAAGAAATATTTAAGGTCAAAGTTGAACCAGTTTGACTCTAAAAAGTCAAACTGGACACTTATTTTGGGACGGAGGGAGTATATAATAACAACAACTAAAAGTAAATAAAAGACTTACAAAGTCCACCACCAAGAATCTGATCGATGAACACTTGTTTGTCTGTTGAATAATAATAACTGATCTGATGAAGTCATATCACATGCACAAGACCTGAAATTGAATCCTAGATTTGTTTATACAAAAACGACTGAATAACACTTTACAAGGATTTACCCGTTATGCACTTTGACATGCCAATTGCATTAGCTGAAATCCATTCTAGATTTATTACAAAACATCAACAAAAAAGCATACTATCTACCATATCACTTCCATTATGTTCCTTTATTGAATCAGTTTGTCTATTTAAATACGAGTAAAATACGTAAAGAAGAGTTGAAGGACTTGGCTGATCGAATGTGCATGAATTGTGATCCGACGAGATACATGTTATATGTGAAGTCAGCTGTTAATTTGATTTTGAATTAGTTTTGTGGAATTGTTCAGATAGCAAGCCGAAAGCTTAGGCAAACTAAACCAAAATCAAATGTGTTATATGTGAGTGACCAAATTTAACCAATGGTCAAAATAATTGAAGAATATGGCTAAACCATTAAATACAAGAGTAATTAACTTTCTCATAAACAATCTAAAACCACTACTAGAAAATTAAAACTGTCGTTCGCCTACATAATTTGATGCTAAACAGTGAAATTTCATGGCTAGGTTTTCGCTAACTCTAGAAGGAGCTAGTTGTTAACTCATGAGCGAAGAAAGAGCCACATTGTCAGCTTATATATCGTCTATCTTCCGATGTGTAATCCGATTTAGCATCTGGTTTGAAACTCCATGGTGAAAAAAATGATTTATCAACTTCTAAGAATGACAAGAGCCGACTAGTTTGTGAGTTATTTATACAATCAGCAGAATTTGTGCTCGAGTTATGGTTCTTCATTGTCGCTTCTTGTTCGTTGAATGGTTTCTGTTAGCTGTATATTAATTGTTTGTGATTAGCTAGTGATAAGGACGCATTTATGGGTGATTGACAATCTACCCAAAATAGATAAATGTGATAGGCTATATATGTAGTGCATATCTCTGTACATTGGAGGCATTCAAAATCAATAAACAAATTATTATATCTCTACATGGTATCAGAGATAAACACCATGCTCCTCATCCCTACCCTAACTGTAAACACCCCGCTCCTCTTTTCATCCCTAATCCTACTGTAAATCATCAATCTTTAAATAAAATTCGTGTTGGTGATTGGTGCTTTGGGTCATCAATCCACACGTGAATCTGTTATTTGTGCTCTGGGTCACAAATCAAAAAGTGCTTTGGGTCATCATCCCCGTTGATTCTTATGGCTGAAAAAGGTACCTCACGCCATCCTTCAAACCCTCAAATTAAGTCGCGAAACCCTTGCATTAACTTTGTTCGAGGTGCATGTCGTTACGGGCTTGGCTGTAAGTTTGTTCATGATACAAATTCAAGAAGAGATGCTCGTAGTGTTGAACCATCAGTAGACACCAAAACAGAGGAGATGTTAATTCGTATACTTGGAAAGTTAGGAATTACAGGCCATAATTCTACACCTATGCAAAATAATGCAACTCCACCTAGACCAACTGTTGGACCCTCGGCTTATTTTGTCTCACCGAACCCACCCCAAACCCAACACCTATATTCACAATACTATAACACTAATACCAACCCACCCATGTTTAACCCACCACAAAGCCAAATTACTCCCTTACCTGCTCCTACATATCCATCAGGATTTGGCTCTCAACAAACCCAATTGGGCTTCGGCCCACAACACCCGTACACCCCAAACCCAACAGCCCCCACCCTTACACCGAATACTGTTCCTCACCTACGGGAAAACCAACCAACCACTTCGGGACAAGAAACCACCTTACCCCACGCCTTCGCCGCCGGGACTCTCCACGATCCCACAACGAGTGCCTGGAACATGGACACAGGTGCGAGCTCACATCTTAATGCCTCAGTTAATAGTCTTAGTAACATTTTTAATACTTGCATGTATCCATCTGTATCGGTTGGTGACGGGCATAACATTCTGGTCACTAATACGGGTCGTAGCATTTTGCCTACTCCTTCTCGAGCCCTTTACTTAAATAACGTCCTTATTACCCCTCATATTGTCAAAAATCTTATATCTGTCCGTCAATTTGTCTGTGACAATAATTGCACTGTTGAATTTGATCCTTTTGGGTTTTCTGTCAAGGATTTCATGACACGTTGGGTGCTTCTCCGATGTGACAGCACGGGCGACCTATACCCTGTCACGGCCCCGTGTCCTATTCCACAAGCTCTTCTTGTAAGTCAACATACGTGGCATCAGCGCCTTGGACATCCAGGGAGCGAAGTGCTACGCCGTCTCGTCTCAAATAATTTTATATCTTGTAATAAGGAGAAGCCTCCTGTGCTTTGTCATGCTTGCCAGCTTGGCAAACACGTTCGACTCCCATTTGTCAGTTCCGATACTATTGTTAATGCATGTTTTGATGTTATTCATTCTGATGTATGGACTTCACCAATTTCGAGCCTCTCGGGTTTTAAATATTATGTTTTGTTTTTGGATCACTATTCTCATTTTGTTTGGGTCTACCCGTTGATAAACAAATCTGATGTATTATCAAAAAAATTTCTATTTCGCAAGTACGTTCACACTCAATTTAAGCGTGAAATCAAATCGTTTCAGTGTGACCATGGCGGTGAATTTGATAACCGCACCCTTCATAAACTTTTTACCGACAATGGCATCCAGTTTCGTTTCTCATGCCCCAAGACATCTCAACAAAATGGGAAATCAGAACGGATGATTCGCACCATCAACAACCTCATTTGAACCCTACTTTTCCAGGCCAACCTTCCACCAACCTTTTGGGTTGAAGCTTTAAACATGGCTGTCCATTTAATCAACTTCTTACCTTCCACAGGTATTGCCAACGAAATCCCATATACCCAACTGTTTGGCCAAAACCCGGATTATAGCCTTATACGCACATTTGGCTGCTTATGTTACCCTCACATATATCCTAATCACAAACTTGAACCACGCACCACACCCTCTATCTACTTGGGACAAGCTTCAAATCATCGCGGATATCGTTGCCTCTACTTAAACACCAATAAAATAATCATTTCTCGTCATGTAACTTTCGATGAAACTGTGTTTCCATATGGCACCCCTAAACCAACATCGGCACCCAAATACAATTTTTTGGATGACTCACCGGATATAAATCCTCCACTCATTCCATCCGCCCCCGTTTTGCAACCCATTGTGCCTCAACCCACAAACGAGCCAACAGCACCAATTCCCACCAGTCCTAATACATCCCAACATCGCGTAACCCATGACCTATTACCATCCCCATCACCACCCGCCGCCCAACAACAGACACCAAATACATCACCACCCGCGCACCAACACCAACATATTATCCCAAATCCTCCTAATAACCCAAACCCTGTATCAATTCATCTCATGGTCACACGATTTCGTGTAGGGACTAATCGTCCTACAGAACGTCTCAATATGCATGTGTCTTCGGTCTCACCATTACCAAAAACCTATCGTGATGCGTTTACCGATCCTAATTGGCAAAATGCTATGCGTGATGAATACACTGCACTTATTAAAAATGGAACTTGGACTCTTGTGCCTAGACCCACGGACACCAACATTATTCGCTCTATGTGGCTTTTTCGCCACAAGTATTTGGCTGATGGCACTCTTAGTCGCTACAAGGCTCGTCTTGTGGCCAATGGTAGTAATCAATTGGAGGGGTTTGATGTGGATGAGACATTTAGTCCGGTGGTTAAACCGGGCACTATTCAAACTGTACTAAGTTTAGCTACTTCTCGACATTGGCCAATTCACCAGCTTGATGTCAAGAATGCTTTCCTACATGGAGATTTGAACGAGACTGTTTATATGCATCAGCCTCCGGGATTTCGAGACTCTGTGCACCCTGATTATGTGTGTTTATTGAAGCGGTCTCTGTATGGGCTCAAGCAGGCCCCTAGAGCATGGTTTCAGCGATTTGCATCTTATATCACTCGGGTTGGATTTTCACATAGTCGCTGTGACTCTTCATTATTTATATACAGACAAGGGACGGATACTGCCTATCTATTATTATATGTGGATGATATTGTTCTCACAGCTTCTTCTGATAGTTTGTTACAGCGGATTATTAGTTCCTTACACCAGGAGTTTGCTATGACTGATCTGGGTCCACTTAATTACTTTTTGGGTATCTCTGTTTCTCGTGATTCTACAGGGTTGTTTTTATCTCAGAAGCAATATGCACTTGAGGTTTTGGAGAGAGCTCATATGGTTAATTGTAATCCCAGTCGGACTCCTGTTGACACTGAGTCCAAACTGGGGGATGATGGTGATCCAGTCTCTGACCCTACATTATATCGGAGTCTTGCAGGTTCTCTTCAATATCTCACATTCACTCGCCCAGATATATCATATGCAGTTCAGCAGGTCTGCCTTCATATGCATGATCCTCGAGAGCCTCATCTATCAGCTCTTAAACGGATTTTGCGGTATGTCCGGGGTACATTACACTATGGGTTACAGTTGTTTGCTTCTTCTACTTCATCCTTGGTAGCATATTCTGATGCGGATTGGGCTGGTTGCCCCACTACTAGGAGATCCACTTCCGGCTACTGTGTTTTCCTTGGCAACAACCTTTTATCTTGGTCATCTAAGAGACAGCCAACTCTATCTCGTTCTAGTGCCGAAGCAGAATACCGTGGGGTTGCAAATGCTGTTGCTGAAACTTGTTGGTTACGGAATTTACTTCGTGAGCTGCACACACCTTTATCTTCCGCTACGCTAGTCTATTGTGACAATGTTAGTGCAGTCTACTTGTCATGTAATCCGGTTCAGCATCAACGAACGAAGCACATAGAGATTGATATTCATTTTGTTCGTGATTTAGTTGCCACTGGTCAGGTTCGGGTTCTTCATGTTCCCTCACGTTACTAATATGCAGATATTTTTACGAAAGGCTTACCGTCTGCACTGTTTGAAGAATTTCGCTCCAGCCTCAGCGTCCGGTGTCCTCCCGCTGCGACTGCGGGGGAGTGTTAGCTGTATAGTAATTGTTTGTGATTAGCTAGTGATAAGGACGCATTTATGGGTGATTGACAATCTACCCAAAATAGATAAATGTGATAGGCTATATATGTAGTGCATATCTCTGTACATTGGAGGCATTCAAAATCAATAAACACATTATTATATCTCTACAGTTTCATGGTAGCTTCGATCGTATAAGTTCTTAGAAAATAAAGAAAGGTTTTGAAATCGATATGTAAAAAAAAAATTCTTGATTTATACTCGTATAAGTTGGACTTCATAATTAATCCGTTTTGCATGCAAAATACAATCCCACAATAACTCGGACTTGTATTGTTTAGACTTTGGATAACGATAAGAATGAAAGAGAGACGGGCTAGTGTTTTGGGCCTGGACAAACAAATTGGGCTGGGTCAATATGACGTCATGATGCGCTGGCAAAATGGCAAACTGGAGTCCACATTGTTCCTCCATAATATATATATAGTAGTAACAAGGATGTCTACGAACTGCGGCGCTGCGGCGGGGCAGCTGATAAGGTTAATAGTGATTTGTTAGTATACCTGCTTCGGCCTAAGTTGTAAAGAAACCTGTTGATGCATTCACATGTGTCTTTGTGTTAGTATACTTGCGCCTGTCATTGTAATGGCGCTTGTGCGTCTTTTATTAATAGATTTGGTGCCCTGCTCACGTGTATCGCTGTTTAACAACCTGTCTTGGATCGGGTGACGTAAATATGTAACTATTCTGCTGTGTATTCCAATAGCTAAATAGTGTTCATAGTAGGGTGACAGTGGCGCGCATAATTGTACAGACAGGTGTTACAAACTTTAATAATAGCAAAAGATCGTTTGTTTACAAAAGGATTCTGGTGGTAGAACAACTACAGGTACATAGCATCTATAGTTTGGTAGGAGGTACGCACACACTTATCTACATAAGTACCAGGCATGATAACCTGTTATAGTACACAACAACCTTTCTTAGTTTGGTGTGCTGTTGTACAAAAGATATCATAGGACCAGTTTGGTTAGTGGGGCTCGTTTGCAGGTACCTGTGACAGTGCTTATCAACACTTACTCCTGGTGTTTCATTTTTTTCGCGGCGACAAAGTTGTGTTCTTTTTGTTCTTGAAATAGCTGCTTTCGGATAGAGTCTTTCCTGCTGTCGGGTTCAGTACCTGAGCTTCCTGGTTGGGTCAGTGGTTCTTCTGTTGTAATTGTTTCTCCTAGCGTGAGTTCGGTTGGTGTGGCTGCTGGGAGCGGTGTAGTGGCAGGTGGTGTATCTGCGGCTTGGATTTCGGCGTGTGTCACTGGAGCCAGAAGCAGTGGTTGTGTGTTTTCAAAAGTGGTCTCTAGTACAAAGTCTCGTTTCTCTTTTGTGCTTTCTGGAGCGAAGTGCAACTGAAATAGGTGCGTGGTCCCTTCCAAATCAGTCAATTCCTTAGGGAGCTTGTAGGGGTCCTTGTTTGGTAGGTCTTTCATCAGTTCGTAACAGTCTTTTACTATACAGTTTGCTTCGTCGCTAAAGCATGTGAGCATTATCTCTCCTGTGTCGTCGCGGATATAGGCTTTAAAAGAGTAACTGTGACAAGTGTAAGTCAAATATGCGTGAGTGAAGGAATGCAAGTGGCGTCCTTTGTAGTATTTGTTATATTCACTATTCGTTACCTGTATTCTGGTTCTGTTGAAGGGTTTAACCCCTGGCAATGGGCGTGTGGAAAGCATTCATGTATTTGGGTGTGGCATTCGCGGCATTTACTGAAGTACCAGGGTCTTTTTGTGTCGATCCGATCAATTGTTGCTATCATTGTAAATCGAACATTCTGTGACAATAGCCAAATGTACGTGAGTCACGTTTAGTTGTTAAAAATTATTGAAGTAGGTGAAATAATACCCTTTGGTGTTGGGGATCTTCGCGCTGAAGGTCACTGATGGTGACCCTATTCCTTGTTCTTTCTCGTTCTATATCTGCAAACCTCTGGTGCTGAACATTCTGTATTGTCGGTGCCTCAAAGAATTGCTCGTACCTAGGGTGTAAGACACGGGTAAGTGAATCTGTGGAAGTCATTTGTTTTACTATTGTTGATTGTATGAAATGGCCATTACACTGAGTATCTCATGGGTTTCGGGTATACCCGGATTGAAGTAGTAGTGCGTCGCGGGTGAGCTTGAAAGTTGTAAACCTGCATGTTCGTAGTTATGAGACTACAGTTTTTTTTGGCTACAAAAATTATATCAAAAACATACTCACCACCATATGTCTTTACCCAACATGAGCTAACTGCAATGACGACCGGCGGTTTAGCACGCTCATATTCTTCCATATCAAAAGCACGTGCTTGTCACCCCTTAGAGTGAATCTGACGCTATCTCCTCTAGGTATTTGCACAAACCTTTAGGTAATAGTATCATAAATATTTAGGTAAAAGAGTACTGAAGTGATACTCACTCGAGATTCTGAATACCGATGTCCCTCCATACAACAACTTTGTTTGTTGGGGTCCCTTTATCTCGTAGTCCACTCACGTATTGTACGCGACCAACATAATCTGATAGCATTCAATTTAGTATTAAGTATTGCACTAAAATAAATTTTACAGCTATTGTTACGGTGTACCTGTAAGCACTCCTTCTTTGGCTTCAACCTTTGCATACAGTTCATTATAGGGAACGAAGTTGAAGTGATGTGCTGGGAATTTTGTGCCAGAGTATGTGTGCACGTTGGTATATTTACCAAGTGCCAAGCAGAGCGTGTGAGGCAGTGTCTGTAATGATTTGCGCGAATCCTGGAAACCGAAACCTGTGATCGTATATGTTCCATTTAGACCAAGGCTGTTGTCCAATCTATCTTTTTCATGTAAACTGATATTTTCTTGGATAGCGCCGCCCTGTATGTTGACCAAAAATTTAATTTGCAACAGCTTTATACTGTATAGTAAAGGTACTCAAAGCGGCTGGAGTTTTGGTAAATAACAAAAGAAAGTGTACGATACCTGTTGATCAAGCAGCATGCAGCAAAACAATACCGGCTTCGATTCTTTGTTTGTGACACTCCATTTGCGATATAATTTGACGTGTAAGGCCTTGTTTATGTCTTTGGGTTTTTAAGTGGCTAAATTAGTGCCCTGTGGTTCTGTCATTAGCTCCTTTCCCGTGGGTTTTGGTACAGGAGCAACTTCGGTGTTATGCGCCATTATCCTGCACATGGGTACAAATATTAGTTAAGGTCATTGTTACAAAAGTTTTGGTTCACTATTCATCATGATGCACATGCACTTAGTAGGTGCAATTGTATGATTCTCGGTTCACATATCCAAGTGTGGTCAAGACCAAGATATTAACGTGTACCAGATGTGTATGTGAACTCGCAGTTGCTATTGTCAATAGAAATAGTCGGTGAGCATATAATGGCTACTAATAATACGCATATAGAAGATACCTGATAATGAACATATAAAAACGGGCACCTAAATCTTTGAGCAAGCACATATAAAGAAGCAACACATTAGCACACATGTGAAACATAAATAGAGCAATTAATGAGTAACTGGTAACTCCGGCGACTATATTGGCCTACGTAAGTCTCCCTAAGGATTATTTGTTCTAGGTAGTGGCGAAAAGCTGACTTAAGCTCGCCAATGGTACGGGTATTGTCCGGAAACAACTGAACAGCAGGTGTTTTTTTCAAATTTTTTATAATAGTAACCTGGGTGCGAGTGATTCTTTGTAGGAAGTCTCTGTATACAATGTTTTTAGTTGTATTCGGAGGTCGGTAAGGCTGGCCTTTGATAAGAATCTTTAGGCCTTCAGGAGACGTTGCCCTTGAAAGCGCCACATACAGCTGCCCGTGTCCGAAGATAGGATCTGGCAAATAAACACCGATCTTGTTCAGCGATTGACCTTGTCTTTTATTGATTGTCATGGCATAGCACACCTTCAACGGCAACTGTTTCCTCTTGAATATGAACGGTAGCTTTTCTTCCTTGTTCACCAGGAGAATGCGAGGTAGAAATACTTTGTGCATCATTTTCGTTCCGGTAATGATCCTGGCTTCAATGATTCTGCTCAACATCTGAGTTACGATCATTCTGGTGCCGTTGCACAAACCACCTGCTAGGTTCAAGTTTCTAATTAACATTACAGGCGCCCCAATCTTTAGTTGCAACCTATGTGGTGGTATCCCTGCAAAAGATAATGTGTTCAGGTTCTCATTTGGATACAGCAACTCTGTCGCCCCTCCGTCATTTCCACGTGATATAGCTTCGTCGTTGCTTTGATACGTGTGACTGGGACCATGTAACATGTCCAGAACCTGAGAGTTGATAATATTTGTTGTCTCATTCTTTGGACAGACAATCGCTCTTTCTTGTAAGGCTTGTGGTGTAGGTGTCTGTAGTATGGAGTATGGACTCATCATATATGAAACTTATTAGTTCTAGCATAGCGTTACCAGAATCACGAAAGAAAAAAAAACATGATTTGACTAAATGAAAAATAAAAAATACCAGTTGTAATAATCCGGAACCTTTCCAGCCAGCCGTGTCCCAAATTTGGAGTTTGGTCCTCTTCTCATCAAGCTCGATAGTTCTTATCTTGAAATCAATACTGTAATTCCCAATAATAGTGTCATTTCTAGTGCAAAACTAATTCTAAAAAATATATAAATTTGCTGATAATGTAGAAATTACAAGACCAATCACCCAATGGTAGTGATAAAACTAGCATTGAAAGAACCATTGGAAAAATGCAAAAGAAGGCAACTTTTCCCCACACCTGCCAGGTAAACAAAGACCGTAGACATGTTCAAGGTCCAATTTCAAAACCTTTACCTCACTCCTTACGATCTTACGTCTCATCATACACAAATCGTGCATATATATGAATATCAAGTCCACATCGGAGCCTTTTGTACCCAATGCTTAAAATCTTAAAAACTAAATGCAAAGTTCACTGTCTTGTGATATTGAACATTTGGACCTTTAGAGCATCTCCAACGGGAGATGTTTTTGTGGTTCAAACCAACATGCTAAGTTTGTAACCATTGGAGGGGCTGGTTTGAACTAGCCTCGTCTGAAAATCCAAACCACCAAAAACCAAATAAAGTGGGCCCCAACAATTTTCACTCTCACACAAATATATATATACCTATATTTATATATATAAATATATTAAAATAATGGGGTTTGAGAAGGGATATTGTTGGAGTAAAAAATGAGGTTTTTAAGAAATTTGATGTGGCAGTGACGTGGCTAGGTTTTTTATGGTTTTTGGTGTTTGCCGTTGGAGATGCTCTAAATAATGGACACATTAAAGTTAGAGATGGCAAGGGGTCAGAAATCATTCAACTTGAATTTTTTCTAGAATTAAGAGATGAGATGAAGAAAGTGATGGAAAATAGTTGATAAAATGATTTTGCTCCAGCTTTGACTATACAGTTCAGAAATGCACCATGTAAAAAATGAAAGATGTCACGAACGTATAGGCGTTCGTGAAATCAAACATCCTAACCTAGATTTTAATCGTTTCAGTTATAAAGTAATCCAAAGTTTGTTCCTCCACCAATGTGGGACAAACACAAGTCAATTTGAGATTTTGTTTCAAGTCACTTACTTTGATAGTCTATTTCCCATTCATATTAACTCTACTTTGGACATATTTTAGCTCGTTGCTAAGGTCTCTTCAAAGACAATGCAAACCTATAAGCTATCACTATATATAACATATAACTAAATGTGTCAGTAGTTGTGAAAATGTCAGTTTGTCAGCTGATTTTTCCAACAAAAAGACCCTGATTAACCACCAAACCATGTTCGTAGTTGCTCGCCTGTTATGAGCTTCACTTGCGCTCTAGCTGTCATTTTGTGGAAAACTTGAGATAACCTTATATGGTAACAGTTCTTCGCTCACTTTGTCTGCTTAATGCCTTTTATTAAATAGATTGGCTTGAATCTCGTAAGAGGTCAACTAGAAAATAAGGAAAAGAGGGTCCTAACTCCTATCCATAGCATCAAGAAAGAGGGCTATGAATTGATGTCTTTTTACCCCAGTTGTGAGTTATTACTGATCCATCTGTGATTAAAGTAGGTTTTCTTAATTTAAACAACGATGTCACATGAGTTCAATTCATAAATCTCATAGTAAAAGATTAATATCATTGTTGGACTAATAGAACCTATGTTTTCAGTTTGACAAACTTATTTATATATATTTTGTGAAAAGAAACAAAGAATGTTTCGGGTGAAATCAACCCGAGACTTAATAATACTTATGCTTTGACGTTTTTACTAGCTCCATAGAAGAAGACCATTACATATAGAACAACACCAAAAAGATGCTATAAAGTTGGTTAGCTCAGTTTATACATATCCAAAATCCACTTTCTCACTTTGTTTATACATTCCTCATTAAATCTTATATACAGCTGCTTCAACTTCATATTTCCCTTCAATAGAATTGAATCAACATGTTTCTCATATCTCTCGTACGCCACCGGAACCGTCAGAACCAAAAAAACAGCTGTCAGATATTTAAATCACAACAGTTAACACTCATATAATCTATGCATACAAATTAGAGGTAGCAATATGGACAGCCACTACAGGTTTGGGAACGGGTAAAAATGGGTATTCTTGTACATGTCGTAAACACTTTTTTGTCCAAATTTAAATAGAACAACTTACTTGTGTAGCACAATGTACGAAAATCAGTTAGGCTTCCGATAATGGAGATTAGGACCAAATATGCAGATACTTTAGCAAACTTCTTGGGGTCTTTACCAAGTGCAATATCATGGGATACAGATAGCAACATGTTTATTTGGTCACGAATCAGAGCTGCGGCCTCATTTGTATTTTCTTCTGACAGCTGCAAGTGTGGTATTGGTGGTGTAGGCCTGTTAGGCATCAGATTTACAAAAATATTATGAATCAAATCCGTACATAAAAAAATAATTTGTACTCCCACCAATGTCAACTTCAAACAGACTAGCTTTACTAAAAAGTGATACGAATTTGGTGATGATAAGAATCATATATCAAATATATACAGGAGTTGGTCCCTATAACTTTCATATGAAGTTGGTTACTGACTTTGTACAAGATATCCCCCTTGTAGCATTTTTATGGAGATTTAGTGGACATATTTGAATATATATTTAGAAATGAAAAAATCATACAATTTCAACAGAAAATGCAAACCATATAATCCACATTACCTGTTAAGAATTTGTGCCGATTTTGCCCAAAGGAAAAGAATGAGAAGTAGAAGTAAGAGAACATTGGAGACATATGATAAGAATGTGTAATCCGATCTTTCAAACAACACCCAAGAAACTAAAGTTAATATCAATATCGCCAATGTAACATTTTTCTGCCTCCATAGAATTACATCTGCAACTGCATTTAAGAGTCCCAATTGTTCAAAAACAGTTTCACGACATTGGAGAAAATTTAAATTAAGGCCTCATATGCGTTAAAGTAAAATTCTTCACTTTCTAGAAGCAAGTTTGTTAAAGTAAAATCACGTTTGTTATAATGATTGTGTAAGCTACTTCTACTTATGATAATGTCATTATTTAGGAGACATCTAAGCGGTTTAATATTAGTTATAGAAAAACGATCATCGAGGGGTAGAGTACAACTACCTATATATATGGTTGATTTAATTTAAATTGCTATTATTCTATCCTCACTAATAAAATTGCTAATCACTCAACACCATCAAAAGGTGTAATAACAATTTCGAGCACCTGAAGCACATCCGAACACAATGTATTGCAACACTTAACATATGCCAAACAGTTGTCAAGATGAAAATGAGGATGAGAGACAACAAAGAGGATAACAGTTTGTATCTTAAAGTATGAACAAATTGATACATTGACCCATGAATAGGTTCCATTATATACCATTATTACTTCCTTCCTTCTTTCTAATATTCATCATCAAGCATGAAAAATTTCAAGTTCCATCACCACTCCCAAGTCCACCAAAAAGCTTTAGGGGGTGGTCATTTAACCTTTATATAAGGGGCTGATGGCCTTATGTGATTTCAGCTTACGTTTCATAAGCTCATTTGTTCTGGCTTATTTTGGAACTTTTGGGCTTATCCAACAAAAAGTTCCAAAATAAGCCGGAAAAAATTAGCTTATGAAACACAAGCCAAATCACATAAGCTCATAAGCATGCCATATAAGCTTAAACAAACACCCCTACAAAAACACAAAAACTTACCAAAATCCTAAACTAAACATATCAAACAAGCTTCAACCAAAAATCTATGACACATATTAGTCACTCTTATTGGACTTAACCCATGTCATTAGTTATCTTATATTGCAAGCCATGTATTATATACACTGGGAATAATGTTAATATATGATTATGGGGATTAATGTTAATGTTAATATACGGTTATGGGGAAATCAGATCAAAAACATACCCATGAACATAAAGCAAATATACAATAACAACAACTAAAAGTAAATAAAAGACTTACAAAGTCCACCACCAAGAATCTGATGAACACTTGTTTGTCTGTTGAATAATAATAACTGATCTGATGAAGTCATATCATATGCACAAGACCTGAAACTGAATCCTAGATTTGATAGGATGATTCACAAAGCATGTTATTATGGAAAAAAAAAATACTTGTAGGGTTTAAAAGTTTGTTGAGTGATTCCAGCCTAAAAGAATACAAAGGTACAAATGGGTCCTCTTTTGGTTTTTTCTCTTTGATTAATTGATGACAGAGATGTTTTTGAAAGAAAATATTACTCCCTCACATATTAAAAGCACATAGTAGGGGTGAGCAAAAACCGAACCGCAAACCGCAAAACCGCAAAAACCACAAAAAACCGCCCCACAAAAACCGCAAAACCGCAAAAAACCACAAAAAACCGCCCCACAAAAAACCGAACCGCATTTTGCGGTGCGGTTTCGGTTTTCACCGAAAAACCGCACCGCAAAAACCGCACCGCACCACTCTACAATTTATAATTTTTTAAATATATTTTTATTTTTATTTTTTAGAATAACACACTAAAATTTATATTTTTTATTTTTTTGATATATTTTTTTTAATATATTTTTTATTTTTTTAGAATAACACACTAAAACCGCAAAAAAAACCACATAAACCCGCAAAACCGCACCAAAAACTGCACCAAAAATAAAAAAATATATCTTGCGGTGCGGGGCGGTTTTGACCCAAAAACCAACCCGAAACCGCACAAAACCGCAAAACCGAAACCGCAAAAAACCGCGCGGTGCGGATCCTCAATTTTTTAAAAACCGCATTTTGCGGAGCGGGGCGGTTTTGGCCAAAAACCGCACCGAACCGCCCCATGCTCACCCCTATTAACCTCACATAGTACCTGGGTGTGGACCATAATGTTCTGTTGGTATTAGGCAATGAAGAGGAGAGCCTGTGAGCCAATGTTGTGCAGGTTCGAATCCGAGCCGGCCCCAGTTTTCATCCGACCGTTACTCCAGCGAGAAAACTCATGTGGAGGCGGAACGATTTCCGGGCGGAAGCCATTAAAAATCCCCACTACGCAAGCGTGGACCCGGTTCAGACAACATAGTCTGGGTACATGGAGGATGAGGGCCTGCCGATATGGCGGGTGTGACTCCATCCAAAAAAATGACAGTCACCTTTCAAAAAAAAAAAAACATATTAACCTCACATATTAAATGTCCACAATGAAATTTTAGGATGACCCAAATTAAGTGTCCATATTCAAATCAATGAGATGAGACTTTAGTGGGTAAAAATGATATTTGATTGGTGAAGAGTGTAGTTAGTGAAATTTCCTAAAACTTTTCATAAAAAAGTACCTATCTTGTACAATTTCAATTAAAAGTACTACTTTTTTTTTCTCAATTTAAGGTCCCGAATTATTTATTTATTTATGTTTTTTGTTTTTGTTTCCGATTTAGGTTTTTTTCTAACTTTTGTTAACAATTTCGTTAGTAAATTACATATTTGGTCCTTGAGTTTATATAGGCATTTCATGTTTGGTCCATTTTCGTCCGTTTTCATACGTTTGCATACGTTTTCGTCCGTTTTTACACTTTTGTCCGTTTTTACACGTTTTCCTCCGTTTTTGCACGTTTTCGTCCGTTTTTACGCGTTTTTACACGTTTCTGTCTGTTTTTTCAAGTTTTCGTCTGTTTTTACACGTTTCCGTCTGTTTTTACACGTTTTCGTATGTTTTTACACGTTTTCGTATGTTTTTGCACATTTCTGTCCGTTTTTACACGTTTCCTTCCGTTTTTACACGTTTTCGTCTTTTACACGTTTCCCACGTTTTTACACGTATCCATCCGTTTTTACACGTTTCTATCCGTTTTTACACATTTCCGTCTGTTTTTGCACGTTTCCGTCTTTTTTTACACGTTTCGGTCCGTTTTTACATGTTTTCGTCCGTTTTTGCACGTTTTCGTCCGTTTTTACACGTTCCCGTCTGTTTTTGCACGTTTATGTCTGTTTTTACACGTTTCCGTCCGTTTTTACACGTTTCCGTCTGTTTTTGCACGTTTCCATCCGTTTTTACACGTTTTCGTCCGTAGACGGAAACGTGTAAAAACGGACGAAAACGTGTAAAAACGGACGGAAACATGTAAAAAACAGACAAAAACGTGCGAAAACAGACGAAAACGTGTAAAAACGAATGAAAACGTGTAAAAACGGACAAAAACGTGTAAAAACGTACGAAAACGTATAAAAACGGATGAAAACGTATGCAAACGTATGAAAATGGACCAAACATGAAATGCATATACAAACTCAATGACCAAACATGTAATTTATTAACGAAATTGTTAACGGAAGTTAGAAAAAAACCTAAATCGGTCCAAAAAAAAGTCGGGTACAAAAAAAAGAGTAGTACCTTTAATTGAAATTGGACCTAAGATGGGTACCATTTTATGCAATTTGCCCTGTTATTTATTATTGATATTAATGCTACTATTACGTATAATTTCATATTTACCTAAACATGCTTTAAAAATATTGTATATTATGTATTTTAAAAGTTATACTTCGGTTATATATAAAATTAATCGTGAAAGTCAGATGAGATATAAAATTCATCCTTATTATTATTATAACCCAATAGTGTTTTTAAAATAAATGAAAAACCATCCTTCACCTATTAATCTTTAAGAAAAATAATTATATTATCACGACGAGTAATTATAGCTAAATGAGCACATGTTAGGGTATATTTTCATTTTATATCAAAAAACGCATTTAATGAACATTAGTTATAGATAAAAATTACTTTAATTGCATTTTATGACTTAATTCAATTTGGACTTTTCTTTTATGGGTTTTGCTAACAACAACTCAATGGGTGTTGTTTAAGTTTACCCTAAATAACATTGTTTTCAAATATGAACTCATAATTTATATAAATACATGAGTAAATGAATTTAATAAGGTAAATGTTAATATCAAGTGAGTTAATATTTAGAAACATTATTAATTAAGGTAAGCTTAAACAACACCCATTAAGTTGTTGTTAGCAAAACCCTTCTTTTATATATACTTTAATATGTGCCCAGTGGGCATATATGATAGCACGTGTAACACCTTCAGTTTATAAGTTCTTTTAGCTTCAATCGACACAAGTAACACAAGATCTCAAAGTAAATCGACTTTTGTGAATAATAGAAGAACCAAAACCCGCAAAGTAAAACCGAATGATTAATGTATAAAACTTCAAACTCGGTCTGTTACATATGTGGTATGGATATTTTGTCCCGGTATTTATTATGCACGGGTGAGAATTATATCGGATTTTGTTCATTTGGTTTTGTTTATTCTGAATGAATATTTGATTTCCATTTCTCGAAAAGCTATCCCCAAGAATCTTTTGAGAGTGTTTTTGTTTGAAACTCACAAAATATGGAGTTAACACCATTCACTTTTGAATTATATACATAGTTTTATTCATTTGGTTTCCGAAAGCCATCTTTAACATGTACCCGTATGAAATTGTTTATATGGGTACAAGCTAGCGAGATATGTAAACTGACGTTGACATTCTTTTAGTAGTTTTTCGAATACCGCAAAAAATCCATGGTTTTATGTGCTAGCAAGGGGTTCTTGTCATAACAAGCTTTGGGTTGCCACGTGCTAGCAACAACCGGCCTAAGTTGATGGACCAACAACAAAAGGCAAAGTCGCCGTACAAGTGCTCCATTTATGGACTTGAGTGTGAAAGTGGGCCGTCTTTGTTGAACATTGAAATTTGAGCACGAATTCACTCGTAAGATACATTCTATTATTCATGCAATATTTATAGTTAAAATGACATTATGAAACCTTAAATCCTAATGGACCCTAAGTCCAGAGATGGGCTAACTCCTCTGTCGTTTAATACTACCTCGTAACCCGAGCCTTGAAATCACGAAAGCCCGGATTGGATTAGAAACTAAAAAATATTAAAGCAATAGAAAACTTGTTAAAGCTAAGACATCCTTTAGCAAGTGATGAGAAGTCTTTATAATGCATAACTAGAACACATTTGAATGTTGTCGAGAATCTTAAATTCTTGATGTTCTTGTTGATGAAGAAGGTGATTGCTGCATGTGCTTAAGGTTGCTTAAAGTTGAGATTAAGGTTTAATTTGAAAAAGTTTATGATAACAAAAGATTATGAGATTAGAAAAGATTGTGATATCATAATAAGGAAAGATAGAACAGATACGAATGATTTTGATATCGATATCCATAACAAAGAAAAGGGAATATATATCAATTGCCCAATGGAATAATGGCGACGCATGGAATTAACATAATTAAGGTGAACAAATAAAATAAAGATGTCCATTAGGCAAGAACATTTTTACAAGTGAGGAGAGAAGCTTAACCATGACGGGTGAGGTGGCTAGGACAGAGCACCTTTTAAAGAATGGATAAAGGCGATGACGGGGTTGGCATGGAGGCAGCGGCTTATGACGATCGACTAGGTGTGACTTTGGGTGATTGAACATTAAAATTTCCCCGTATGATACCTTCTATCATTCATGTGATAAACCCTAAATCCTAGTAGATCCTAAGCCCATGGACGGGCTTACACCAACTGCTTTATCATCTAACTTTGGGTGATTAGATGAGGTGGCATCTTGATGAAGTGGTGTTGTAATAGTTTGTTTAGATGGTATTTGGTTTTAAGATATTTGTGTCTAAATTTGACATTAGAATCTTTACTACATATAAAACAGTCATACCACTATGCACAAAATGTAGTAGATGTATCAACCTACATATGCTAAGCGTTCACATATGCAAAGAAACAGGGCAATGCATTAAGGGATAAAATGGCCAAGAGCAGCGCTATGCACAAAATGTAGTAGATGTATCAACCTACATATGCTAAGCGTTCACATGTGCAAAGAAACAGGGCAAGAGCAGCGGGTCGACTTAGGGTTCACATGAAATCACACACAGATTTGTGTTATGAGTCTTGTTTAGATTTAATGCAATGCACTTGGTCCACCACTAGCCAAGAGGGTAGAATGGTTAATCTGGTGTTTGACAAATGTTGGTAACGTTTTACGAAATTAATCTAACAAGAACCTCTAGAGAACGATTTTTCAACTCTGGAGCATAAATTATTGAGATTCATAACCAGAATTTTGAGCACAATTGAAGAACTATGGCTTTAGACCAAAACAATCAAGAATCCAAAGTAAAAAAACAATATCGCAGACCTTGAACTTGGCAAGGAAATGCAATGATGATGGCCAGCCCCAAGGAAAGGTTATCTTTACCGGCCTGTGCTTTATCGTTTCTTGTTGGGCATTGGGTCAACTTCTTATGGGAAGTTTCATTAAATCTTTCACTGCAAATGAGGGGTGTAGATGACCCACACAGCCACTCATAACCCAATCTTTCACATCTATACACGTTTAGAACAGTCCACCTAAACATATGAACTATTTACCAAGAAATTAGAGAGTTGCAATCATTTTCTAGAAAGTTTGAAAGTATGTCACATAATATATTATAACATAATTATCTTATCTTGCAACCCAACCTATAAGTAAAACAAGAAGATTGGGAAGAAAAATATTAAGTATCCTGCAAGAAGAAGGAATCCAGTAATTGAAACCTATGTTTCACACACTAACACAAAAGTTTTAAAAGAATGGCAGATACGTTGAAAATTACAAACACCCCCCATATCACAATGCTGTCATCACAGTTAGTTTTCCCATTGTCAACAAGCTGCCCGCCGGTTTAAGAGCCACAACAAGCGGATTTCTGTGCAGCTTGACCATTTCCAGCTGCCCCATCTGCTTGATTGATCCTAATGGTTGATGGCTGCATATTATACAACAGCAAAAATTTGTCATTCACATATGAATGATCCATAGTCGAGTTGGAGGTGTTATTTCAACCCATTTATTAGTAAATTAATCCATTCAATTAGTTATTTATCTCAAACAGGTTAAATAGAGAAAGATTTGCTAGAAAGGAAACAGGTCACACAAAGTTTTATTGGCAATGCAGACAATTTCCTACTCGTTTTATTAAAAGATTCCCATTATTATTTGTTATGAAACTGTTTTTGTAATCATCTTCAGAAAATGGACAAAAGGGTTCTAGCATGTCAACTCAACCGCTTTGTAAACCATACTGCGTTTTCACTCATTACCCAACCCATATGACCCACCATCTTGCCACCTCTACTCTTAACAAATCCCGGCTCATTAAACACAAGAATTGTTGAATTCAACTTTTATTTACCTCAGCTTTGGAATCAGTGTCAGAAAGCCTTTGCTTGATATCTTTTGCAATTGAAAAGAAAACTTGCTCCACATTTAGATTTGTTTTTGCACTCTGCACAAATATGGGAGCTTTCATTATCAGAGAGATGAAGAATGCATAAATAGTACGCTTTTGTTCATCATAAACAGGTAACAGGGAACATCACTGCTTTACTTACGGTTTCAAAAAACTTAATGCCATACTCATCAGCAAGTGCTTGGCCCTTTGCAGTAGGTACAGCCTATCAATAAAAGATTGTCATTTGTCAAGTTTTCTCACTTATAAACTTCAGTAATCTAGGGCTCAAAGGTAAAACTGAAAAGCAAACATGACAGATAAGTTTATAAACTAAAGCATACTCTTTTGCTTTCATCCATATCAGCCTTGTTTCCCACCAAGATCTTGTTAACATTGTCTGAGGCATGTTGTTCGATGTTGCGAATCCAGTTTCTTATGTCTGGCAACAATAGGAAACAAAAAGAAGAAAAGGAACAATAAGGACATGATCTGATGCATATGAGGGAACAAACCAATGGTGGGTCCAAAAAGAATATTCTGCGTACAAAGAATATACTGACAGACCAGGTTTGCATCCACATTTCTATGAAGCCTTACCCAACAGTGATGATTAATAATAAAGCAGCTAGTTAAAACAACCACAAAACTGGAGGAACTACAATGTAAGTGAAACCTTACTATTGAAAGATGACTCATCTGTCACATCGTACACCAACAAGATACCCATGGCTCCTCTGTAGTAAGCTGAAAATTAATAAGAAAAGTGTATAAATTACTTGCTACTATAATCTGAAACATGACATAATACAATAAAAGATGCTAAAGATAAAATAAAGTAAATCGCGTCGGCCACCGGTTATAAATAGTTACTAAATACAATGTTGCAAAAATCGGCCGTATCGGCCGATTAATCGCCGATATATCGCTTATCGGCCTTCGACCTTGTAGAATTTTGCATATCGGTCAAAAAATCGGTCTGGGAAAAAAAAAAGGCCAAAAATCGGCCGTATCGGCCAGAAATCGGCCGTATCGGTCAGCTTTAAAAAAAATAAAAATTTAGGCATTCTACTTTATTTGGGGATCGTTTATTTCACTTATAACACACAATGAGCCTCATAATCAGAATTGGAGCCTTTTATTGAGGTTTGAAAACATAGTAGGCTTGAAATCAGTTATGATTTTTAGTTTGGTCTCCAGAAATACCCAAAACATGCAAAAAATGCCAATCCGATTAATCACCGATTAATCCCGCCTTGGCCGATTAATCGCTGCAGGGTGGTCGACCGCCACGCTACCGATTCACGATTTTTGCAACATTGACTAAATATAGTAAATAAGATTATTTTTTTTATATAAACTCTACTGTTATAAGTTAATAACAAAATATTATTTGTTTGCAAAAACGATTCATAAGGTTTTAAGCATTTGTTAAAGACCTTTGAGAGTTTTTTAACACATGTGACCTGCTTGTCCATTTTAAGCCCGACTCCTTTTAGCTAGGCTTTTATATTGTACTGGTTAGAAGCTAAACTTGACCCAATCAACCTGTCTAGTTTAAGTAAATGATCCGGGATTGTCACCTCTAAAATAAAGTAATTTCACAGGGGTAGACTACTTAGTTTAAATCTTAATATTTGAAATCTGGTCCTCAAAGAGGTTAAACTCACTGATACTCCGATCCAGTAATGTACTAATGTACTTGGACAACTGATTTGTGTGTAATATGCCATGTTAAGTTAACATAATTGACCAATATTCTATTCCTTTTTTCTGCCTGGCTCACTCTTGTGGCCAGGTGACCCAGGTGGTGCAAGTCTCTTTTGGTTTGAATAAAATGTTGCCAGTAATAGAAATGATTGACCAGAAGACAAATAGAAAATACCAGTTGTAATAGTTCGGAACCGTTCCTGGCCAGCTGTGTCCCAAATTTGGAGTTTGATCCTCTTCTCATCGAGCTCAATAGTTCTTATCTTAAAATCAATACTGTACTTCCAACAATAGACGTTCATAATGTAAGACTAATTGTAAAAAATATGTGAATCAGCTGACAATGCAAAAATTAGAAAATAACTCACCCAATGGTAGTGATAAAGCTAGTAGTGAAAGAACCATCAGAAAAACGCAAAAGAAGGCAACTTTTCCCCACACCTGCAAGGTAAGCCAAATGCAGCAGATGGTTATTTTGTATGTATTCTATTCTTTAAAGTTATCACACAAAAGCACACACATCAATAATATCACAATTTATATATTTGTATTGTTTGTCTTTCTTCTATTGTGTAGAAGTTTCAAGATACTTATAGGACAGAACTAAAGTAGAACCTTAATGGTTCTTCCTTTCGAGAGGATTGGAGTCTCCTTTAAAAGAGGAAGGTCTCCACTAACTGTAACGAACAAGTGAAGGGACTATAAATGAAAAACCGGAAAGTGTTGTCTGATTTATTTGATGGTTCTGCGCAGCGCATTTATCTATTTAGAGCATCTGAGACAGTTGGAGCTCCTAAAAAGGGAAAAGTCCCCACTATTTGTAACAAACAAGTGTAAGGACTATAGAAGAAAAGACCGATAATTGTTGTCTAACTCTTTTTACAGTTCCGCACAGCACATTATCTAGTGTTCCGTTTACTCCAGCTTAGCTCAACAATAATACTAATTAAAATTTGGAATTTACTCCTTTTCCAGAAAAAAATAATACTAAAATAAAAATTGGAATTGACTATTTCCGAAACATCGAGTTGAATCAACTCACTAACATTATCAATGTTTCAACGTCCAACTGCAGTATAAAAGAAATTGCAGTGTGGTACGAATCAAATTGAATTTAATGCAGAACATATGACGCAAGGTAAACATCATTAGAGGTATAGTCATACATGGCTATGCAATGACATTTATCTACCTACGTTATCCAATTGATGTTGATGACAACATTTTGAGACAGAACAACCAATAAATAAGCCGCTCTACTTTCTAAAATCAAAAACCACTGCCACAATCGGAAATGACGTAAACTCATCAAAAAGGCTGGCATTTATTTGTCTTCCAAAATGAGAGCTGAGACATTAGCAGATACTTCATCCATTCTTTAAATGGTAATAACCTAGCGTGTAGCCTTCAATGACCTCATATTTTGCATATTCAACAATTAAAGGGTTTCAATGTATTATAGGACTTACCTTCCCTAATATAATACATCGTATATAGACAACAACATTATTTTGACAGTTCTTCTATTGTCCAGCCAGGTAGGACTTATCTTACCTCCCACGAACCCCGAGTGGGATCAGGTATTGTTGTTTGTTTATTGTCCTCTATTTCTAACGAAGTATCCGCCTATCGAGTAAAAACTAACAATTGATCTCCATATATTCACAACAATCCTAGCAAATTTCTATCAACATTCCTAATAACTATCCGTGACTCATTCAAAATCACCAAATTAACCTAGATCTGTACCAAAACAACTACAGTACTTAACAATCAATCAACTTTATAAAAAAAAAAAAAAAACCGCTATCACCGATCAAAAAAAAAAAAAAAAAAAAAAAAAAAAAAAAAAACCATACCGCTATCACCGATCAACAGCAGCTTAATCAAATAATCATAATCAGCACGTGCTCTCACCGGTGGAGCAGCCATTAATTTTATATAAATTAAACCTGTAAAATCAATCAAATTCAAAATCAGATCAAAATAAATCAATAGATCTGTAAACAAAAAAACAATACGCACTCTGATGTGCTAAGATGCGCCGGTTAATTGTTTTGTGATTTGTCTTTGTATTTGTTTTTAATTAATTGATGGGTGCGCAGGTTAGAGAAGAAGGCGCAGGATAGCAGAAATGGAGAGTTGAGGTGTGATGACAGTTGTCAGTTTGTGATGGGAGGGAATGAAGTGGAGGAGGACTATGGTAATAACGGTGTGACAGCGTTGTAGGTGATGATCTGGAATTTGTTGATTGATTGGGGAATAATTGTGTTGTTTGGAATTAATCATTTTTTTTTTTAACTTATTGGAATTAATCATTTGATCACCCAACTTTACTATTTTTTTACTTTTGTACAAGAGGTGATAAGGAAACTCATAATTTATTTTTATTGAGACACTTAAAAGTATAAGCAATTAAAGCATACTGTAAGCATCGTACACATATGTAATGCATACAGTAAAGTGTCACAATCAAAAGTATGAGTATGCAAATTATTTCCATTTTCTATATCTTTAGGAAACACATAATAACATTAGTGTTCTTACAAAAATTTAAATTACATCAATATTTTTTAAAACTTTAAAAATACTTATTTATATCAAAAAAATTATTTAATCTTAATTAATTGATTTTGATATATAAAATTATTATCTAAATATCTCATGAGGTATCAGGTTATTTGGATACCTCCAGAGGACATAATCACTTTTAGTTAAACACGAGCGGGTAAACCCGCGCGTTGCGGCGGGCGAGTTTGTGTGAACATTTTATGTTTGTTGGTTTATGACGTTTATCGTATAAAGGTTGTATTTGCTGCGGGAATGCTCTGTTCAAAACTCGTTGTACACTTTCATATAATACAAAAACACACTTGTACAAAGGGAGACCAAAAGGAATCAAGTAAACCAAAAGGTATGTAGTTCCATAACAAATTGACATCACGATATAGTAAAGAAATCAAGTGAAGCAAAAGGTCTGCATTTCCACAACAACATGCTGCATATGGAGTGAATTGACATGTCACCCACATGGGATTTTCACCATGTAACATGTATAATATGATTAGCTAGAGAAGATGCAAAAATACAAATCAGATTGGCTAAAAAAGTGCATTTCTAGCAGAAGCTTGATTTGCAGCACGATCATTTTCCAAATTCTTCTAGTTTGATTCCGTGGCGATTCTTCAACCAAACTGTAAAAAAATACCTGGTGAGAAACAGTCTAATCATGCCACTATGTAGGGTAACGGTTCAAATAGATAACACATATGGTAAGTCGGGAAACAAAAAACTATTATAACCAATTCATTTGTATATCTAACTTCATTTCTTAAGTTAGCCCAACCCAAGTGAAAACAAAATGCGTTGCACCATTAAAGCTGGGCATATATGTAAATATGAATTTAATGGGTGAATTTGATTTAGGTAAGCTAAATTCATATTTAGCTTTAAAGCTGGACAAAATGCGTTAAAGGTGCAACAGCCTACCTAAATCAAATTCACTAATAAATGGGTGAATATATGGAACAACCTACCTAAATCTGGACAAAAGGTGCAACAGCCTACCTAAATCAAATTCACCCATTTATTAGTAAATATGAATTTAGCTTTACCTGAGCTACCAGGAACATTTCGGATGCGTGCGTCCAAACAAATTTGTCATCAGCACATTCTTATGTCCTCATGAAATTCGGATCCATCTCAGTCCAATATTTTGGGTTCACTATCAGGTGGTATAGAAGTTAAACACCATACGAAACATAGATCAACCAAATCCAATTTTACTTAAACTCAATTGGAAAACATAAATAGTAAATCATAAACAGCATAATACGTACAAACATAAATTCACCTACAACCTTTAAGCACAGCAAGTCTCCTACTCGAATCATCCTCCTTGATTTGCTCAATCTTCTTCACAGCAACTGCATGGCCCGTGGTCGTAGGAACCAAACCAACACTTCCAAACCGTAATGATCAGACACTTACTGTAGGAAGCTATTAACCTCCCCTTATAGAGTGACTAAACTTTCATGTGTCGCCATCTAACGTTCCATGATCTCAGCTTAGACTTCCATATTAACTAACTGCACCATAGTGCCACTCGTCTTCTGCAAATTTTACGGCACTTAAAGTCATGTAAGAAACAATACACTGTAATGATTTAAATTACCAAAAGATCAAATAGATTAAATTTTACGAAAATCTATCCACATATACCAAGAAAATGAACACCATAATAAAATTGACCAACCTAACTCACTGAAGTCATTCCCTGAACCAACCCCCTGAACACGCCTCTCTCTATTTTTGATCTTGAGCTACATTTTTTATTTTATTTAGCGTAAGTAGAATTAACATAAGTATTTTAAGTGCAGTGGGTCAAACGCATGGAACTTTCTCTATTATGTCAAAAATGCCCAAAAAAAATTGATCATTACACACATTACTTCGTAGATTGATGGTTTAAGCTAATAAATCATACCGGAATTCAAAAAAGGAGTTTAGTAGAGGTAAAGACCATTTTCTAAATTCAAAATTGAGTTATGAGGTTAAACCATCTACCTATAAAGTAATGTGGGTAAATAATGCATATATAAAGCTAGTTGTTTAGGGAACCAAATACATTTTGGCATAACATCATGGCTGACACAGTGTTGTACTCAATTGAGTATCAAAACTTGTGGGTAAGAATGGTAGTTTAGCCGCAACCCTTCTTCATTTCAAAGGCTTTTAGATAATATTGAATATGCATTCGCAACTGATAATAATACTGATAGTAAGTAAGACGCAAAAATGGTCATACCTTGTGGGTAAAAATGGTAGTTTAGCCGCAACCCTTCTTCATTTCAAAGGCTTTTAGATAATATTGAATATGCATTCGCAACTGATGAATTACGTCGTTACTTGCGACCAGCGTAAACTTTTGATTCATACTTGCAGCAGCTGCAAGTATTATTATAGATGAAATCAAAAAAAAAAAAAACAAAAAATTGAATGTCAAATACAATCAATTAAATTTACGTGATATCCATGCTACTACTCCAAACCTACAATCATTATAACCAAGTAAAAACGACAATAAATAAGGCATTTGTTGACAGCATTAGCGTTAAGAGGGTGTTCAGAATTGTTTATTCTTTCTACTTATTTTGGGGCCAAACTGCTTATCAAGCTTGTCTCATTGCTTCCTGCCTTCTATATCTACTCATCACATTCTTGCACATAATAAGCAAACCAATCACTAATTCCTAAACTACTTATCTCTATGCCGATTTTTTTACTTATAAGCGTGTAAATCAAACATCCTATACATAAAGAACACATTTTTACAACTTAATTTAACCCAATAAAACCTGTTAGTAAAGAAACGACAGTTGTAGACAAAGACAAACCTACGAAAGGAAAACCACCGCGGCAATTTCTTGAATACAGCTTGCAAACCTGAAACTTATAAAAAAATAAATTAAACATTAAGCAAGCTAAATCCCCTATAGCACACTTAAAAACCACCAAAACTCAAGTAGACCTGATATCAAAATAAAAGGTTATGTCAAAAGCCATTTTCAACTTATTCTTCAGTTTTAACCCATGAAAAGGAGGTGTTTGGGTTAGCTTAACTTGTCGGCTTATGGGCTTATTTCATATTAATAAAAAAGAAAATAAGCTCATACACATCGAGGAAAATCTCATGAGCTCTTCAAGAGTCATTCCCAATAAATCAAGTACAAAATTTTTTCCTCCCCGTCTACACCCGACTACTTTATCGCCGCTATAATCACCTCTTAACAAAACCAAAAGCTGTCAAAAATTTTTTTATGAAAGATCCATCATCAGAAAGGAACAATCTTGCGGCAAAAAAAGGATTTTGTTTGGATATGTATTTGATTTTTGTAGCAAATAATTTTTCTGGTGTGTGAACAAAGATCTTGATTTAGAACACATAATTGGTAGAAACAAACTTCAAATGAAAATGATGAATAATGTAACCAACATAAGATGGTTTTCATCAGTTAGTAAAAATGTCTAATTTTGGAGCTATTTCTTTACGTGGGTGTTTGGGTTCGATTCGAGGGGTTTAAATTAGATTCATTTTAGCAAAAATCAACTGTTATGACATATTATTTAAAAGAAAATCATGTATAAGAATTCATTTTCTTGTATATAAAGAGAATAATGTATTGTGAAAAATTACCTAGGACTTTAATGGGGAAACTAACAACAGCGTCGATGAACTGAAGATGGGGAACGACTATGTAGATGCGGTGATGACGGACGGAGCACCGGTGCGGATGGAGTGGAGACGGTGATGAAGTGATGGTGGATATTATCTTGACTATGGAGATGTATAAGATTTTGGGGAATAGATAAAATGATGGGGTTATTGTTAGATGAATCTGGAACATGGGTTTGGTTTTCTATGGTTAGTGTGTGTGTGTTTAAAGAGAAGAGGTGTGGAAGCTTCAAGAGAGGGTTTTCTTTTTTTTATTTAACTAAGAGTAGTGTACAACATTGGAGCACGGTACTGTGCGAAACACTGTTTCAAACACTGTTTCGAACAACAATTTTAAGCAGCCCAAAAAATGGGTTTTAGTATATATAGTAATTTCCAGGTTAAGGAAAACTACTCCACGTTAAAACAGTCATCTGGAGTAGGTAGGGTAACGTAGGTTACCCTAGGTTTAAAGGCAATGACGAATAAGGTATTGTTCCCTACTTCATCGATAGACAAGAACTCACAATAAATGTACGACAAGGTACAAATGGAACAATACTCGTTCCATAATAACAGCTAAGGACGTTACGACAACCCAAGCCCTGAAAGTAAAGGCTCGTGCCCAATAGCGTTTCTCACACTTCACCAAAACGACAATCACGTTTCCACAATCCCCGTGTCGTGGAACATGGATCAGGTAGTATAAATAGAGTCGTTCACCTCAATGAACAACACGATCACACATACACTCCACTCATTACTTACTTTTTCTCTCTGTACTTTATCTCACTAAAATTATATCAATCATATACTTATTCTCGCACTGAAGCTTGGTCTCAGATTCAACACACGGTGTGAGATAACGGTGCTTTGTCTTATTTTAGTTAAGAAAAATAACCTTATTTTAAGTGTACATACAATTTATAAGATGTGAGCAACACAAATACTAAATACGTATACCTAATATCAAACAAATATTCATGTTTTTTTACATCCAACAAGGAACAACAACAATGCAAATGACTTGTAGGTTTAAAATAAATAAATAAATAAAAAATCAATTTAATGACTATGCTATCAAGTAAAGTACCATATCTGCTATGAAAGTCTTTAGCTAATACTCCGTATAATCGATTGGCTACATTCATTAGTCAACACATCAAGCCTACCTTTAAATATTTATTTATTTTTTCCCAGACCCCTCATTATCTATTTATATAATTAGCAAGCAAAACGACGCCATATTTACGTCCTTTTTTTCGCCCCTTTTATGGCTTTTCCCGCCAATTTTCTTGGGCCAAAATTGATCCGTCGCCATTGATCCATCTGAACATAACCGGCTCAATTATTTGATGGTATATCTGTTTTCCACACATGATAAACCTAGAACATTCCCATGAATTCTACACACACATACACATGCTCAATTATATCATCAAAAACCATCATCAATATACATGAATTGGATGCAGCCAACCATCACATCGGAACCACCACCATAGATACCCCTACCATCGGGGCTAGGATGTGTTGCGAGTAAGTGAGCCGAGGTCTGGATTAGAAAATTGATGGAGGTATGTGGTTTTATAAGAAAAAAACTGATTTCGATTATGCCTTAATTTTTTTAGGAAAGTTATAGTCGCCCTAATTTTTGGGTTTCGTTTGTTGTTTGTTATAATCAATTACAGATGTAAGCGTTGGAAGAAGGAACCCACATGATTATCAAAAACCAAGCAAACTTTTTTTATCTAAAACCCAGATGCGAAGGTGCTATGGATGATAAAGGCCTGCCATGGACCGGATGGCATGATGGTATAGTTTTTTATTATAAGAACCGTCACGATATGTAATCAAGGATATAGTGGTTTCATTACCTGATGTTTTGGTTTTTGTTTGACAGGTAATTGACGAAGCTGAAGACGAGTGTGGGTTGTAACACCATCCCGAGGTATAATATTTTTCATTTTGGCTTTTGTTGCGAAATCGACTACTTTGTGCGAAAATGTTAGTTTGTTTAAGCTTATTTTTGCACTTATCAGGTAATTTGACTTGGGCTAAATTTCATGACTTCAATTTTGTATCAGTATATCATTGGTAAAAGCTTTGTTAGTTAATAAGACCTGACGTTCTGATTTAGGCGGCAACAATGGAACTAGAATTTCTATGAAAAACAATTTACACATTTCGTTTGTGTCTTATTTATGGGTAACTTTGGAGGCGTTTTCTTCGCATTGTTGGTTCTTTTGCAGGTGCCACTTCTGTATAAGGTTGTATATACTTTTCCTATTCTTTGATTCTACTCATATGACATTGTTGATGCTTGGATATGCTTAAACAGTGGCATAAGCTTTTTTAGTTGATTGTGGCCTTGAGTATTCATTAGTAACATTTGGTTTCAGAATAAGAAGATGATGGCATGATTATCTCCGCCGAAAACAATGGGAAGTTCAAGTTGGATATGGGTTGGGCTGAATTGTCAAGACTACGAGGTTAGTGCTCTTTATGTCTGTCACGACTTATAGTATATTTTGGCTACATTTTGAGCAGTTGCTAAAAAAGTAACAACCAGACTTTCTTAGCTCTTCAATAAGCAACTAGGCACATGATTGAGTACCTCGAATAGCCTTAGCGAAACACCCCTTATGTTTATGCTACCTTGGATTTCTATTTGTAAGCTGAATGTTAAAATATTTATGTTTATGCTATTTTGATATTAAAATAATGTGAATGTTACAGAGTCAAAAGGGGGAATGTTAAAATTTTACATTATCTTTATTGTATCAAATATGACTCCATAATTCATGTTGTCTGAACAGCAATATAAGTATTCAAATATATGGCTCAAGAGTTGAACAAAGAAAATGGCAACAGCAACTGGAAGAGCATATTCCAAGTGTGTCAAGAGTATGGTTATGCAACAAACATTGACAGTTGAAATGCTGATTCACTTATGCTAAAGTTTGTATTTAAGAAGTTTATTATATTGATTTGTATTTCCAAGATCCCTAGCTTAATATATACTTCATTTATTGTTTTTTATGTGATCATCAGGCCAACAATCTGAAGTGATGCTATACTTCTGAAATTCAAAAATGGCTTCGGTATCTCAGTCTCCAGTTACGATATCAGGGAATTTGTCATCTGGAACCTCATCAGCTTTGATCCAAATATCAGCATGCCAATACTTAAGGTGAGATTTAAGAGTTGTTTGGATTTGCACTTTAGTTGCAATAATATACATTGCGTTTGTTTTTAGCTATTTTCTTAACATATTTGTTTGGTCCTTATTTGAGCCTAACTAAATTATGTGTTTTTATGCGTTATAATGAATGAATAGGCTCACTGATTTACTTGGTAAAATTTGCGGTGCTGACTCGACTCATATTTCTGATACAGGGTAATGGAGTGGATTTGGATGACCTCAAGGAAGTGTCAACAGATTATGGCGTAACCAAAGAGTTAACCATCAAAGGTCTAACGCCAAATTGCTTATGCTCATACTATGTTTACATATTTTAAATATTATTAAGCTATTTTATACTACAGTTCCTCCAACATTTCAGGTCAAACCGGCTTCTATCTTACCTATTTGAGGACAAAACAGAGAAACGAAGTAATACTCTTCTACCTTGAGCACAAGCAATGTAGATAAAGCAATAGCAGCATCCGTTAACGGGTCGTTACTAGAATATTCCAAAAAAGTACAAAAGCTTATAGTGCTACAACCTCATTTGTACCACCTTAGTCTGCCACTTAAAGCAGAGAGATAACATACTTTCTTTGCGATATTTGATGGTCGTCTAAAACCATGATTTCAGCGGTTCAATACCACGCAATGAGGTAATTTTTTTTTATAGTTTCAGTATTGTCTTGCTTGCTTTCAATTGGTTTGTTCAGTGGGTTGGTTCAGCGGTTAGTTTCAATAGGTGTGTTCAAGGATTGTGTTCAGGGTGTTGGGTTCAGTCAGTGGGTTTAGTTTATTGCTCTTGCGTGTTGGTTCAGTTAATGCGTTTAGTGGGTGTTATATAGACGGTCTTATATAGATTGTCATATAACCTGCTGCTGCTTGTAGAAAGCTAAGACAGACTAATATTTTTGGCAATATAGTAAAACATTGAAAAAGATAAAGATTTATTACATAACCTAAACCCTTTAATTATTGACACATTAATCGATTAAATTTTGTTTTATAAACAGTTTAACACTTTGATAGACCTTTTATATAAATTAAGTTATTGTGCTTTAATATTGACTTATGAATAATGCGCAGCTTTGAAACTCAATACAGGTTTATGTTTTCTTTAGTGATTTTGTTTAAAGATAATTATATGGATGGTTCAACTAAATAAAAGTATCTTTTTTAGGTGTATGGATGACAGCTGTTGACTGAAACTTCCCGTCTCTGGGATAGATGCTAAACTACGGTAGTGATGAATCGGCTAACGAGGCCATGAAAGGCATGGATGGACAGGTTAGAAAATGACATCAATTGACATTTTATTTAATTGCACACCTGCACTTTCACCCATCAATTAAATTAGCTAAATCTGTTATTATTTTTTTGACAGTAATGGTGACGGCAAGTATATATAGAAGAGTTCTTAAAGGGTCAAAATGGGTTATGATTGTAATTATAATATCGCGTAAATATGAAAGAAACTATTTTGAACTTAAACTGCATTGAAGAATGCCAAATCAGTACTAAACTGTATGGTTGAACTCAGGGAGCCGCTACAACTTGAGAAAGGAAATATTGAAACCGATATAGCCGTTTTGGATCGAGTTGTGACACAAATGGGATGCCGAGTGCTCAAAAAGATGTATGGATTATAGTTTCTTAAGGAAACCCAAACATAAATGTGGCCAAGTAAGTGTAAAGGTAGAGTTTGACCACTCGAAAAAGGAGAAGTGGTTGCAGCGCCCTGCTTTTCTGGAAGGTACTTTTTTTTTTTGTATTTGTGAGCATGACAAGTACATATAACAATAATATTCCTATATATGCACTATTTTTGCATATTGTGTTGTATGAAAGTGTATTTATCGAATACACACAATTAACGATTGAAACCATGTTTCCATCAGTTGTTGGTTGAACCCTCCATCTTAAGTTTTATATAAGCATCATCAAAAGACCAGCCTTTGATCTTACATTTTAACACCCATTTTTTTATTTGTTCTCATAAGGTGCTGTCACCGACCCCAGCTTTTTTTTATAAGGTCAGGCCCACTTGACCATTGAGACGTCATATGGGTGTTAAAAGATACTTCCAATATATTTATCCATCTGATGCTAATGTAGCATAATCTGTTTAGTTACTTTAGGATGATTAACGACCTTCGTTTACGGCTTTGTTTTAATTGAATGTGATGCAAGTATATAAACAGTGAGTGTATGACTACTTGATATCATGTAATAATTGGTTGGGAAAAAAACAGGCCCGCCCACAACGCGGCGGCCGGCGCCATTCTCGTTATTATTATAAACCAAATACACCCATCCTCATTTTCCTCCTCCACCACCTGTAGCAACCTGTAAAATTCTCAAGTAATTTGTAAACATTAATCTAGTATTAATTACTAATACAGTTCAGTTAACCATTTTTATGGGCAAAATTTGAAAAATTTTGTTTATTACAAACACATTGATACGTAATTCGCAAACACATTGGAACGAGCTCACACGCGGACCACGACGAATTCAACACACTCATTAAATACCAAATGGATCATATACTATTCCTGGCCCAAGTTTTTGGCCTGTTACTATTCACAAGCCCAACCCAACACTTATAAGTTTTAATACTTCTATTATCTCACTCGGTTCACTCTCACTCACTTGGCCTCGATTTCTCTTAAATTCGACACACAAGATATGTAACTTTTTGCACATTTCGAATCCTCATACACCAAATAAACAAGGTGTCGAGTCTCAATCTCTCATTCAAACATTTGATTGCTAAACGAGACCCAAAGCTAATCACTCTCGAGACACGTACAAATTCACCCAACATTAACCCATTTTAATCCAATTCGGTTTAACTTATTTTTCACCTAGCTCATTTATTTTCTAAGATCGATTATGATGTTCATAAGCATGTTTCACATCATTTCTCACCTTGTCATACAATATTGCACGTTAAATGTGGTTTTGGACCCTTTAAAGTATGTCGACACATACATAATATATACATATACATGCCATCGACACATAGCAAATCCAACACTCAATCTCCTTCATAATATCTAAGTACTTGAGTGTATTTTCTCCTCAATCTCCCCAAATCACTGCCATGCTCATGTACAATCAACTTGGACTCTTAAAATTCAATATATGATTATATACGTGTACATGTATGTGTATACAACTCACACACTCAACTCCCCTTTCACACACAAAGCTTCTATCTCATTTTTCTCCTCCTTTCCCATAGTACTAGTCGACTACATGTCTTTTCAATCAACCCAACCCTTTCTCCTTGGTCTATAAAACTCACGGCAAACCCACCTAATTACACACACATTTTACTTTCAAAATCTCTAAAAACTTCAAGTGCATACAAGGGTTGAGCAAGGAAAAAGGTCTTGGATTAAAAACATTTGGGTTAGAGAGTTTAGCAATTCGATTTGTGCTCCTCATTTCCACTCGACACACATGCATCCTTTGCCACTATGAGTATCGAACACTCTCCAACATATTATCCATTTTGTCTCTTTAAAATCCTATGCATATTGATATACACCATTGTCTCATGCACACATGTACGAGCTATATGATAACAGTCTAACACTAGGCACCTCCTCCGGGTGCTCTATCTAACCTGCGGAAAATCCTCTGAAGATCCTTAGACATCGCAACAACAATCTCCTCTAGGTGCTGAACTCGAAGCTGAAGATCAGTCTCCCTAGTCTCTGATGCAGATAACCTAGCCTGAACTGAAGATAACTCACCAACCAGGCCGTGATGCTCATCCTGGAACCTCTGTGCTCTGTCAACTAACCCTGACACCTCCTGCCTAAGCTGTGTGATATGCTCTGAACTCTCCAATTAACGAGCCTCTAAACCCTGGTGTGACACATCAATGGCAACCCTGCCCTGGATCAATCCCTCGAGCTCCTCCTCAATAGCCTCAATACGGCTCACTGGAGTCTCGTCTAGATGAGACAATGCCCTCTCAATCTCTCCCTGAAGCTGATCTAGTCGTGAGTCAAATGTAGCAGCAGTAATCAATCTGTCAGCAGCAGCCCTCGAGCTCTCACCAACCTCGAATCTGCTAGGTGGTGCTGTCTCTGTGGCATCTGAAGTATCTGGAGATGAGATATCAAGACGAGCCCGCTTCTTGAGTGGTAGGTCTGACGTAGGAGTAGAATCTCTACATCCACACCAGAGATGAACTGGTGCTGATGGCATCTGTGGTGCCGATAGGGATGGCAATTGTGGAGACAATGATGATAAGGATGGTAAAGGTGATAATGGTGGTGGTGTACTGAATGTCACACTCCTCCTCGCTGTCAAGCGGCGGCGGAGTGGATGAGATGAAGTAAGTGATGATGGTGGTGGTAGGGGTACAAATGCAGCTGGTGACCTGACAGTGAGACGATGAACCCGCTTAGCAGCAGTGCGCTTCATGCGCGGCCCACCTGGATATGTACGGTAAACTTGACCATAGGATACAAACTCTCCTGGCTGGATAACTGGAACAACTCTGGGACCACGATGGATCACAGGTGACAGTGGTGGGGTAGGCATGACTTCCCCCTCCTCAAAGGGTTCTGTCTCGGCCTCTGACATCACAGGTGAAGACTGTGGGGTAGGCTCCACTGATGATAAAATGATAGTGGGTGGTGATGGTGATGAAACTGACTCTAGTATGATAGAGGGTAGTGAGGAAGTATCGTCCACTGACTCAGAGTCAGACGAGATAACAATAGGGTGTGAATCCGAAGACATCACTAAAACAACAGATGTGAAATAAAAGTAAATAAACATATACACAATGTGAGTTATAATGAAATGATATATGTATGAAATTGCAATCACTACATGTGATATAATGAATATGCACTTATGCTACAATGATGAGATGCTATGATGGTGCAGCTATAGTCTAGGATATAATGAATAACCTAGTTCGCTATAACCTTTGCTCTGGTACCAATCTGTCACACCCCCAAATTTCGTGACTTGCAGCGGAATAAGTCATTCAGGGGCACGACTGGTCATAGCACCAAAGTTGTAGTTATATTGAACGACCTAAAGTGTCGTTTAGAAAATACATCGTTTGATTATTTAAAAACATTCAGAGTTATAAAGCTAGGTCCCAAAAGGTGAAACAAGTTTTCAGAAAACAAGTTCATACAATTCAAACGATGGATAAGTGCATAAAATATAAAGTGAGACGCGTTGACTCCGCGACTCCATGATGTCCTGTTGGGAATAAAATGTTCAAGTCAAAGAGCCTGCCAAAGAAGTCAAAGAGCCTGCTAGTTGATTTTGAAGAGTATGAAGATGTACTAACAGTACCTTCTGGGTAGAAGGTACTGCTAGTTGATGAAGAGCCTGCCAAGCTTATGTCAAGTTGATTAGATATTTTGTAATAGATATTTAGTTGAATTATTAGTCTTTGTACATTGTTATACGTTATGTAGAAGTAGTTTAGTCTTCTGTGGTGTACAGAAGAATATTACAGAGTTGTACATTGGTAGTTGTATTTAATTGTAGGCTAGAATAGTCAAAGTAAAGTATTATATTCGACCACTTGACAACTTGTAATAAGGTGTCCTTATCTTATAAAAGGATACCTTAGTCACACTTCATGCATGCATCTCTTCAACTATTAACCAAAACCGAACCATCTCTCAAGTAACTTAGTTACTAAATTCACAAATCCTTTTACAATCTTAGATTCAAGATTACTTTGTAATCCCGGTGATATTTAGATCATCCGTATTATTTCATCAATAATATTGAATCGTTTTGTGTTAACCAAAGTTGTGTTCCTTGTTCATTGCATTCTCATGTTTACATAACTCACCACCTTGTGTTCTTTTAAGTGTGTTGTAGTAGATTTCGCATGCTAAACACATTCATACATAAATATCTCTCAAACACGTTACTAAGATCCACATCCCAAGTGTTTGCAATCCTTTCCACAAGTGGTATCAGAGCTAGGCTTGATATTTACTAATTTAAAAGAACAATGGATGTTGAACATATTCAAACAAATGTTGCAGCTAAACTTCCATTACTCAAGCAAAATGAGTTTGAAATGTGGCGGCTAAGGGTAGAACAATACTTTCAAGTGCAAGACTATGCACTTTGGGAGATCATTGAAGAAGGCAACTCATTTAAACCCTCAATCACCACTACAACAGTAAACGATGCACTTGTCACACAAATACAAACACAACCAGGAAGTGCAGAAGAAAAAATTCAGAAGCGAAATGATCTAAAAGCAAGGAGTATGTTACTGATGACTATTCCAAATGATCAGCTTTTGATCTTTAACAAATACAAAGATGCCAAAACCCTTTTTGAAGCTATTGTGGCTAGATTTGGTGGTAATGATGCTACCAAGAAAACACAGAAAACACTTCTCAAACAGCAATTTGAGAACTTTACAGCCACAACCAATGAGTCTTTGGACAGTATGTTCAATAGACTTCAGAAGCTTTCAAGCCAGTTAGCCATCCATGAAGTGATGATAACTCAAGAAGATCTAAACTCCAAATTTCTTAGGAGTTTACCCACAGAATGGTCCATGCATGTTATTGTCTGGAAAAACAAGCCAGATATTGATCAGATGAGTCTTAATGATCTCTACAACAATTTCAAAATAGTAGAGCATGAAGTAAAGAAGACTACTGGGTCAAGCTCAGGAAATATGGCGTTTGTTTCATCACCAAGCATCTCAAAGGTTAATAATGAAGAAAAAGGTGGCAGAGAAGAAGGTACTGCCAACACAAACATTGGTACTGCCAGTACTTCTAGTAGTACCAAAACCATTTTAGATGAAACAATTGGGTGTGCTTTTCTTACATCTCAACACAATGGGTCCATATTAACTTTTGAAGATCTTCAAGAGATTCATGAAGATGATCTTGAAGAAATGGACATTAAGTGGCAACTTTCACTTCTGAGCATCAGGGCTAAGAAGTTGTTGATGAGGACTGGTAAGAAGATAATGATAAATGGAAATGAGCCTGCTGGGTATGATAAGTCAAAAGTGGAGTGTTACAACTGCCGCATGAAGGGTCACTACTCTAGAGAGTGTAGAAGACCTAAGAAGCAGGATGACAAGGGTAGAGGGTTTGAGCAGAGGAATAAATGAAGCTTTGAGAAGAGAGGAAGCTTTGAAAGCGAGAGTAAGGCAGTAGAAGTTGCTGAGCCAAAAGCAATGGTTGCTATTGATGGCATGGGTTTTGATTGGAGTTTCATGGGTGAAGATGAATCAACTTCAGATGAATTGGCTTTGATGGCATTCTCCACTACTGAGGTATAAATTACAAAATGTTCTACTACTTGTAAAGCTTTTGATGAATTAAAATCTTATATAAAACTTTATGATGAGCTGAAAGTAGAAGAAAGAAAAACCAATCAAAAATTAGTTGATCATAAGTGTGGTATGGCCAAACTAGAAAAATAAATCATTCACTTTAGAGAAAATGAACTCACCTTTACTGATGCTAAAGCTGCTCTTAATAGACAAATATTTTTGAAAGACTCAGAAATAGAAATGTTAAGGACTGAGTGTACTAAAGTGACATTGGCTAGAGATAATATTCAACTGACTGTTACCAAATTGGAAATTGGTTCTCACTGTACTAGAAGCATAGTTGAGAATCAGATGAATAAAAGAATAAAATCAGGGATAGGATACAATACATGTCCACCTCCTTATAGAGGAATTCCTTGTCCCCCAGGATCAGATCTTGCTGAATCAGGTTTGCATGAAATCATTAATAAATCATTAGCTAAACCTGTAGAGAAAAGTGAACCTTCTGAGAGTGCTAAGATTGCCTCACTCTCCAAGGTGCTCACTGATAAGAGACCAGATGTCCTAATTATTGAAGATTGGGTATCTGATGATGATGAAGATGAGACTGTTCCTATCAAAGGAATCAAAGTAGGACCAATCAGTCCTAAGAAAGTAGAAATTAAGGCTAAACCTAAAGCTGTTTTGAAAACAGTTGAAAGTTGTGAAAAATGTAATAACAAACCTAGGGGAAGCCAAAGAAATTGGAACAACCTTAAGTCACAACAACTAGGTGATGACTTTGTCATGTACAATAAGGCTTGTTATTATTGTGGTAGCTTTAATCATCTTCATGCTTATTGTAATAAATGGGTTTCTGAGAGTAAAACAAAGTCTAAAATAAATGTTACTCACCCCAGAAAAAGTTTTGTTAAGTCTAACACCACAAAAGTTAAAGATACTGTTAGACAAAATAAGCCTGTTATTACAAAACCAACTGATAAGGGTACAAGAAACACTTACAAATATGTACCAAAAGTTGTGAATAGTCCTATTAAAAAGAAATCTGTGGTCAAAACACAAATTTGGAAACCAAAAACCAAAGGTCCTGCTAGACCAAATGGTACTGCCAAAATTGGTATTGCCAAAATTGGTACAAATAGACCAAAGACCACACAATTGATTAAAAGGGAAAGTGCTGTTAAGTCCTCAGCATGGTGGATTTGGAAACCAATCCAATCAAAAGGTGCATCAACAACCCTGAAAAGGTTTGATTTCATTGATGCAAGAGGCAAACCCAAGTCTGTCATGGCTTGGGTACCCCAAGGAAACTAATATGTTTATTTATGTGCAGGAACATTCATCTGATATTGGAGATCAAGGATATGTTGATAGTGGATGTTCAAGGCACATGACAGGCAACATGTCATTCCTCTCAGACTTCAAAACATTTGATGGAGGATATGTTACCTTTGGGGGAGGAATAAAAGGAAAGATCACTGGTAAAGGTACTATCAAAACCAGTAAACTAGATTTTGAAAATGTTTATTTTGTGAAAGAACTTCAGTTTAATCTCCTTAGTGTCTCACAAATGTGTGACAAAAAGAACAATGTTCTATTTACTGACAATGAATGTATGGTTCTTTTTTCTGATTTTAAAATGCCTGATGAGAGTCAGATCCTTCTTAAAATCCCAAAAAGGAACAATATGTACAGTGTTAATTTAAAGAACATTGATCCTAAGGAGAGTCTAACTTGTTTGGTAGCAAAAGCCTCATTAGATGAATCTATGCAGTGGCATAGAAGGCTTGGTCATGTAAACTTTAAAACAATCAACACTATTGCAAAATATGATTTGGTAAGAGGTTTACCCAAAAAGATTTTCCAAAACGACCAATCCTGTGTTGATTGTCTAAAAGGCAAACAACATAGAGCTTCTTGTAAGCCCAAGACCCAAAACTCTATTTCTCAGGCTTTACATATGCTTCATATGGATCTCTTTGGTCCTACTAATGTGTGTAGCTTGAATGGTAAAAGATATTGTCTGGTTGTCACTGATGATTATAGCAGATTTTCTTGGGTTTTCTTTTTAAGATCTAAACATGAGACTAGTGAGATTCTTAAAACTTATATCACTGAGGTAGAAAACCAATCTGATAAGAAAGTCAAAGTCATCAGATGTGACAATGGGACAGAGTTCAAGAATAGGGTTATGGATGACTTTTGCAAGGAAAAAGGCATAAAAAGGGAATTTAGTGTAGCTAGAACCCCACAGCAAAATGGAGTAGCAGAAAGAAAGAATAGAACACTTATAGAGGCTGCTAGAACTATGTTAGTAGACTCTAAGTTGCCTATTTCATTTTGGGCTGAAGCAGTTGGTACTGCCTGTTATGTACAAAACAGGGTTCTTGTGACAAAGCCACATAGAAAGACACCTTATGAACTTTTCTTTGGTAGAACACCATCTTTAAGTTTTATGAGACCTTTTGGTTGTCATGTCACTATTCTAAATACCAAAGATCATTTAGGCAAGTTTGATGAAAAAGCAGATGTAGGCTATTTGATAGGGTATTCTTTGCAGAGTAAGGCCTATAGAGTGTTTAACACTTGCACTAGGCTAGTGGAAGAGAATCTTCACATAGAGTTTCAAGAGAAACTAACAAATGTGAAAGGAATTGGACCAGATTGGATGTTTGATATTGATAGGCTTTCAGAATCTATGAATTATGTGCCTGTTTCAGGTACAAATACTAATGATGATGCAGGTTTTGAAGATAATGTTGAAACTCCTAAAGATCAAGATTACATCTGGATGCCAATTTGGAAAAGTATGGATCTATCTTCAAGTCAAGAAGGACCTTCAAACACAACAAATGAAGGCAATGAAGATGATCAAGGAACTCAGAATCAAGAGAATCAAGAAAGTGGTGCTAATGACAATGGTACTGCTAGTTCAACAGATGGTCCTGCTAGTTCAAGTATTGATACTGCTGAGCCATTGAATGTTCAAATAGATGATTCTTTACCAGAAGAGGTGGGGATTAGTAATCTTCCATCTACCTATGAAGTTCCTAAAACACCCAACACTAGAATTCTCAAAGATCACTCAACTGATGATGTGATTGGTAGCATAAATTCTGGTGTTAGAACAAGATCTCAAGTTGGTTTATCTCAAGTCTTGTCTTCAGATGAAGAAGGGTTTATCTCCTCTATTTATGAAGAAAAGAATCATGATATTTCCAATATATGCCTGTTTTCATGTTTTCTATCTCAGGCTGAACCCAAAAACATATACAAAGCTTTAGATGATGCAAGTTGGGTGGAAGCAATGCAAGAAGAGCTTCTCCAATTCAAGATTCAGAAGGTTTGGATATTGGTTGATTTGCCCAAAGGTCATAGGGCAATTGGAACCAAATGGGTGTTCAGAAACAAGAAAGATGAAAAGGGTATAGTGATCAGAAACAAAGCTAGATTGGTAGCTCAAGGATATACTCAAGAAGAAGGGGTAGATTATGAAGAAGTGTTTGCTCCAGTTGCAAGACTTGAAGCAATTAGGCTTTTCTTGGCCTATGCTTCATTCATAGGCTTCACTGTCTATCAAATGGATGTGAAGAGTGCATTTTTATATGGTGAAATTGAAGAACCAGTATATGTGTCTCAACCTCCAGGCTTCATTGATGCAGAGTATCCAGACAAGGTTTATAAGGTTACCAAGGCTCTATATGGTCTACACCAAGCTCCTAGGGCATGGTATGAAACATTGCCTTGTTTTCTACTAGAAAGTGGATTCCAAAGAGGCAGGATTGATCCCACTTTGTTCATCAAAAGAACAAAGAAAGACATCTTGCTAGTGCAGATTTATGTTGATGACATAATCTTTGGATCAACAAACCAAGACTTGTGTGTAGAATTTGAAAAACTTATGCATAGTAAGTTTAAAATGAGTTCCATGGGGGAACTTACTTTAATTTTGGGTCTCCAAGTGAAACAATCCAAAGAAGGCATATTTATCAGTCAAGATAAGTATGTAGCAGAGATCCTAAGGAAATTTAATTTTGCTGATTCTAAGGTTGCAAGTACACCAATGGATCCAGACAAAGGGCTACTCAAGGATGCTGAAGGAGAAGATATGGATTTGCACAATTATAGATCAATGATTGGGTCTTTGATGTACCTTACATCATCAAGACCAGATATCATGTTCTCAGTATGTGTATGTGCAAGGTTTCAAATACATCCCAAAATCTCTCATCTCACAGCAGTCAAAAGAATCTTTAGATATCTTAAGGGTCAACCTAGGTTGGGTCTTTGGTATCCAAGGGAATCATCTTTTGAATTGGTGGCTTATTCGGATAGTGACTATGCTGGTGCAACTCTAGACAGAAAATCCACAACTGGTGGATGTCAATTTCTTGGTTGCAGACTCATCTCTTGGCAATGCAAGAAACAAACAATGGTGGCTAACTCTACAACTGAAGCAGAATATGTTGCTGGTGCAAGTTGTTGTGGGCAAGTTCTTTGGATCCAAAATCAAATGCTTGACTATGGGTACAATTTTCTTAACACCATTATTTATATTGACAATAGCAGTACTATATGTATCATTAAAAACCCAGTTCAACACTCAAAAACAAAACACATTGAAATCAGACACCATTTCATAAGGGATTGCAATGAGAAAAGGTTAATTCAAGTTGTTAAAATTGATTCTGAAAAGAATTATGCAGACCTTCTCACCAAAGCTTTTGATTTAGGTAGATTCAAATATCTTGTAGGAGGTATTGGAATGATAAATCTTTGAAAAACATGTGTTTTTGTATATAAAATTAACTGGCATTAGCTCTTAAACATGGTACTGCTAGTTAGTCAATTGGTACTGTCAGTTCATAATTGGTCCTGCTAGTATAAAATTTGCTATGTTTTGTTCATATTGATGCTTAAATGTTTAAAATGTTATAGATCAAAGTGCTTTGCACTATGTTCTTTTGGTTTGCAACTAACACATTTCAACAAAAGTTATATTAATCTCAGGGGAGATAACAATCTCAGGGGAGGATATGATAGCTCAGAAAGGAAGAAAAACCAATTTATGAAAGAAAAAGACAAGAGCATACAAGATGATGCAGAGGTTGAAAAAGATAGAGTTAGATCACATATCTAGAAGGGATGAAGCATTTCTAAAGGAGAAAGTTCTATCTAGATCAAACTAAGAAAAGTTTCAACTCAAAGGCATGCTATTAGATGATTTCACTTGTTGAACCAATCATCCAAGATACACAGCATCATTGCCTTTTTAATTTCCTCCATCCAAGGAAATTGCACCATCTTTAGGCCAATATGGCTTTTGGTATTCAGTTCACCAAGTTTTTACAAACTTAAGAGCTGGCTAGTCCATAAGCAAACGGCTTTTGGTAAAGACACATCAAATCCGTTGATGGTTGATAGTTTACCAAAAACTATATGGTTGTTAACTAACCATACTTAATTGTAAATAGTTAGCTAGTCCTTAAGCAAACGGCTTTTGGTAAAGACAACTCAAATCCGTTAATAGCTGGTAGTTTGCTAAAAACTATAAGGGATTTTTACAAAACTTTCTAAGGTACTGCTAGTTCAAAATTGGTACTGCTAGAGTAAAATGGTACTGCTAGATAGCCGTTGAGCCTGTCAGAAAAATTTTTAACCGTTGGGCCTGGTAGTTAAAATTAGCCGTTGGGGTAGTTATGTAAATTACTGATGATTATATTATATTATATTTCACATATAAAAGATCTTTTTAACCGCCTTTACATTTACTTTTAATAATCTTTCTTATTGTCGGTTAAAAGTAATTCTCTCATATCTTCTTTCATCAGTCCTTATCATAATTCACATACACCTTTCATCTTCTACCAGTACCACCAACATATTCAAAATTTTCATTATGGATTCCACAGTTGTTCTAAACTTTGTCCAACGTCACAATCAATTAGCATTTTTGGAGAAGTCAGAGGATAATGCCTCATTTCATCAAGTAGTGGACTTTTTAAATAACTCCTATATCAGGTTTGCTTTACTAGTCAATCCCACTATTTATGAATCTCAAATTTTACAATTTTGGCAAACTGCTAAAATTAAAACTTCTGAAAATGGGGAACAAAGGATTAAGGCCAAAGTGGATGGCAAACTTTTGACTCTTACTGAGTCATCCATAAGAAGACATCTTCATTTGGATGATTCTGATGGTATTAGTCAGTTACCAGATACTGAAATTTTTGAAAATTTACAAAGAATGGGGTATCATGCTGAGTCTAACAAACTCACTTTTCTGAAAAAGCATCTTACTCCACAATGGAGATTTTTGATTCACACAATCCTTTATTGTTTGAGCCAGAAGAAAACCTCTTGGGAGCAATTTAGTGGAAACATGGCTTCTGCTCTCATCTGCTTGGCTACAAACAGAAAATACAATTTTTCAAAACATATTTTTGAAGGATTGATTAAAAATGTGAAAAGTGAAACAAAGTTTTTGATGTATCCAAGATTTATTGGATGCATCATTGCAAAATTAAACATTTGTTACTTCCCACAGACTCAATTTATGAAACACCAAAACTTTCTCACAAAGTATTTTCAAGTATGAGAATTGGTTTTAGAGGGGAAGAAATACCACTATTTGATGAAATGTTACCACAACATCCAGAAGAACCAACACCATCAGCTGAATCACCATCATCTAGTTCTTCACATGGTTACATTTCACCAACACATCAAACATCACCAATACCATCTCCAGTACCATCAGCAACACCACCAACATCATCACATCATGTATCACAAACCCAATCACCTCAGACAATGCAAGAACTAAAAGACAAGGTGAAGTTCTTAGAAGCTGCTCTTAAAAGTCAAAGCAAGAAGTTTTCTGAGATCAACATCAAATTAGTCAAGAGGGTAAAGAAATTGGAGGGTGAAGTGAAGAAGCTAAAAGGTAAAAGATCTGCAAAGGTTGTTTTATCTAGTTCTTCAAAATCAGATGCTGATAGGATAGGTCACTCTTCCAAAAAGGGGAGGAAGGATAGTTCTGAAGATGAGGAGGAGGCTCAATTTGAATTCCATGAAGGAACTCAAGTTTATGATGAAGAGCCTGTTGGAGCAGGGCAAGAGCCTGCTAGGCCAGAACAAGAGCCTGCTAGGATAGAGAGGCTATTGGCAATGAAGTACAAAGGGTCTGCTGAGAAAGTGTACAAAAGAAAGAGGGACTTAGAACCTCAAGGAGATTTGTTTGTTCAAGGGAGGTTATTTATTGCTGATGAGCAATCCACTGCTCCATCCCAAGAACCAACTCCAAAGGATAAGGGCAAAAGCATTATGGTTGAAGATGAGCCAAAGCCCAAAAAGTTAAAGAAATCAGAGCAAGCACAGATAGCTAGAGATGAAGAAGAGGCCAAAAGAATTCATGAAGAAGAACTGAAAGCACTTGAAGCTTCAAGACTGCTAACAGAGATGAAAGAGCAAAAAGATGCTCAGTCTCTTCTTGATACTCAAATTGCTCAAGAAACCTTTGATGCACAAATGCAATGGATTATTGCTAATGATCCGATTGTGAAAGGCCAAGCTTCAATGATAGTAAATGACAAGAATCTCAATTCTGATGAGAAGACAGCAGCACTTGAATCTTTTATCAACAAGAAGTATAAAGAAGCAGCTCTGGCTGACATTTTTGAAAAGATGAAAGAAAGTGAGAAAAGAGGTTTTAAGGTGGGCAAATCATGGAAAGACCAAGTGACTTTCATGAAGAGATTTCTAAAAGGTCAAGCAAATTGGACTGATTATCAACTAAAGAAGAAATCTAATGATGAAATCTACTACTTGTATCTTCAAGCCTACAAAAGTCTTTACTACAAAGTTCCATCTGATGCAAAGCCCTCAATGAAGAAGAAGGATGCTCAGAAGAAAGAAGTAGCAAAATTGGACACAGAGCAAGTAAGTAAGATGTTAATTACTTTGCCAACTATCATACATGCTGATCCAATTAGCTGTAGACGACCTATTATTGATTGGGAGATCAACCATGATAGATTAGGAAAGTCATGGAAAATAATAAGGGTTGGGGGTCAATTTGCTATCTTTAAGAATTTTGAAAATTTAGTTAGAGCAAGTGACAGAGCAGACTTGGAAGAATTGTGGAATCTAGTGCAGATTAGGCTAGACACAACTTCTAGTACTGATGCTAAGGAACAGGAACTATAGGTAGAATTCAATAGGATGTTTGATCCTGATCCCAAAGATGTTCATTGGAAATTTCCCTATTATGATCCTTCAACAACATGGGAATTTCTAAGCCTTAGCAGTATTCATCATCTTTACACATCAAGTAGGATTGAACTTTTCATGTTGGCTGAGAAAGAGTATCCACTTAGTTATGAAGTGCTTAAAACTATGATCTCCAAGAGATTAAGATGTGACAAGGATAAAGAGAAATCAGAAATTGTTCAAAGTTTGCTGAGGAGCATATTTGAGCAATGTGAAAGAAAAAGGAAGAACAGAGAGTGAAGGTTTTTGGAAGAGTTCCCTCAAATCCTCAAGGTATGTATTTTATTCATCAGAAACTTGTGTATTTTAATGGAAATAACAAGTTTAGGGGAGGATTGTTGGGAATAAAATGTTAAAGTCAAAGAGCCTGCCAAAGAAGTCAAAGAGCCTGCTAGTTGATTTTGAAGAGTATGAAGATGTACTAACAGTACCTTCTGGGTAGAAGGTACTGCTAGTTGATGAAGAGCCTGCCAAGCTTATGTCAAGTTGATTAGATATTTTGTAATAGATATTTAGTTGAATTATTAGTCTTTGTACATTGTTATACGTTATGTAGAAGTAGTTTAGTCTTCTGTGGTGTACAGAAGAATATTACAGAGTTGTACATTGGTAGTTGTATTTAATTGTAGGCTAGAATAGTCAAAGTAAAGTATTATATTCGACCACTTGACAACTTGTAATAAGGTGTCCTTATCTTATAAAAGGATACCTTAGTCACACTTCATGCATGCATCTCTTCAACTATTAACCAAAACCGAACCATCTCTCAAGTAACTTAGTTACTAAATTCACAAATCCTTTTACAATCTTAGATTCAAGATTACTTTGTAATCCCGGTGATATTTAGATCATCCGTATTATTTCATCAATAATATTGAATCGTTTTGTGTTAACCAAAGTTGTGTTCCTTGTTCATTGCATTCTCACGTTTACATAACTCACCACCTTGTGTTCTTTTAAGTGTGTTGTAGTAGATTCCGCATGCTAAACACATTCATACATAAATATCTCTCAAACACGTTACTAAGATCCACATCCCAAGTGTTTGCAATCCTTTCCACATGTCCATATGCAAGCCAACATGCGATACCTTAATTACCTGAAAATACATTGCTAAAAATGGTCAACAAAAATGTTGGTGAGATCATAGGTTTATGTAAATGAAATATTGTATGGATACCACAAGTATAAAGTGTATAACAAAACCATGCCACATAAAAATGATACATTAGCTCTAAGCTCATGACCCCGAAGCTAGACTGAATGAAATGCCCCAACCGAGTGTTTGCCAATCACTCTAATATGACAGAAATGAAATGCGTTCGTTTGACCAGTTGGTGCTACCAACCCGAACGGAGGAGTCACCCTCAATAGATCTATCCACTCACTCTCGCTTACTAACAATTAACGGTTCATGATAATATAAGGGGACTTTAATCTGGGCAATGATGTAACTTAAGCAATGTAATGAGTTTGTATACTTTGGTCCGCATATAAAAATGGTGCAATGTATTCTCCCCCGAGAGTTTAGAAATCAATAAACAATTTAAAACGGGGCTATGAAAACTCACCTGATATGATATAGCAACAATGATCACAATGGATATGATGAAGCAAAGCTCGGTCTCTAACCACGACCTATCATGAATGATATGATCTAAAGTAAGCAAATGAAATGTTGTTACTCATGCAAACACGTATGTTATCGATACCACTAGAAAGTTTTGAAAACAACGTTTATCGTCGAAAAATACATTTTTGACGTCTCGTTAAGTTATAAACCACATTTCGCGTAAATATGTTAAAACCACACTCCATGATCCTTGTTTGGTGTTCTATTGGCAAATATAATGTTTTCGTCACAAAACAATACTTTTCATAACTTGTGAAAATGTATCCAAAACGGCCTCGCAAAACTAGTCGCGAATTAGTGCACGTTAAGTGTTAGTGAATGAATTTGACGTCCTTGAAAATAAAACATTGTTACAAGGTTTTTGTGTCGCGTTATTGGACTTTTGATCATACGCGTCTTGAATAGATAGAAAACCGGCTATCAATGTGATGACTTGTAAAAATGTTAACTTTTATACTTAGAAAAATACTTTCTAATAGGGCTGTCAAAATAGAATAGAGTTCGTCGGCTTTGAACGTGTATATCTCGATCGTTATAAGCTCGTTTTCTACGTTCTTGGTATCCACGGATTCGTCATAACATGAACTAACATAATCTCAGTAGTTCGGCTCTCCTAGATCACGTCTAACGCCTCGTTTGGTCCTTTAAAGTTCGGCTAACAGCACGCTTATTTTCAGAAAATTAGTTTTCGTCGTCTAATTTCGAAAAATCATATCTCCTTCGTTATAAGTCGGTTTTTAGTGATTCTTGCGGCCACGGTTTCTTTTTTGAAAGAACTTTCTGAATATGAAGGCCAAAATATACCAAAAATTACTGAGTTTTCCAGTTTACACGATTTTGGACAGTAGGTATTTATATGTTTTAAAAACTCATTTCTATGGTTCTAAACTTGATCATACCACCTCAAATCAACTCAACAAGTTCGCAAATCCTACCATACACCTTCTTAGGGTGTCATGGGGTCCTAAACATCACCAACCTTGGTGGATCTCATGTGATTATTAGTGAAACCTATAGATCTAGAGTTTGTGATAGTTTATAAGCAAAATTGTATCAAAACATAAGTAACTTGCAAAAGTAACTAGTATAACTTGAAAATACATGATCATATGAAGTAAATAAACGTATGAAAAGATCAAAATGATGTTCTTGAAGTTTACTTACAATCTTGGAGTGATTTGATGAGAAAATGTGCAATAACTTAGGGTTTTGATCACAAAACCTTAACTAGGATAGCAAATGGAGTAAGATTAATACTTGAACTTCATAAAATGATGGATTTCTCCTCTTGTTCTTGGTTGGGCCGTGGGTTAGGGATGAAGAGGAAGGGAGTTTTGATCTAAATTAGCTAGTGAAGTGTTACTTGTGTTATGATATGGTAAATAAATGGAAAGACAAGAAAACATGGACAATAAATGAAGTAAAGGTTCAAGTAAGAAAACATGGAATTAGGGATGGTAGGGGGGGCGGCGCATGTGAAGAAAATGGGGAAAATGGGGCTAATTAAAGATCTTGTCTAGTTATTGGAAGAGTTAGTGTAGTTTATGTGTACATTGGGTGTTACCGGGTATCGAGTTAACTAGAAATAAATCGCGACGATGAAAAATAAAATATGAAGAAGTCGTAAAATGTGTAAAATCATATTCCTTGCAAGAATCGGGTGTTAGAATGATAATCGGATTGAAATTTCGTAAACCGACGGAGTTATAAGCTCCTAATGGAAAATGTAGCAATTGATTTAAAAACACCGGGTAAAGTAATAATATAATCTCTATATCATTATAATTAGCTTGAAAATGTATTAGGATCATTGTTTGGAGTATTTGGGTTTACTGTTGGTAGAAATGACTGAGTGGTAACGTTAATTAAACAATTAAGCATACGTTAATGAAAATCACACAAACACATGCATGAACTGATATGGTACTGATATTACTGATGATATGCAGACTACCCTAGTCTGTATGATATGTCTTTACTGATGATCTATGAATACACAGCTAAACCTAATTGGTTACGCGCATTTGAATACTCGTAAACCTAGTTTACGACATGATGAATGATGCCCATGAATAGTGATTTTCCTCCGGGAATGAATAGTGTCATGTGAATAGTAAAATTTTTGACGACTTCTCAAAGTCTCAAACTGACTTAAAAAACGATGAATAGTGAAATGATGAATAGTGATCGGTGAATAGTGATTTATGAATAGTAACTCATGAATAGTAAATTGTCGGGGTTTGGAAAATGACCTGAAATTACGAGTTGTGACATATAGCCTATTTTTCCAAGTTGTTTAACCACCTTAAAACTCGACCCAAGTCACTTAACAAGCCATAAGGCTCAACCCATGAAACCATAGCTCATTTATAAGATGTTAGTATTAAAAGTGCTTGTTGAAAACTCACCATATATCGACTTAACAATGTTGGTTTCGGTTGGAATAAGTTGGTTCCTTTTGGTTTTGGCTCGTGAAAACTCAAAGTAAGTCGAGACTTACTTTGTGCTTACTTGTTCTCCTCTTTGTAAAACTTAAAGGCTCATTTAGAACTTGATTTATAAAGCACAGTTGACATAAAAACATGGAAATACAATGCATGCATATATATACATATGTACTCGAATTAGCCTACTGGAAAGAAAATAAGCTTATAGCAAACAGAAGCTAAACTATAAATGTAATGAATCCGTATAACTTGACATCAAATAGACTAGTAGCTCACTGGTTGTGTCGCTTCATTCCAAATGAGAGGTCCAAGGTTCGATCCATGGACATGGCAGTTTTTGCCAATTTTTTATCATTTTGATACTTTTGAAATATTTACAACACCAGCCCCTCAATTTTGAACAAACTATCACATTTTCTTAAACACTTACAATTTAGAAACTTATGACCATTTCAGTCCCTCGACTTGGACCAAGTTACATTTTTCTCATAAAATTTATAGGTTAATAACTTATATGTTCTTACCCACTTTTCATCTAATAAATATGCTTAACACATATTTTTATTAGATGACCATATTAACGTAAAGCCATTAATAATGAATTTGTCCAAATATATTAGGTTCACACAACATCGATAAATATATAACATATATATGAATTCATACACATCGAGACCAAACGAACTTAATAAATACCTTCAACTCGTTATTAATTATCAATAACTATTGAGCCAACATTCGAGCCAATACTTACAAATACATTATGTTGAAAACTTTTATTTTTGAACTTTAAGCATTTTAAGCATATCACTCACTCACATCACAAACCAAATCGTTATCCGTTACTCATTTTCACACTCGTTATTCGTATTAAGTCAAAACTATCAAATTCTCAGACTTCACTATTATTCAGGTCGTGTGTTGGAGTCGTTTGCATAATTCACTTGATTTCACATTTCACCAGTACCAGTTACACTCACGGTGAGTCATAGCCCCTTCTTTCACTTATTTTGAACTCTTTTGGGGAGATACATGCTCGTTCTACTTACAAATTTACTCGTTTACCTTAAACATTGTACTTAAATGATGACACACTCTAATCGTTTATTGAAATATAATTCTTGATTACAGTTACACAAGTACTCTACACTGTTACGAATTACCATGAATTCATACACCCACTTTTATACGTTTTTTATCTCCTAGGGAGATACATGCTACAAAATAGAACACAAGTATTTTTCTCTTTGCAACACCCGTTTGATATTGCCTAAGTTACACTATTGCCAAAAGCCCCTCACATCATGAACCATTAATCACTTGCGAGTGAACGCGAATATAGTGAATAGATCTATTGGAGGCTGACTGCCTATTCCATTAATGCCTTGACGGATAGCCTTAGTTGCTAGTCGAATTAGTCGCAATGCACTATATTTGAAGGAAATAGGAAAATGGCAAAATCACCTATTACACGAGGGCCATAACTCACACCATTAATTTGGTGTGTTCACCACCGTTTCACGGTACACTGTTAACGTTTGCGTGTCATGAGACTTAGGGCAATGTATCCAACTGCAATATCACCATTTAAAACAAAGATTGTAATTCACAAGCAATCACAACTCGTGTTCAACTTATTAGCATGCAAATCCTATGGATTCACTCAACATTTGACCCGGTTAGGGCAAACAAACAAACTATGGGTGTATAACAACGTAACCCACTACTTATTTCATCAATACTTGTATTTATTACAATTATCACTCACATTTGAAACTATTGGAATCAACTGTTTTACTTACAAACTCTATGAACTCACCAACCTTTGTGTTGACACTTTTAGCATGTTTATCTCATGTCCATAATGAACGAGGATGGCACGGAGGAGCACAGATACACCAAAAGGGCTAATGAAAATTTTATTATCATTCGAAAACTTATTTTGTAAATCTTTCAACTACTGGGACCTAATTTGTAAACTTTGATATTCGAATGATAAATCTTTTAAAACGACTCAACTAGAGATCGTTTTCTATCATTATAACTGTTATACCATGAAGTAACACCCAATTTGAATTCCGCTGTGTATCACAAAATTGGGGGTGTTACAGATTGGTATCAGAGCTATAGTTATAGAGAAACGGGTCTAATTGAGACCTGAACTATAACCACTTTTACAAACAAAATATTGTATAGCCTTTCGCTCTCCGTGTCTTCCATCCTCCAGACGATTATGTGACTTCTAGGTAAATTATGCTACACAAACACTTTGGTATATTGATATATACATATTCGACATGCTTTCGAATCACTTTATACAAACAACGGAATAAACATACACCTGCGTATGCCTGTTCTAGGGTATTACGGCACAACCACATTTTTCAATCATGTACCTACTCATACACTTTTATGTTCTAGGAAACTTCCTCCAGGACATTGTAACTGATTAAAATGGTTTTTCCTACTACCCAGACATTGTGAGTTGCACAATGGTCTCACTTATTTCTCAGACATTGTGTGTTGCACAATGGTCTCAATTATTTCTCAAACATTGTGAGTTGCATAATGGTCTCACTTATTTCTCAGACATTGTGTGTTGCACAATGGTCTCAATTATTTCTCAGACATTGTGAGTTGCACAATGGTCTCACTTATTTCTCAGACATTGTGTGTTGCACAATGGTCTCATTTATTTATCAGACATTGTGAGTTGCACAATGGTCTCATTTATTTCTCAGACATTGTGTGTTGCACAATGGTCTCAATTATTTCTCAAACATTGTAAATGATTACAATGATCTCTAAACTTCTCACGACTTTATATCATTTTACATGAAACCTATCACAAACTATTGATTTTTTTGGTAGAAATCAAAGATATGAAATTTCTAAGGAACAAACTGATTCATCATCTACAAAAGCTGAAGTTCAGCAACTTTCTCTACATTCATCAAAGTTCTCTTCCGAAACTTTCATTGTTAAAAGTCTATGATTCTAACCCAGTGTGGACTATTTTTCTTTGGGTTAACACACACAAAAGTTACTAAAGTTTCCTAGAAATTTGAATTAAGTTACTAAAGTTTTTTTTTGTTCAACCGGGTTACCCATGTTTACGAGTTTGTTAAATATGTTACTGAACTTTGTAAACGATGACATTGGTTAGATTTCAAGTACAAAACGGTCCTTGTCGTTAGTCGGGCGTCACGGAATTAGTCCCTAGACCACTATTTCGGTTAGTTTGACCGTTTTTCTTACGTTTTCGTTCGTTTTCTTATGTTTTCATACGTTTTCGCCCGTTTTCTTATGTTTTCATACGTTTTAATTCGTTTTTAGAAAAATTAATTTTTTTAGAAAAATTAATTTTTTTTTGAATTTTTTTTTCGAAATTAATTTTTTTAGAAAAAATAATTTTTCAGAAAATAATTTTTTTCGAAATTAATTTTTTTAGAAAAATTCTTTTTTTTTTCGAAATTAATTCTTTTCGAAAAAATAATTTTTTTTAAATTAATTTTTTTTCGAAATTAATTTTTTTAGAAAAAATAATTTTTTTTCGAAATTATTTTTTTTCGAAAAATTCTTTTTTTTTCGAAATTAATTTTTTTTTCGAAATTTATTTTTTTAGAAAAAAAAATAATTTTTCTAAAAAAATTAATTTCGAAAAAAAATTATTTTTTCTAATAAAATTAATTTCGAAAAAAAATAATTTCAAAAAAAAATTAATTTTTCTAAAAACGATTTAAAACGTAAGAAAACGGGCGAAAACATAAGAAAACGAACGAAAACTTAAGAAAAACTGTCAAACTAACCGAAATAGTGGTCTAGGGACTAATTCCGTGACGTCCGACTAACGACAAGGACCGTTTTGTGCTTAAAATCCAACCAATGTCATCGTTTACAAAGTTCAGTAAAATATTTAACAAACCCGTAAACATGGGTAACCCGGTTGAAACAAAAAAAACTTTAGTAACTTAATTCAAATTTCTGAGAAACTTTAGTAACTTTTGTGTGTATTAACCCTTTTTCTTTTCCACACGTATGAGTGTTTTGTCAAAAATTCTTAAGTAGGATGATTTACAATGTATTTATTTGAATGGATTGGGACGCCTTTTTATTTAAATAAAGAAATTGTGAATAGCCAAACCATAAGTTTATATTTCCTTATTTACATTGTTTGGGACGTTTCTCTATGTAAATAATGAATTATAAATAAGTGGGCTTATTTGTATCTAAAATGACATGAGTACGAACTCGAGAATCACAAGAATTCATAAAAATATATGGAAAGCACAAATAACATAAATTTTATTAGAATCCATGAATATTAATACATAACGATATAATTAGCATCAGTAGTGCTAATGTTACAAAGATCACTAAGTAATGTATAGAATCGCCAATTGGTTGATCTGCCAAGTTAATGAAAAACACCACTACACCTACGAGAGCGAGAACTACGAATGGATGTAACACCTTGAGTATTCTGTATGATAAATACAAACAAATCATTAACGCGGTAACTAAATACTTGGTCTTATGCATAAAAACAAACAAGTCTTATTACACATTCATTATGTGACAAATCGTAATTTCAGGTCATTTTCCAAACCTCGACAATTTACTATTCACCATTCACTATTCATCAATCACTATTCATCATTTCACTATTCATCGTTTTTGAAGTCAGTTTGCGACTTTGAAATGTTTTCAAAATTTTTACTATTCATGAAACACTATTCATCCCCGTAAGGAGATCACTATTCATGGTTATCATTAATCATTTCGTAAACTAGGTTTACGGGTATTCAAATTCGCGTAACCAGTATGGTTTAGCTGCATATTCATGCATCATCAGTAAGGACACATCATATAGACTAGAGTAGTCTACATATCATCAGTAACATCATCATCATATTAGGTCATGCACGGGTTTGTGTGATTTTCATTAACGTATGGTTATTTATTTAATAAACGTTACCACTCAGTCATTACTACGAATAATATACCCGAAACTCCTGACTATGGTCCTAATATATTTTCACACTCATTATAATGATATAAGAATTATATTATTAGTTTACCCGGTGTTTTGAAATCAATTGCTATATTTTCCGTTAAACGCTTATAACTACGACAATTTGCGTAATTTCATCCCAACAAATATTTGAACACCTGATTCTTGCAAGGAATGTGATTTTATAAATTTTACAATCTCGTCATATTTTATTTTGTTCCGTCAGGATTTATTTCTAGCTAACTCGGTACCCGGTAACACCCAATGCACAAATTAAACTAACTAACTCTTACAACTTGGAGACAAGTTCTTTAATTAGCCTCCAACCTCCCAACCTTTCCCTTATATGCCGCCCCATGTCCCCCCTAATTCTCCAAATACACTTGATTACATTGACTAGAATTAATACTTCCATTTCTACTAATAGTTTTTACTTCCATTTATCTCATTTACACTTCCATAACAAAAACCAACTAGCAAATTTTTTCTCTCATTCTCTCCTTCCATTATATGGTTTGGCCATGAACACAAGAACAAGAAGATTTCACCAAATTTTACAAGATCAAGTAATTCTAGTCTCATCTGCATCCTAGTTAAGGTTTTGAAATAAAAACCTCAAGGATAATTTAGTGTTTTTGCTCCAAAAACTCATCAAAACTTCAAGTAAGCTTCTAAATAAATTTTCTACTCTTTTATACTTTCATTTGATCTATATTTATGTTCTAGTAGCAAATCATGCAAATATGTATATGTTAAATACCACTTAACACATAATCTTGTCACAAAAATGAGTTTAATGAACTTTATTAGTAACCTTATGAGATCCATTATTTTTTGTGAAGATTAGGAACCCATGACACCCTAAGAAGGTGTATGGTAGGTTTTAGAATAGCTTGGTGTTGATTGGAAGTGATTTGAACAAGCCTTGAACTAGAAAAATTGGTTTTAACAAGTTATAGAAAAGGTTCTATCTATTTTTGTGAAATCTGGAAAACTCAGTAGGTCATAGGATATTTTGGCTTACATTTTTAGAAAATATTTTCAAAAACGAAACCGTGGCCGCTAGAATGAGCAAAAACGAGCTTACGACGAAAAAGATACGTTAATTTTAAGTTTGACGACGAAAACTATTTTTCTGAAAATTTACGTGCTGTTACACGTATTTCAACAGGTACAACGAGGCATTGGACGTGATCTAGACGAGCTGACATGCCAAGAATCTATTAGTTAGCTGTAATACGAAGCCGTGGATATAAAGTACGTAGAAAACGAGCTTATAACGACCAAGATACACGCGTTTGAAACCCGACGATTACAACATATTTCCATCAGCTTTTTACTAAAGTATTTCCAAGTCTAAAAACTGTTTTTGCAAGACACCATGTTGAGAGCCGTTTTTCTCATTGATCGAGACCCGTATGGACAAAAGTTAAATGATACGAATTTGAGATATTGTTACAAGGTTTCCAAAAACGTCGAGCTTATTTCCTAACACTTAACGTACACTATTTCGCAACTAGTTTTGTGAGGCCATTTGGTCAATTTTACAAGTTGTGAAAAATATTAAATTGCGACGTAAAACTCTATATTTATCGATAGATCACCAAACGACGATCGTGGGATATCGTTACAACGTATTTATGCAAAAAGTGTTTTATAACTTAACAAGACATCAAAAATATATTTTTCGACGATAAATGTTATTTCCAAAAATTCACGAGTGGTATCGATAACATACGTATTTGCATGTGTAGCATCATTTCATGACTTACATTAGATTATATCATTCATATTAGGTTGCGGCTAGGGATCGCGCCTCATTTCAGTATATTCACTATTGTTATCGTAGCTATTGCATCAGGTGAGTTTTCATAGCCCCGTTTTTCAATTGATTATTTAATTTCTAAACTCTCGGGGGAGAATACATTGCATCATTTTTTTATACGGACCAAAGTATCAAATTCATTTACATTGCTTAAGTTACAATCATTGCCTTGTTAAAGTCCCCTTTTATTTATCATGGACCGTTAATTTGGATGTAAGCGAGAGTGAGTGAATAGATCTATTGAAGGTGACGCCTCCGTTCACGAACACATTTTATTTTAATCATATCAGAGTGTCTGGCAAAGCACTCAGTTTGGGGCATTTATATCAGTCTAGCTTCGGGGCCATGAGCTTAAGAGCCAATGTATGATTTTTATATAGCATCTTTATCATTTCACTTTATACTTGTGGTTACCGTACAGATTTATCTTTTACATAAACCTATGAATCTCACCAACATTATTGTTGACCGTTTTTAGCAATGTATTTTCAAGAAAATAAGGCATTCGCATCATGACATGCATGAAGACTTACCATAGAGTCGCGATGACGGGACGTCACAATTGGAATTTATGCACTTAAACTATCGTTTGATTTGTGACAAAATTATTTTCGCAACTTGAATTATCTTTTGGGACCTATCTTTTGTAAACTCTGAATGTTTTATGAAATCAAACGATGTACTTTTAAAAGGACACTTTAGGTCGTTCAATATAACTGTAACTATGATGTTATGGCAGTCACGCCCCAGGTATTCCATTCCGCTGCAAGTTAGGTATTTAAGGGTGTGACAGATTGGCATCAGAGCGAAGGTTATAGCGAACTAGGTTGTATCACGGACCCTAGACTATAACCACATTATCACAGCATCACATCATTTCATCATAAGTGCATATTCACTATACATGCGGTTTCATGCACACACTATGCGAGTTATTTATACTTATACTTATATATATTTATATTGACCTGGTTCACAGCGATATTTCTTCCCCTAACCACCCTATTATCATTCCGGTAGACTCGAATATCGATGATGCTTTCTCATCCACTGATACACCCACACCACCACTCTCACCTTCCTATACCTCGACATTTTCATATCACTCACCATTGTTAAATAATAACCCTCACCCGTTTGAGATGTTAGCACCACCTGAACCAGACTTAGAAGAGACTACCAGATATAACGCTGAGATCTTTGAGATTCAGGAGACTGCCCCTACTTTCCCACTATCACCATTGTCATTCCCCTTTTCCATTCCCACATATCAGGAATTAGATGACACCTTGTGGATGGTACCAAGACCGCCGACTCAACAGGAACATCAGCAGATCCCTCAGGAATGGTTTGAGATTTATACTATATCGGATATGATCGTTGCACAACTCCAGACCCCACATCAGGACCCATCCCAACCCCAAGATGCCGCAAACCAGGATCCAATCAGAGGAGCACCAGGGAACCTCTAGACTAGACTTATATCTTTACTAGCTTTTACTATTATCCTAGCCACGAGATGTGTGGCATAGTTCAAAGAAACTTGTAGTATTTTGGTTGTTGTACAACAAACTTACCAAGTGCTGACTCTACTATATGGATATAGTTGTACTATCTATGATATCGCCCCATGTAGGCCGAAATTTTTCATGTATCATATTTATGTGTGTTGTGATTATACTTATGATATTTCGTGGCTATTTCTCATTGCGATTTCATTGTATTCATAATATATTGTGTATATCTGAGTGTAATGATCCTTACTACTTATAAATTCTTATGGTCTCTTAGGATTTTGAAGAATTATGTTGAAGCAAGCCTCTCCAGACATGACTCAAGCCACTGTTGAACAAATCATTGCCAAGAGCATAGCTACAGCCCTCGCCAAAAATCTCGCTCACGAGGAATTTATGGATTGCAAACCCCCCTCCTTTAGGGGAACTAAAGGCATGAAGGGATTTTTTAAATGGTTCGAAGAAGTAGAAACAATATTTTGATGTGGCGACTGCCGCAAGGAAGACAAGGTTAAGTTCGCCACTTGCACTTTCCGGGATCATGCCCAGGAATGGTGGACAAAACATGTTGGAGTCGACGCTGCTTACTCAATCTCTTGGGAGAAACTAAAAAGGATGATGACTTTAACATATTGTTTAAGAAGCGAATTACGAGCAATGGAACAAGAAAACCTAGACTTTACCATGATATATAGGAGATGAAGTTGCCAAATACACTTATCGTTTTTACGAATTAGCACGACTAGGCCCTGCAATGGATGAACCGGAAAGCAAGAAACTTGAAAGGTATATCGGGGGACTCTCCCCTGAAATTCGGACGTTGGTCACCTTATCAGAACCTGATACCATGTTTAAAGCTATCCGTATGGCGATCGAGGCAAAGGAACACATAGCTCACACCAAGGCCTTAGGAAACAATAATGACAACAAACAAAAATGGAACAACAAACACAACAAGAGAAAGTGGGACAACAATCAGGGTGGCAATGCTACCCAACAACCGCCAAAGAGACAAGAAGTTGCTAAGGCCTATGCTGCAGGCCCAACTGAAAAGAAAGATTACAAAGGTACCCTGCCCAATTGCACGAAGTTTCAAAGCCATCATAACCCTGGGAATTGTCCTAATCCTTGTGGTAACTGTAGAAGGTTGGTCACTCGACTAGAAAATGCAAGTTCCCACTCATTATTGGAGATCAGAAACCCTTAGTGACGTGTTTTGGTTGTGGAGAGAAAGGACATTTTAGGAAGGACTGTCCAAAACAGAGGAACCAAGGAACTGGGAATCAGGGTGGAATAGCTCGTGAGAGAGGTTATATCCTCGAAGGAGGAGATTGCCAAGACATCAATAACATGGAGGACGACAACCATGTTTAAGCAAAGAACTTCTGCCTTAATAATAAACCATAGATGGAGCCCGCTAGGGTTGTATTTCTTTAAGTAGTCTATCTTAAGTACTTTCTTGTAACCTCGTTGTATCATGTACTCTTCTACCTAATGTAATCTCTATCTTTTATCATCTCCACAGTAATCACAACTTTCATTTATTCCGTTTCCTATTCCAATTGCCAATTTTTAATCATTTCGCAACAATATACCGCTATCCTAGTAGGGGTTAGGCAAATTTCGTCTTTGACTATAGACTATTACCATTCTGTGAGATTCTCCCACACACCCTATAACCCATTCAGTAGATTGTATCCCAAACTATTTCACTACCACTTTATAGAACTGTCTTACCTAAATTTTAATGCAAGATATTCTACAACCACCTCATAAAACCATTTCATACAATTTTACTCAAAACTATTTTACTACCATCTTAGGGAACTATTTCACAAGATTTTAAAACATGTTATATTACCATCATCTCATAAATTGATTTACTAGCACTCCACCAACTATTTACTCCCTTACGAACCGATTTTCTTGTTAAAAACGAAATTTAAACTACCATTTTACCAAACTACACGTTGAACACCATCTAAAACTTTTGAGAAAAGTAATGCTATTTTGACTAAACCAAGCATCGCATCATTAGTCCTCAATTATATATAGCCTGATCACCTATGTCTAATTCAGGAAGGATTATGCCATGAAGGAAACAATATTCTTTTCAAAGTTCCTAATAACAATCTTCATTCAAAACATCCCAAGAAGTAAAGATTTGTGAACAAATAAATTTTCATAAACATCCCTATTGGCAAACTCTCTCTGTGTGTAGGATGGTCCTTATAACAAGGTTACAATTTTGTGTTATCAAACAGATCAATCGGGATGGCTTAAAACATAATGGTAGTTTATTGAGATGTGTCCTGATTAATATTGCAATCCATTCTGGAGTACCTACACCACATGTCACTCATTTAACAGTTAAGTTGGATTTTACCATTGACCCTTCTAGGAAAGACTTTCCCATCTACGAGGAGAATTTCATGACATAAGAAAACAATGAAAGGATTTTGAAACCACAAACAAGGACTAGGAGTACACAGTAAGTTGATTAGTATCGCAACGGAAATCTTAAGACCTTACGAGGCAATCCAAATCATTATAGTTGGCACAGTCACCCAAATCCTATCATTTCAGAAATACTAGTTAGACCAAGTAGGACAACAAACCTAAGTCATGATCCATTCTAGAAATGACCACGTAAGTTGAATACTCATAATTGCAAGTCACTTAATGTTAACCAATAAGCATCAGCCAACACCAAAAACAAAACATTAGATATCTAAGCATCAATGCAGACATGCCTACCCGACTATTTCATCCTTTTAATGCTTTCAATACAAACAAAATTTTCTTTAAAGTGCGTTTATACAAATCATACACCTTGTAGGAATGTATTTTCTGAATAAATCCCTTTGATCAACCTGCAACAAAACTATTGAACGTTAAGAAATGTATAACACCAAACTTTGCTAAATACTCCTATTCACATCAGGTTGAAAAATCCATCTGTAAAACTTTGAGTCATATTTGAAAACAGTCCAATCTTGCATAAATACTAAATTTTGAACCATATTCTGAGAAAGATTTCATTTATTCAAACTTGAAAGTTCATCTATTCAAAGGACTACAAACAAAATACTCCATATTGAGCAATTTTTAAAAATCAACCACCATACTACAACCCTTCATACATTTAGGATCTCATGATTGACAAACAATAGCATGGAAAACTTTGATGAAGGAAATCTAGGGAGATACTATTGAATAGTAAGAATCTTAGTAATGAAGACCAAGCACCTTGCGTGAAGAGAGACCCATATCGTGACGTCAGTTAGAGTAGGACTCGAGGAATAAAAACGGTTACCATAACTTTATCCTTACGATAATGCCCTTTTCGACGAGCTTATCATTGTAGAACTAATCACGAGAAATGTTGTACCAGATTTCAAACACTCCTAATAGAAGATAGTCAATACACCCCAAACTTTGAGCAATCCCTTTTAGGGATTCCTACCCAATCAGATATACGCACGATCTACCATCCTCAGACCAACGAACATTGAAGAGAACTATCCAAACATCATAGGACGTGCTCAGCGCCGTTTGACCAACTTTGAATTGTTTAGAGTAACCGTTGACATTGACAGATTTCGCCTTCAATATCCATCGCATGAATATGAAGACTGCCCCCTTGAGGCACCCTATGGTCGAAGTACCAATTACCTATTGACATACCAAAATCGGAAAAGCCCAACTCACTGGTCTAGAACTTAATTGTGAAGCGACAAAGGAAACTCGTACAGGTTAAGAATCAGTTACAAGCGACAAGAAAACAATAGAAGAGTTAGGTCGGTACATGACGCAAATCATTGAAATTAAGTATCCCTACGCCGTGAACCATTAGGACTCGAGTTGGAGAATGAGTTATGTTGAAAGTCTTGCTTTGGAAAGGCATGATACAAATTTGGAAACGCGGAAATTGAGCCCTAGGTATATTGGACCCTTTAAGATTCTAGCTAGAATCGGCCGACTGGCATACAGGCTTGAGCTTCCGTCAGAGCTCAGCAGTGTACTTAACACATTTCACGTTTCAAATCTCTAGAAGTGTCTTTCAGATGAATCACTCGTAATTCCATTAGAAGAAATTTAACTCGACGATAAGCTAAATTTCGTGGAAGAACCAGCAGAAATCATGGACCGTGAGGTCAAAAAATTGAAGCAGAGTCGAATTCCTATCGTGAAAGTTCGCTGGAATTCTCGAAGAGGTCCCGAGTTTACTTGGGAGCGGGAAGACCAGATGCGACTCAAATATCCACATATTTTCACCGAGTCCACTCCAGAGACCAACACCAACTGAATTTAGGGACTGAATTCCTTTTAGGGTGGAAGACTGTGACAAATCATAATTTCAGGTCATTTTCCAAACCTCGACAATTTACTATTCACCATTCACTATTCATCATTTCATTATTCATCGTTTTTGAAGTCAGTTTGCGACTTTGAGATGTTTTCAAAAAAATTACTATTTATGAAACACTATTCATCCCCGTAGAGAGATCACTATTCATGGTTATCATTCATCATTTCGTAAACTAGGTTTACGGGTATTCAAATTCGCGTAACCATTATGGTTTAGCTGCGTATTCATGCATCATCAGTAAGGACACATCATATAGACTAGAGTAGTCTACATATCATCAGTAACATCATCATCATATTAGGTCATGCACAGGTTTATGTGATTTTCATTAACGTATGGTTATTTATTTAATAAACGTTACCACTCAGTAATTACTACGAATAATATACCCGACACTCCTGACTATGGCCCTAATATATTTTCACACTCATTATAATGATATAAGAATTATATTATTAGTTATTCGGTGTTTTGAAATCAATTGCTATATTTTCCGTTAAACGCTTATAACTACGACGATTTGCGTAATTTCAACCCGACAACTATTTGAACACCCGATTCTTGCAAGGAATGTGATTTTATAAATTTTACAACTTCGTCATATTTTATTTTGTTCCGTCAGGATTTATTTCTAGCTAACTCGGTACCCGGTAACACCCAATGCACAAATTAAACTAACTCTTACAACTTGGAGACAAGTTCTTTAATTAGCCTCCAACCTCCCAACCTTTCCCCTATATGCCGCCCCATGTCCCCCCCTAATTCTCCAAATACACTTGATTACATTGACTAGAATTAATACTTCCATTTCTACTAATAGTTTTTACTTCCATTTATCTCATTTACACTTCCATAACAAAAACCAACTAGCAAAATTTTTCTCTCATTCTCTCCTTCCATTATATGGTTCGGCCAAGAACACAAGAACAAGAAGATTTCACTAAATTTTACAAGATCAAGTAATTCTAGTCTCATCTACATCCTAGTTAAGGTTTTGAAATAAAAACCTCAAGGATAATTTAGTATTTTTGCTCCAAAAACTCATCAAAACTTCAAGTAAGCTTCTAAATAAATTTTCTACTCTTTTATACTTTCATTTGATCTATATTTATGTTCTAGTAGCAAATCATGCAAATATGTATATGTTAAATACCACTTAACACATAATCTTGTCACAAAAATGAGTTTAATGAACTTTATTAGTAACCTTATGAGATCCATTATTTTTTGTGAATATTAGGAACCCATGACACCCTAAGAAGGTGTATGGTAGGTTTTAGAATAGCTTGGTGTTGATTGGAAGTGATTTGAACAAGCCTTGAACTAGAAAAATTGGTTTTAACAAGTTATAGAAAAGGTTCTGTCCATTTTTGTGAAATATGGAAAACTCAGTAGGTCATAGGATATTTTGGCTTACAATTTTAGAAAATATTTTCAAAAACGAAACTGTGGCCGCTGGAATGAGCAAAAACGAGCTTACGACGAGAAAGATACGTTAATTTTAAGTTTGACGACGAAAACTATTTTTCTGAAAATTTACGTGCTGTTACACGAATTTCAACGTGTAAAACGAGGCGTTGGACGTGATCTAGACAAGCCGACATGCCAAGAATCTATTAGTTAGCTGTAATACGAAGCCGTGGATATAAAAAACGTAAAAAATGAGCTTATAACGACCAAGATACACGCGTTTGAAACCCGACGATTACAACATATTTCCATCAGCTTTTTACTAAAATATTTCTAAGTCTGTTGAACCTGAGACCTTGATAGATCTTTGAGCGCTCGTGGATCGTTAGTAATGTCTATGTAATCACAAACACACTAATAGAAAGTCTCTATTACTCGTATTCTAAAGCGGAAATCAAACACAAGTATAAACACAAATAATTAAGAACGATTTGATCCTCTATGGATTAATACTAAAGCTTGTTTTTCAGAACTTGTACATAATACATAAGAATGTGTTCCTTTTATAGATAAGGAACCCTAAACCGTTTCACAAGAAACGTATATTCTAAAAACTAATAGAAGATATGCATTATAATTTCCTAATAAAACTCATGCATATCCTAACTAATAACAAAATACGCGGAAACACTTCTTCAGCAGAAACACAATACGCAGAATCTCTACTTCCGCAAAAACACTTCTTCAGTAGATTCCAGCTCTTCAGCAGAATCCATCAGCAGTATTTTTCAGCAGAATTCTTACTTAGCAGAATTCCCAACAATCCTCCCCTAATCTTGAATTTGACATGGTTAAGTTCAAGATTCTTGATAGATCTGTAACACTTCAGAATAAGAGGATTGACTTCGAACATCAACAGCAAAGAATCAAATGAGCCACATCTCTATGAATGGCAAAACTTTAAACGTCAGGTCTTTGCAGCAATAAATGACAGAATGTACATCAAAACAGTTTAGTTTCAAACTATTCTCATCACATCCAGGTGTGTGAACTCCTGTGAGAGGTGAATCATTGAAAATAATGGATTTGATGTCTCTTTACCAATAGCCATTACTACTGGAGTAGCCAAATGTTTAAGTTCGAAAACTATGGTACACTGATAACCATATGATTTTTAGCAAATCATCAGCTAGAAACGGATTTGAGATGTCTTTACCTGTAGCCGTTTGCTCAGGACTAGCCAATTCTTGGTTTCAACTGAACCTTGGTGAATTGAATACCAAATATGGATACCAAGTGTCTTTACCACAAACCATACTTTTGTGGACTAGCCAATTCTTTGGATCCCAGAAAGGGTTACATCCATGGTGAATTGAGAACCATTTCAACTCTCAGGAATGAACCATGGGTGAGTTGAAGTACCCTATAGCTTTGAGCAAGCTATTACAGCTATCAACAGATTTGATGTGTCTTTACCAAAGTTTTACCCTTTGGACTAGCCAACTCTTTAATGGACACAAGTCACATCTGGTGAGTTGATAACCATCAACAGAGTGATATACAACAAACCTGCAGAAAAGTTAGTACAAATATACAATGGTTTTTTTTTTTTTTTTTTTTTTTTTTTTTTTTTTTTTTTTTTTTAACTAAGAAATAAATGAAATAAAACACACAACAAGGATACAAGATACCAGAATCAAGTAGAAGCTTTGTGTTGCAGAAGCTTGGACTTGATTAACCCAATCAATTGTTCAGCATTAGTCATATCATTTGCCACTGGATAAGGAGGAATTTCCAACTTCCTTCTTAGCAGTCGTTTCATCAGCTTAATGGACAAAGGATAATGCTGATCAGAAAACATACACACCCTAATACCAGACTTTGTTTCAACCACATGCACACTTGGGATAGGGTAAAATCTCCAAGTATCAACCTTCCACTTATGTGAATTCTTCCAAATTGAGTAGCCTATTCCATTTGGAGAGTGAGAATCAAAAAGAACTTGAAGATCCCCCAGTAAGTACAAACCAGCACCCTGTGGTGTATGAGTGACATAATACTCTGTGACAAGTCGATGGAGAGTAATCAAATCTTGCTTATCCACCAAGTGAAGTATTTCTTGCAGGAAAGTAAATTGCATACAGGAATTATCAATCCTATATATGGTGTTAAGCTGTCCATCAGTCAATGTCCATTGTACCAAAACACTACTAGAACCCTCAGGAAAAGTTTCAGAAGAACCCACTTTGATAAATGTTGTATCAGCAGAATGTAGGTCCAAATGCTTAGAAGAACTACCCTTATGAGACTTATGAACTCTAGAGGTCTGCTTCTTAGCTAATCTTACTGATCTCCGGATGGCAATGTGTCTTCTATGAGACATCCTTTTCTTCCTCCTACCAGGTATATAAATTCCCATAGAGAGAGGAGAAGGAGAAGTAACCTTCTCAGATGCACCAGAGGCATCTTCAGTAGGAATAGAAAATGTAGGAACAGAGGAAATTGGAACAGAACCACCTTCTACATACAATTTTTCTAACTCATCTCTGGCCTGTCTAGACTTAGCAGCTTCTTGTTCAGCTCTCCTAACCATATCGACATTATAGTTGGAAAGATGTGATCCTTCTTGTTCAGCAGATGCAGAAGAAGGAATGGTATCAGGCTCAATAGATGCATCAGCAGCACTGAATGAAGCTTCAGGAAAAACAAAAATAGAAGGATTCTCAGCAATCATTGATGGTTGTTTCTCAAAGGTTTCCTCAGTGGAAATGGAAGATGCAGCAACAGGTTCAGCAGATTGTATCCCTTCAGGAGTTTTCTCAGCAGAAACAGCATGAGTACTCAGCTGTTCTCTATCACCAGAAAATGAAGGAACAATTTCAACTGGCTTGAGTCTTTTAGCTTCTGGAGCATTTACACTTGTAGCAATCCTCTTCAATTGATTAGACGCTGGCTTAATACTCTTCATAATCCTATTATATAGACTTGGCAATTCAGAATCAGGTAAAGCCCAGACTTGCTTCTTGGTCAAACCATAGGTATAGATAGAAGTATATTGGTTATAGACCAAATTTCTCATATAGGTCTTCATTTGGGCCTCAGTCTGTGGTTTCTCTCTCTTTGATTTGGTCTTCTGTGCAGCAATAGCCTTTCTCTTTTCAGCTGCAACTTTCTTCTTTTGCTGACCAATAGCCATCATTTGTGCAGGAAAGTTCTCACTATTAAAATCAGCTCCCAAAATACTTTGAGCAAGAGTAGGATTTGAGGCAGCTTGTAAAGTGTAAGAATCCCACTGCTCATCAGTAAAATGAACTGATTGTTCATCCAGTTCTCTTTGTCTTTCAGGAGGCAAATTTGAAGTAAACTGATCTGCAAGCTTTTGTGCCAATGCCTTACTCTTCATCAGATCTTCATAATCTTTCAGCATTCTTGCTTGTCCAATCCTCTCTTTATCAGTCACAAGGTCAGGACCAATATTCTCCTCATCCAATACTCCTTTCCTCTTGGCAGAGAGAAGCACATCAGAAACATTGGTAGCAGGCTCATCAGAAGAAACATCATGAGAAATATCAACAATTGGAACTGTGTCAATATTCTCTGTAGGAACATCAGAAGAAGCATCAGTATTAGAAACATGTTGAGAAGCATCTTCAACATGTGTAGGAGAGACAACAGCATCAGAATCCAGGAAAAAAGTTCTCCCAGCAACAAATATTACAGGAGAAACATCTGAAGGTGTAACACTAGTTTGTGCTGGAATTGAAGATGAATGGCCAACAGTAGAAACAACATCAACCATTGGTTCATCAGCCTTAAGTTGAGCACCATCAATTGTAGCTTGAACAACATCCACACTTGGCACCTTAGAAGTCTCAGTGGAATCCTTGCTCAAATACTGTCTTCTCTTCTTCCTATATAACTTGAGAGGCTCTTTTGATTTTGATGATTTAGCAGCTTTGGGTGAAGAAGCATGAGTCTGCTGGGCAGCTTCAGCCAATAACTCAAGATGATCCAATTGTACATCCTCCTACTCTTCATCAGAGGCAAACACAAACTTCCTTTTCTTTTTCTACCCAAGTTGATCTTCTAACTCCTGAATCCTCTTTCTCAATACCACAATCTCACCACCAAGTGAGGATTTGGTATCTGCAAGTTCCTTCTTTAACTTGTTAACTTCTTGAACATTCCTGTTGAGCAAATCATATACATATGTGAGAGTAATAGGGTCCTCAGCTCCACCAGCAGATTGCTCAGTGGTATTAGGAGCTTCATTGGGCCTTTCAGGAGAAATATGTATATGCTCAAAAGTAATTGGCTCTCTAACAGGACTAGGTGTGGACAGTCTTGTAATCTCAGGGTCAAGAGGTGAAGGTACTTGGGTATCAAGAGACTGAATTGTCTCCTCAACCTCATGAACAAGCTCATCAGGAGCAACATGAGTTGGTATTGGACTAGGACTAGGTCTAGGTGAAACAGGTAGAGGTAAAGGTGTAGGTTGGTTAGGAGAAACATTGGATGCTTCAGCAGTCATGGAAGGGCCCTCATCAATGGCAACTGATGCATTACCATCAGTAGCAACACTAGAAGATGATGGATTACCATCATCAGCAACATTTGGAGAGGGTGGAGCACCAGCAACATTACCCTCACCAGCATCATCATTGCCATGTGGCAACATAGCTGGTAGCAGAGGGTGATGTGCCCCAACATAATGAGTTTTCATAGAAGCAAACAATTTAGCACTAAGAGCTCCTATGGGACAATAGACTCTTTCTTGGGTTGTTATGCCTAAAATCATTTGTAAAAACCTAGGGTACATTAAAAACTTATGCTTTTTCTTTTGAATATTTTCAACCATATTATCAAAAATAAACTTAGAGAAATTATAAGTCAAACCCTGTGAAAGACATACAATACCACAACCCAATTGGGTAGAGAATTGATCCCATCCTCCAGACTTGTTGTTGATACACTGAAGTAATGTGTGCACCAAAAACCTCCACATGGGGCAAAACTTATTCTTGTGCCACATATCTGTGTCAGTACTTTGATAACCAGCAGCTCTTAACCCAACAAGTATCTCTATAGGGTTGGTATGATAGACACCACCTTCATCATCCAGTTGCAATCTTGCCCTAATCAAAGCCTCAGTCACCACATACTCTGCTCCATCAATCATAGCTACTATCTCTGTGTCAGAACTTTTGGCAGCAGAGGCCCAAAATTGTTTAACCAACGATTCATGTATCACATTTGGAGAATGTGTTAGTGCATAATGAATCTTGGAACGCTTCAAGAAATCCACCATAGGTTCATACAGTTCATGTCCCTTTGCTTTTCCCAGAAAAAGCAACTTTGTTGTGATCCTTCTTCAATTGTAGTACCTCCATTGAAGAAATTGCGAGAGATAGGTTATGAATCAAGTGAATGGAAAATGGGTTTAAACTGCTTGAAGAGGGAATCAGTTGATTTTGGGCGAAGATTATATGAAGTAGGTTATAAATAGAAGTTACCCAATCATGGTCAAAATTATCGGATCGAATTATTGACCGGATCTGACGTGTAAAGTAACTCCAACATTCAAAATTAACGCTTCAGCAGAAATGACGGTCAATCTGCTGATGGAAAGTCAATCAGCAGAATCAACTAAAGTGTAAAAATATCTTCAGTAAAGATCTTGAGTTTTACTGTGCCACCCAACTCGCATTAATTACCATCAACCCTTGACTTCGCCTATAAAATAACCCCAAATCACATATCAATTACCCCCAAATTATCATCAACCCCTAATTTCTCAATGTTACCATAATTAGATACAACAAACATGTCTTCCAAACCAGAAATCATCAATCTAACCTCCTCCTCATCATCATCATCATCATCATCATCCAGTGATGGTTGGAGCACTTACTTTCCACCCAGTGCTCAACCATGGACACTCCGATTAACCAAAAGGACAAGTGAGAAGAAACATGATGTGGGGGAAGCAAGCAAGGCCCCCATTCCTGCTGAATCTGATTCTTCTACTGATTCACGTCCCTTGTTCCCTTATCCAGTAACACAACGAGAGTATGTCTCTCCTTTTCTTTGTACCTCTGATGAGGAATCTTCTGAGAATGAAGATGAAGATCCCACATTCATCCCTCCTTCCACACCAGAGAGATCCCAACCAAGGCCACGGAAGTCTAACCTTTCACTTCCAAAATCAAGGGAAGTGGTGATTGGTCTTCCTGCTCTAGGATCTGGTGCTACAAACTATGGAAGTAGCAGTAAGGGCAAGGGAAAAGGGAAGGTGGAGTAGAAGGTGATGTGATGTTGCCAGGGACCAAAGATATAAAACAAGGTTCTTGAGCATCATCATCGTTTTCATCAATCCATCCTTTCCATTTTCATCTTCAGCTTCTTCATCGTACTGGTCATGCATATCCACCAGCTTTTGTAATAGATGATAGGAGCTAGAATATGTTTGGTAGATTTTGTATAGAGATGGTCTTGTATTTCATTTGAAGTTGATTGTAAGCTGTAAATTGTTTCTTGAATGAATGAACAAGACTTCTTTTATATCTCATTGAGTAGCACTTTTACATTACTTCAGTATTTCTTTTCAGTAGAAATAATGATCTTCACTTGTACCAGTGATTATGACTTGTGCTTCTCTTCAGTAGAAACAGACTTTAAGCTTTCATGACCATGTTCCTAATTAATCAAACTTGTGAACTTCAACATAAAATCAGCAACTGCACATATAGGCATTTCTGCAAAACAGACACAAAGTAGCAAACACACACCAAAACATACAAAACTTAAAGAACATTAGTGATTAGTGTTAGCAAAACAAAAACATAACCAAAAATCTACAAACTTTACAAATTTACAACTACAATCCTCCCCTGAGGCATATGCCTCCCCTGAGGCCTATGCCTCCCCTCAAACTTTGCAGTTAAGGGTTAAGCATCCCAATGTGGACAACTAAGTGTTGAAACCTAGGTCCATCAAAGGCTTTAGTCAATAAATCTGCCACATTATCATCTGTGTGAATCTTAATCACCTTTATCAAATGTTTTTCATATGCATCTCTTATAAAATGGTGCCTGATCTCAATATGCTTAGTTCTATTATGAAAAACTGGATTTTTAACTATGCATATGGTACTTTGATTATCAATAAAGATTGTGGTGTTCATGAAATTAAACCCATAATCCAGCAATTGATTTTGTATCCAAAGAACCTGACCACAACAATTGGCAGCAGCAACATACTCTGCTTCAGTAGATGAGGTAGCAACAATAGTTTGTTTCTTGCATTGCCAAGAAATCAATCTTCTTCCAAGAAATTGGCAACCTCCAGTTGTGGATCTCCTATCCAGATTTGCACCAGCATAATCACTATCACTATATGCTTCCAACTTAAAAGGAGACTCTTTTGGGTACCAAAGACCTAAGTTGGGTTGGCCTTTGAGGTACTTGAAGATCTTTTTGACTGCATTCAAATGGGAAGTAAGTGGAGTGACCTGATGTCTAGAACAAGCACTCACAGCAAATGTAATGTCAGGCCTTGAAGCTGTCAAATACATCAATGAACCAATCATGGATCTGTATAGGTGAACATTCACAGCAGGATCTGGTTCAAGATTGTTCTTTGGTTTTGGAGCTTCATAAGGTGTAGTGGCAGTTCTGACATTTTCCATATCAAACTTCTTCAAAATGTCTCTCACATATTTATCTGACTGATAAATATACCATCAGGCTTCTGCTTAACTTGTAGACCCAAAAAGAAAGTAAGCTCCCCCATAGCACTCATCTGAAACTCTCCCTTCATCAATTCCTCAAACTCCCTGCACCAAGCTTCTTTAGTGGAGCCAAAGATAATGTCATCCACATAAACTTGCACAAGAATGATGTCTCTGGAATTCTTCTTTATGAAGAGTGTTTTGTCAATGGCACCTCTTCTGTAACCATGCTTCAGCAGAAATGCAGAAAGCCTAGCATACCAAGCTCTTGGTGCCTGATGTAGACCATAGAGAGCTTTTACAACCTTGTAAACATGCTTTGGATTATCTGGGTCTTCAAAACCTTTGGGTTGAGTGACATATACCTCCTCTTCAATTTCACCATACAGAAAAGCACCTTTCACATCCATCTGATATACCATGAAACCCATATAAGATGCATAGGCCAAGAAGATTCTAATGGCCTCAACTCTAGCTACAGGTGCAAAAACTTCATCATAATCAATTCCTTTTGACTGAACCCCTGAGCCACTAACCTTGCTTTGTTTTTGACCACAATACCCCTTGCATCTCTTTTATTCTTCAAAATCCATTTTGTCCCAATTGCAATCTTCCCTTCAGGGAGTGGTACCAGTATCCAAACCTTTTGATTCTTGAATTGTTGCATCTCATCTTGCATTGCTTCAATCCAACTTGAGTCTTCAAGAGCTTGAGAAACACTGGTTGGTTCCACTTGAGATAGAAAACAAGCAAACAGACAATGCTTAAAGTCTGTGTGATTGTCCCTTTGCTGATTGGAGACATAGGAAAGAAAAGCAACTTGACCATATTTAGAACTTTTCACAGTACTTCTAGTTCTAACAGGTGCCTGAGGATCACCAAGAATATTTGATTGGGGATGAGCAATGTTGATCCTTTTTGTAGCAGTGGGGTGAACATCAATTGTGGTGTCAAGATTGTTCACAGTTGGTCCAAAATCATTGTCATAGGAAGATGAGGTGAAGATGCCAGCTTTGGGTTGGTGATTACCAAGGTCTGAAGGACTTGGAAATCGAGTATATGGCTCTTCAAAGTCTGTGGACACACTAGTAGAAATGGGAGTATTTGCAGTAGGACTGTCAGCAGATTTGATGATGTCAGGAGAAACAGGAGAACTGTCAGCAGAATCCTGGTTTCCACTGACTGCTTGTGCTGACTCCACACCAAGCCTTACAGCTTCTTGATTGGCTGCATGCTCTTGCTTCTTGAGTCTAGCAAGGTCCTCTGCATAGTGTGACTCATCTTCAATCTCATCAGAAGTTTCTTTCGAGCTATCACCTGCAAAATGGTTAGGAGAAAAAGAAGGTACAACAATTGTTTGTTCATCATGTTCAGACTCACTATCTGAGTCATCATCCAGGGTACCTACATTGTTAGTGGGAGAATCTTGAGAACCTGCAGATTAATTAGCAACATATCTAGTATAGCCCAAGTAATCAGTTAAGTAATCCAGGTCAAAATACCAAGCATGACCTTGACCCTGAACATTAGGCTTGTTTCTAGGTATCTCAGGTTAAGGGTCTCCTCAATCTTTTTAGCATTTAAATTATATACCCTATAAGCCTTACTATGAGCTGAATATCCCACAATATACCCCTCATCACTTTCTCATCAAACTTTCCCAGTGGATCACTAGTGTTCAAAATGGTCACTTGACATCCAAAAGGTTTGAGATAATGAATATCAGGATTCCCGTGGAGTTCATGGGTTTTAGAGTTTGATGGCCTACCAGTTTAAAACATAATAGCCGATGCTTATCCAGTCAAACATAGTAATTAACGAGCAGTTGTGCCTCATATTAAGGTTAATTTGTTAAACCAGCTGTGGGATTCTTAAGATGGAACTATTATCCTTATTATTTAATGACAAGTATTTAAAATTCTATCGAAGCTTGTTTATCAACCTAAATTAGACCGTTTGTTTGCTTTTAAACAATAAAATCAAAATAGAGATCAGCAAAGTACCCAACACAATACACTGATAGTACTCAGGAATTACGAGGCAGAGTACTTATGATCAATACTTGTCATTTTTGATAGCTTTATATGAAGTGTATGTAATTAACCCTTTCTCGTTGGTCCTATTCTCATCGGCGAGTAAACCCTTAATGATTACTTATGTCTAAAAGTTATTCCTAAGTGATCAATTTAGAAACAACCGTGGGAGCCACATCTTGTCCCGCAGTCGGATGCCCGCAAGCCACTAATAAACACAGAGGTTATCAATGCACTAATAAGTAGTAACCAAAGACATCAACATATAAACTTTAATTGATGGGAAAGCAAAGTATTAAAGGGAGTGCAATCTTTCGTTGTCACATTACACAAGCCACCAATCCTGATGAATTAAAGTTTGCTAACACAATAAAACAAAACTACTTAATGAATTAAATACATGCAGCACCTTCTTACAGCTCTTGTATCTTCGATTTGGGTGTGTCTTGTGCTGCCTCCTTGACTGAATTCGTCCTTTTGCTCTGCTGTCCGAACTTCGGGTTTTTGGGTTTCGAACTCTTAACTCGTCTGGTCTACGGGGTATTTATAGTTTCTGTCTGAGGGAAGATGCGGCGCATCTACTTAAGTAGATGCGGCGTATGTACTTAACTTCGCGTGGGGTCCAAGATTATAATATTCAGGAATATTCGTACACCGCCAGAAGATGCGGCGTAACCCTTGATTAGATGCGGCGCATGTCCTCTTGTATCTTGGATCGTATCTGGTGATATCTTGATAGAGATGCGGCGCATGTCGAGAGTGAGATGCGGCGCATCTGGAGCAGAATTGACTTGATCTTGTCCATGTCAGTAGACTTTCACTTTATGCACGTTTTGCTCCATTATTAGTCCATAATCGCTAAGTTTCACCAAATGCTTGTTTTTACCTGAGAATTACAAAAGTAAACAATTAAGTATCAATCCTCATACATAATATAGTAAAACAAGTCAAATTAATAGGATAAATGATAGTAATAAAATGTACTTATTTGAGTTCATCAAATATCCCCCCACTTGAACTTTACTTGTCCCCAAGTAAACCTTAGAATTTCATTTATGAAAATGTATCCTAAAAGATGTTAGGATTTATTTTTATATTTAAGCATGTATTCGTTTATTTCATAATCACACAACTAAACACTTAACGAATTAGAAGTAAAATAAAATAAGTCGATAAAAGCAAATCTAATCGTTTAACTGTCCAGTCGCGACGAATATTCTATCATAAGCTTGGCAAGTATACACATCTCCACCACTAAAGCTAAGGAATAACAAGTCTAAAGCGGTAAAAAGGGTTTTTAGGCTTAAGGGTTAATTATTCTTAATCACTATCGATCTCAAATTCCAGAAAAGGCGACAAAATCACAAATACATGATCGAATCCACGAACACGATACTTGCAATTGCTCAAATCCTTAACTCGAATAGGCTAAAGATAGGTCCAATCTTCACCAATAATAATATATCAAAAAGGGCGACAAAATCATAAATACATAGCCGAATCCACGACTACGATACTTAAGATTGCTCAAATCCCTAATCTCAATAAATCAAAGGTTCGGTTGGATAAAGAACAATACAGGGTATGGATAATATTTGGGATATAAATTGGTGTAAAAATAAAAATAAACAAAACAAAACAAATAGATTAAAATCCTAAGTGTGGTTAATCACTATCCCAACCATCCCATGAATAAGACTCATATCATTGAATAACTCACGCTTTAACACTTGAAACACACGCTTTAGGTAGACACGAATTATACTCAACAAAATCTTAATCAAAGAATAAACCTTAATTGGCATTCCCATAACTGCCAATTCCCATTCAATCCATATATATAATACAACAAATAGTGGTGATATCGACCACTTACATAACTCTACATCGTTGGCTTAAAATAAACATCCAACTCTTTTTTCTTTCTTTTTCTTTTCTCATTTTTTCCTTTTTTTTTTTTTTTTTTTTTTTTTTTTTTTTTTTTTTTTACTTGAAACATAAATATAGATGTGTAAAATTTCACCACATCACTACAACTTTCTTTCCGGATAATTTTTTTCATACTTTTCATACTTTCAGAAATAACGGTAATAGTGAAAGTAGTAAACACACGAAAAATAAACTCAAAAATATACAATATTTACTTTCACTCCAATTGCATTGTGCAATTTCCCGACCTAACCAAAGATAATGAATTACGCACGCGAACACAGGTAATGTAAGGAAACACACTCTGCCTATAGCAATTAACCAACCACGGATTCTAATCTACAGGGTAGGCTAAGGTGTAAGGGTGTAACGAAACATTTTAAACATAGGTGTAAGAAACGAAAGGAATGGCTCTGAGGGTTTTCTAGGGGTATCTTACTCTAAAAATGAGAGTAAAAAGGTTTTATACGGGGGTTAAAATAACCAGTGTAGTTAGCTAATAACACATAACATATAAAGGCTATTTGGGTGTAATCCTAGAATTTTACCAAGTTAGACAAGTCATTCCAATTATATAAATAATACTCATTATGGTGGTCTCGAATAGTATACAAGCCAAGTTCTAAAGTTTACAAGTCACCGGCACACTCATAGATTTGTGAATTTTGAAAAATCACAATTTTTGAAAATAACGTCATGTGTGCAGTTATGTAACTTAGATCTTAAACAAAAACATGCTAAATTTTTTTTAAGTTTGATATATTAAGCACATTTTAAGCATAATTTTTGAAAAAGTAGGACAAGTAATTGTTAAGTGTTCTAATTCTCCTATCCCCCCACTTAAGTTAAACAACGTCCTCGTTGTTTGTATAAAAGGTTTAAAAACTGGAAAATAAAAGAATTAGAACAGGAAAAACTCCCCTGAGATTTGCTCGGTATGATCCTCCATTAGTATAAGAGCAAAAATCAACTTCCATGTGGATTAGAACGTTAAAACTTCATACTTGATGTATCCACAGGAAATCCAGGAAACTATAATACCACCAACACTTTAAAACACACCTAAGATAAGAAAGGTTCAACTTGCATAACACATTAGTAGTTAGAAAAAATAAAACTTAAAAATTAAAACTGAAAATCATCAGGTCAGTCGATGCGCCGTATCTTATTGAAGAAGATACGCCGTATCGAGCCTGGAATAAATACGGATCAGAATAAAGATGCGCCGCATCCTTAACCAGGATGCGCCGCATTAAAATAAACTGATAAAAAGTTTTAAAGTCGAAAAATAAAAATGCAGAAAAAATAAAATAAGATATGACCATTGCAGAGGATGCGTCGCATCTCAGGACTGAGATGCGCCGTATCTTCGTGCGGCCTGGACTGACTCGACACAGAAAACAGAATAATAAAAGATAAATCCGGGTTGTCTCCCGGTAAGCACTTGTCTTTATTCCAGAGTCTTCAAGTTAGACTCACGTTCAGCTCATTAGTATCGATCATTGAAGGAGTCGGAAACATCACGCTCCTTCATCGCCAATTTAGTAATATTGAACACTCCTTGCTCGTCCTTAATTTCCACGCCGTTCTTCTTCAATATCTGTATAAACAAAGTCCTGTCCCTTACGGGCAGAGATGACAAAATGATAGACGGGAAATTCTTATTATCATATAGGCACAGATAAGCAAGGTGGGGTGGTAGTTCAATAAACACATCATTGTTCAAATTCGTTTTCTCAACTACTCTCCTACGTTTATTAATTACTACACAATCATACCACTCATCATCAGAATCACTAGCAATATTTCGTCTAAGTTCCGTAGGTACATTAAGGTCAATGAATTCCTCAAAGTCTTCATGATTAGGATTAGTTGAGTTGTTTTGAATCAATGTTTCTCCCATAAGTCTAGCTTCAAGATCGAGGTCCATACGCTCTCTTAATCCTAGCACATAAACACCTCTAATTATGCTTTTAACCGGATCTTGGCACTTATAGACTAGTTTATTATTCCCTACCCTTAATGAAATTTTTCTCTTAAACACATCAATCTTAGCATGGGCAGTAGACAAGAAAGGTCTTCCGAGGATTAAAGGAATCTTAACATCCTCGGGCATGTCTAGTATAATAAAGTCTACGGGAAAAATAAACTGCTCAATCTTAACTAGCACATTATTAGCAATCCCTTCAGGTCGTTTTACTGTTTTATCAGCCAATTCAATAAGTAATTTAGTTGGTGCTAATTTTCCTAGTCCTAGGGTAGCGAATGTCTTAAGAGGCATAACACTAACACTAGCTCCTAAGTCAGCTAACACATTATTGAAAGATGTATTATTAATAGAACAAGGTAGAGTAAAACTTCCTGGGTCTCTTTCTTTATGAGGCAAGGCATTTGAGTCGGTTGCAGGGCTCTCTTCTTTCATTGTTGCCTTGATCTCCTCTTCAATCTTTGTCTTCTCTTTTAGTAGTCTCCTTAAGCTGATTGAAGAATTAAAGAAAAATTCGGGTCTTGCACCATCATTACCATTCATCGACCTTCTAGGTATATTAGGAGTGACTTCTTCGGTGGTGCTTATGGCCTTGACATGATCTCTTGGATTTGTTTCAGTTGAGCTCGGTAAACTTCCATATCCCCTTTCTTGAAGAACTTTGCTCATTTGACCAATTTGTTGTTCCAACGCTTTGATCGAAGCTCCTTGATTTCTTGTGGTAGTGTCCGTTGAAGCTCGAATTTCCTTGATCATAGCAGTATTCTCTTCATGTCTTTTTAGCAGCATCGGCCATAATTTGCTTTAAAGTATCATCTAAAGTCTGCCTCCTCTCTTGATAAGCGGGATTGAAGTTGTTCTTTTGATAGAATCCCGGACTAGCTTCCCTAAATCTTGCTGAAGGTCGGAACGGTTGTCCAAATTGGGTGTAATAAGCTTCTTCAAACGTCTCACTTTCATTCTTGTTCGGGCAATCTTTAGTGTAGTGAGGTCCTTCGCACTTTTCACATCCAACTTGGGCAGCATACGCTCTTTCATCTCGCTTCTTCATCTCTCTACTAATTTTATCCAATTGAGCTTGAATAGCGGCAATCCCGTCAAAATTAGTGCTGCTCTTAGATCTAGTAGAGGTCCCATCGTGCCATTTCTGAGAATGATCAGCAGCTTCTTGGATCGCTTTCCTAGCATTAGTTGCACTCATCTGAGGTACAGCTCCCTTAGCATCCAAAATCTGTCTTGTAGGCACGTCCAATCCCTGATAAAACAATATTATTTCCTGCATAGGGGTTAGATAGTGTTGAGGACATTTTATCAATAAATCTTTAAATCGTTCCCAAGCTTGATAAAGGGTTTCATCAGGCTCTTGCTTGAAACTATTGATAGCCTCCATTTTCTTAGCAGTCTTAGCAGGTGGACAATATCTCTTCAGGAATTTGCTCTTCAAACCTTCCCACGTAGTGATTGAACTAGCAGGTTCATTCCTTAGCCACTTGTTAGCAGCTCCTTTTAGTGAGATTGGGAAGATTCTTAGCATGAGTTGATCGGTATTGACACTTTCTGTAGTAAACAAATCTGCAATCTCCAGGACCTTTTCAACATGCTCATTAGCATCCTCTTGTTCCGTCCCACTGAAAGCATTCTCTCTGAGCTCTTTGAGAAATTGTCCCTTCAACTCAAATTTTGACTTGTCATCAAACTTAGGTCTAGCAACTCCTGAAGTGTAATCAGCACGGGTATTGTTCATGTATTCCTCCATAGTAGTGTTTTCGCCCATTGTTTCTGTTTCAACTTCCTCTTTTTCTTCAGAAAAGTAATCAAGCTCGAGTGAACTTGAAAGATCAAAGCTTCTTGTGTTGAAAAGCCTTTTAAGCGAATGCAGGGCTCGTTCAGGATCTTCGAAAGGTTGAATCAAGTTCCTCGTAGAACTCCTGGTCATGCACTTCCTGAAATCAATCACAAAAGCATCAGTAGGGTATGCTCGAGAAAGTAATATATCAGATAATTAATAACGAAAACGGAATACGAAAAATTAAAGTTACTGATATCTGCAGACGATGCGCCGTATCCAAAGAGTTGGATACGCCGTATCTTAGAATCGTTAAAAATTAATCAGACTTTATTCAGAAAATAGATACGCCGCTTTAGAATTTAAGAATGCGCCGTATCGAGTTAATTAATCAAAAATCAATTTATCTAATTAAAATTAAATGCGTCGTATTAACGAAAGTTAATGCGCCGTATTTTCGTTACGTTTAATGAAAAAGATTTTTGATTCAGTAAGATGCGCCGTATCGACAGAGATCGATACGCCGTATCTGTTTAATAATTCGCAAACTGTTTTTAATCAAAATAATAGATACGCCGTATCTTCAAAAGAAGATGCGTCGTATGGCGTTAATGTTTTAGAAAAATTTTTTTATCAAAAACAGATACGCCGTATCTGCAAAAGCAGATGCGTCGTATTACTTTATCGCTTAGAAAAATTTTTTTTTATTAAAAACAGATACGCCGTATCTTGGGGAAAAGATGCGTCGTATCGAATTAATTAAACGCGTTGTATATAAAAAAAATTAAACGCAATACGCCGTATCTGAGAGATCAGATGCGCCGTATCATTCGATTTAGCACAGTACAACGATAGCAGAACAGAAAATACGAAAAATAAAACAAAAATAAAACACACGAACAAAAACAAATACACAAAAATAAAAGAAAACAATTAACACACAATACAACAAATATGCAAAATAGTACAATGATGCAATTAATCTAATAAAAAGAAAAATAACCTAATTAAAATACTAATCAAATTAACAGATAATAACAATTCACTCCCCGGCAGCGGCGCCAAAAACTTGATGCGCGTGATGTGTCGTTGCGGTTTAGCAGTTTTAATGCCTACTCAAGTTTTAAATTTATATTTAGCCGACTTATCAATAACACACACACTTAACGAGCAGTGTACCCGGTCAGTATGAAGATAATGGTAAGTAGAGTGTCGATCACTAAGAGTGGAACGTATTATCTAGTTATTCTAATCAGTATTTTAATATCCTAACGCAAGGGGGTTTCAGCCTGAGAGACTGGCACGGTTTGTTGCAATTAAATAATAAAATAAACAAATAGGCACGAATCAGCAAGTAGCACACACGTACACAGATAGATACTCGAGACAATAAGAGGGCTGTCCTTATGATTAAGTAGATTGTCACTTGTTTTATTGATAGCTTTATATGAAGTGTATGTAATTAACCCTTTCTCGTTGGTCCTATTCTCATCGGCGAGTAAACCCTTAATGATTACTTATGTCTAAAAGTTATTCCTAAGTGATCAATTTAGAAACAACCGTGGGAGCCACATCTTGTCCCGCAGTCGGATGCCCGCAAGCCACTAATAAACACAGAGGTTATCAATGCACTAATAAGTAGTAACCAAAGACATCAACATATAAACTTTAATTGATGGGAAAGCAAGTATTAAAGGGAGTGCAATCTTTCGTTGTCACATTACACAAGCCACCAATCCTGATGAATTAAAGTTTGCTAACACAATAAAACAAAACTACTTAATGAATTAAATACATGCAGCACCTTCTTACAGCTCTTGTATCTTCGATTTGGGTGTGTCTTGTGCTGCCTCCTTGACTGAATTCGTCCTTTTGCTCTGCTGTCCGAACTTCGGTTTTAGGGTTTCGAACTCTTAACTCGTCTGGTCTACGGGGTATTTATAGTTTCTGTCTGAGGGAAGATGCGGCGCATGTACTTAACTTCGCGTGGGGTCCAAGATTATAATATTCAGGAATATTCGTACACCGCCAGAAGATGCGGCGTAACTCTTGATTAGATGCGGCGCATGTCCTCTTGTATCTTGGATCGTATCTGGTGATATCTTGATAGAGATGCGGCGCATGTCGAGAGTGAGATGCGGCGCATCTGGAGCAGAATTGACTTGATCTTGTCCATGTCAGTAGACTTCCACTTTATGCACGTTTTGCTCCATTATTAGTCCATAATCGCTAAGTTTCACCAAATGCTTGTTTTTACCTGAGAATTACAAAAGTAAACAATTAAGTATCAATCCTCATACATAATATAGTAAAACAAGTCAAATTAATAGGATAAATGATAGTAATAAAATGTACTTATTTGAGTTCATCAGAATATCAGGAACTTTCCCAGTGAGAAGTTCATAAGGTGTCTTGAAATGAGGTCTAGTGATGGATACCCTGTTCAAAACATAACAAGCAGTGCTTACTGCTTCAGTCCAGAACATAGTGGGTAATTTAGAGTCTGCAAGCATGGATCTTGCTGCCTCTATTAAGGTCCTATTCTTTCTTTCAGCAACCCATTTTGCTGTGGGGTTCTTGGATTGCTATAGTCCCTTTTTATCCCTTTAGACTGACAGCGGTCTATTAAAACAACATTTTTGAACTCTGTCCCATTATCACAGATAATACCTTTAACCTTTTTGTTTAGCTGGTTTTCAAAAAGGTTAATGAATTCTTTTAAAATTGGAGATGTTTCATCTTTAGTTTTCAAAAAGAATACCCAACAAAACCTGCTATAGTCATCAGTGATTACCAGGCAGAAGTACTTGTGATCAATACTTCTGATTTGAGTTGGACCAAAGAGATCCATATACAGCAACTGAAGAGGTTCTAAGATAGTTCTCACAGCAGTAATGGCTTTGTGTGAGGCTCTGTGTTGCTTTCCTTTGTTGCAGGCAACACAATTGTGCTCATTGGTGAAGACTTTGGAAGGAAGTCCATGAACTAGACCAAGTTTAGAAAGCTTGTTAATGGTCTTGAAATTCACATGAGCCATCCTTCTATGCCACTTTGTAGACTCATCCAGGGATGCTTTAGCCACCAAACATGTCAGGTCACCTTCAGGTTGAACATCATTCAAATTGAATGTGTATAAATTATAGCTTCTGGGAACTCTCAGCAGAATTGTTGTATCTTCTGGAAGTTTGAAGTCTTTAGAGAGCACAAGACATTCATCCTCAAAGAAGAATACTTTGTTCTTGGTGTCACAAATTTGGGATACTGAGAACAAGTTGAAATGTTGCAGTTCCTTCACATAATACACATTCTCAAAGTCCAAATTAGGTGTTCTGATGGTTCCTTTCCCAGTGATTCTACCATTTCCTCCACTAAAAGTCACATTGCCTCCTCCCTTTAATGGGTACAAAATCATGCATCATCTCTAAGTTTCCTGACATACTCCTGGAACAACCACTATCTACTATGCCTACTTCTTTACTCTTCAGAGGATGATCCTACAAACAACAAAAAATATATACAAAATATAAGTACACTTTGGAGACTCAAGTCATTATTGACTTGAGCCTGCCTTGTGGATCATAAGATGTAGGCCATGTAGATGTATAAGATCCACCATTGTTCTTGGGCCTTCTTTGAAAATAAGGTCCCTTTTTAGTCCAAGAACAATCTGCTGAGGGCTTCACAGCAGTATCCCAATATCCCCTACCCACATACATTGAGTCAAAACATCCAGGCCAAAAACCATTCTGAAAATAAGAACTAGTTGGTCTCACATATGGTCTAGCAACAGATCTTCTCCAAGTAGATGGAAAATGTCTATCAGCAGAATTGCTGGTTTTATGAGTTGCTTGTGGAACATATGGTGGTATATCATTAACATTTTTCCACATTGGTCTAGGTTTATTTTGACCAGCACATACACCCATTCTTTGCTCATGAAAATTGCAATCCTTAATCAAATGAAATTTACTTCCACACACAAAACATTTCTTCTTTTTAGAAGATTTATTCAAATTGAAAGTTGTTCCATTACATGTAAAAGTATTCAAACCACAAACATTAACAGAATTGTTTTTGACAGAATTAAAAACATTGTTTTGCAAAGAATTAAATGACAAGTCTTCAGAGGAAACTGTCTTTGAATTTGATTCATCAGCAGCAACTCTAACAGGCTTGTAGGGAGTCTTGGGTGTAGGCTTGGGTGAGGTCTTGGTAAGGTCTGACTTTTCACTTGAATCACAACTGATTTAGGTAGTAGACCCTTGGTCAGAAGACTTGTCACTGTCAGAACAAGAGACAAAGTCAGTAGAATTAGAATCAGGGTCTGGCAAGTCACTTGACTTTTTGCCATAAAGATGGTGTGATCCATCAAAGTCTGTGGTGGTGTTGGTAGTGGGCATGTGTTCTCCTCTAATAGGTCCAGGTACAGCATGTAATTTTCCTTCTTTAACAAAATTTGCTAAGCCTGCTGGTGTAGATTTACCCAGATCATTCCTAGCTTCTAAACCAACATATTTTTTAAAACCTAAACCTATACTAGAGTTTACAGCTTGACTACCATAGAGACAGCTAGCTAACTTATCACCTGACATTAACCAAGTTTTATGATTAGCTATTTCCTTCTCTAGTTTCTCTTTCAGCACTTGGTTTTCTGACTCTACATTAGCTTTTTCTTTCTCAGTACGCTTTAAATCAATTCTAGTACATTCTAAATCACTTTCTAACACCCTTATCTTTTCATCATAAGCAAGCTGATTCTTTTGAAACCAAATTTTTTGTCTTTCTAAAGTTTTTAAAGCCTGTTTGTAAGACTCAACTTCTACATAACATTCATTATATTTAGGTTTCAATTCATCATAAGCCTCCTTAAGTTCATTATATCTTTCGCTACAACCAAAAACACAATTATGTACCTGAGAGATGCCCATGAAGGCAACTTGATCATGCTGATCTTCTGTAGAACAGCTGGCCAGCAATCCACTCAACTCAGGACCAGAAGCTTCATCATTATCAGGCTCATGTGCCTTCCAGTTGACATGATCATCTAGAGTGACCAAAGCTTGGGAAGATCCATCTTTCACTTGATTCTGCTGATAGGTAGAATACCTAACCTCATCACCAGTCTTCCTATCCTTACACTCTCTTGAGAAGTGACCCTTCTGACCACATGTATAGCATTTGATCTTGCTCCTGTCAAACCTAGCTGGATCTCTTCCCTGGAAACCAAACTTTCTCCCTGACTTCTTTTCAAATCTTTTGATGTTCACAGTGAGTATGGCCACCTGCCACTTCAAGTTTATCTCTTCCATATCCAGAGGATCCACCTGTTCAAAATCCTCAAAAGCAAGTTGCTGCTGATTTTCATAATCAGCAACAAAAGAGTGAAGTACATCTTCCAATACACTACTAGACTGTTGTTGATAATTTGATCTGGTGTTGGTGTAGGAAGATGATACTGAGGAGCTTAGGCTTGAAGCTTGAGTCATCTTATTGGAGGTGATGCTAGCAAAAGCTGAGTAATTGGGAGTGGATGAACAAATGGGACTTCTGACATCGGGCTCAAGAGTTTTAAGCTTGTTGTAGAGATCATCAAAAGAGAGCATATCTAGTCCTCCTTTAGCTTTGAGTGCAATGCTTACTTGCAGCCAAGATGGAGGTAAAGATCGCAAGAACTTTGCATTGCAATCCTCATTGTCTGGCCTGGCCTTCAGTTGATTCAATTGACTCAAAATCCTATGGAACCTGTCATACCCCTTGTGGATACCTTCTTCCTCAGAGACTTGGAATTCTTGAAACTGCTGTTTCAGCATCGATTTCCTCATCCTATTTGACTCATCGTTCCCACCAAACCTAGCCTTGATGGCCATCCAGATGTCCTTTGCATCCTCCATGAAGTGAAAGTCACCCATGTGATCATCTGGAATAGCCTGAAGGAGAATAGTTCTAACTTTATTCTCTCTCTGTACAGTAAGAATCTCTTCAGCAGTTCTAGGATCAACAATGGTAACTCTACCATCTGCATCTTTGATGTGCTTCTTCAAACTATTTCCCTTTTTGACAATTTCCCAAAGATTCCAATCAATATTAGTGATCCAGTTCTGCATCTTCATAGCCCACAATTCATACTCTTCCTTCTTGAGGTATAGGAACTTTGCATTGCTGTTGGTGAGAGTGAGTTGTTGCATAGATGAAGATGTGGTGTTATGGTTGTTGTTAACTTCGGATCCATCGTCTGATCCAGGCATTGTTTTGGTTGTTTTGTTTGAGAGGGTGTAAAATAAAAGATGTTCTTAGTATCACAGAGACTCTCTCGAGGCTCTGATACCACTTGTTGAACCTGAGACCTTGATAGATCTTTGAGTGCTCGTGGATCGTTAGTAATGTCTATGTAATCACAAACACACTAATAGAAAGTCTCTATTACTTGTAATCTAAAGCGGAAATCAAACACAATTACAAACACAAATAACTAAGAACGATTTGATCCTCTATGGATCTTTGATTAATACTAAAGCTTGTTTTTCAAAACTCATACATAATACATAAGAATGTGTTCCTTTTATAGATAAGGAACCCTAAACCGTTTCACAAGAAACGTATATTCTAAAAACTAATAGAAGATATGCATTATAATTTCCTAATAAAACTCATGCATATCCTAACTAATAACAAAATACGCGGAAACACTTCTTCAACAGAAACACAATACGCAGAATCTCTACTTCCGCAGAAACACTTCTTCAGCAGATTCCAGCTCTTCAGCAGAATCCATCAGCAGTATTTTTCAGCAGAATTCTTACTTAGCAGAATTCCGAACAAAGTCTAAAAACTTGTTTTGCAAGACACCATGTTGAGAGCCGTTTTTCTCATTGATCAAGACCCGTATAGACAAAAGTTAAATGATACGAATTTGAGATATTGTTACAAGGTTTCCAAAAACGTCGAGCTTATTTCCTAACACTTAACGTACACTATTTCGCGACTAGTTTTGTGAGGCCATTTGGTCAATTTTACAAGTTGTGAAAAATATTAAATTGCGACGTAAAACTCTATATTTATCGATAGATCACCAAACGACGATCGTGGGATATCGTTACAACGTATTTATGCAAAAAGTGTTTTATAACTTAACAAGACGTCAAAAATATATTTTTCGACGATAAACGTTATTTCCAAAAATTCACGAGTGGTATCGATAACATACGTATTTGCATGTGTAGCATCATTTCATGACTTACATTAGATTATATCATTCATATTAGGTTGCGGCTAGGGATCACGCTTCATTTCAGTATATTCACTATTGTTATCGTAGCTATTGCATCAGGTGAGTTTTCATAGCCCCGTTTTTCAATTGATTATTTAATTTCTAAACTCTCGGGGGAGAATACATTGCATCATTTTTTTTATACGGACCAAAGTATCAAATTCATTTACATTGCTTAAGTTACCATCATTGCCTTGTTAAAGTCCCCTTTTATTTATCATGGACCGTTAATTTGGATGTAAGCCAGAGTGAGTGAATAGATCTATTGAGGGTGACGCCTCCGTTCGGATTGGTAGCGCCAACTAGTCATACGAACGCATTTCATTTTAATCATATCAGAGTGTGTGGCAAAGCACTCAGTTTGGGGCATTTGTATCAGTCTAGCTTCGGGGTCATGAGCTTAAGAGCCAATGTATGATTTTTATATAGCATCTTTATCATTTCACTTTATACTTGTGGTTACCGTACAGATTTATCTTTTACATAAACCTATGAATCTCACCAACATTATTGTTGACCCTTTTTAGCAATGTATTTTCAAGAAAATAAGGCATTCGCATCATGAAATGCATGAAGACTTACCATAGAGTCGCGATGATGACACGTCACACTTGGGGTATTTATAAAAAGGAAAGTAACCATTGGGCTACTATTCATAACCGTTGGGTTCACTAAGTGGCGAGACATTCAAATTGTTTCTTCTAGTGTGAGTAATCAAACGAAATTACCTTTTCTTGAATACTAAGTGGAAATTCTTAGATGAACTTATTCCATGACTTCTCATCGGTTGAGTCATAATATTGGTCAGAACTCTTTTGCTCACCCATCAACACGTTAAAAGAACACACTATCCACAGATAACATCCGCTGAACTTCGGGACAAAGTTCCAATTGAAGGGTGGATACTGTAGCAACCTGTAAAATTCCCTAGTAATTTGTAAACGTTAATCAATTATTAATTACTAATACAGTTCAGTTAACTGTTTTTATGGGCAAAATTTGAATTTTTTTTATTACAAACACATTGTTACGTAATTCACAAACACATTGGAACGAGCTCACACGCGGACCACAACGAATTCAACACACTCATTAAATACCAAACGGATCATATACTATGCTTGGCCCAAGTTTTTGGCCTGTTACTATTCACAAGCCCAAGCAAACACTTATAAGTTTTAATACTTCTATTATCTCACTCGGTTCACTCTCACTCACTTGGCCTCGATTTCTTTTAAATTCGACACCCAAGATATGTAACTTTTTGCACATTTTGAATCCTCACACACCAAAAAAACAAGGTGTCGAGTCTCACTCTCTCATTCGAACATTTGATTGCTAAACGAGACCCAAAGCTAATCACTCTCGAGACATGTACAAATTCACCCAACATTAACCCATTTTAATCCAATTCGGTTTAACTTATTTTTCACCTAGCTCATTTATTTTCTAAGATCGATTATGATGTTCATAAGCATGTTTCACATCATTTCTCACCTTGTCATACAATATTGCACGTTAAATGTGGTTTTGGACCCTTTAAAGTATGTCGACACATACCTAATATATACATATACATGCCATCGACACATAGCAAATCCAACACTCAATCTCCTTCATAATATCTAAGTACTTGAGTGTATTTTCTCCTAAATCTCACCAAATCACTGCCATGTTCCTGTACAATCAACTTGGACTCTTAAAATACAATATATGATTATATACGTGTACATGTATGTGTATACAACTCACACACTCAACTCCCATTTCACACACAAAGCTTCTATCTCATTTTTCTCTCTAGTTTCTCCTCCTTTCCCATAGTACTAGTCGACTACATGTCTTCTCAATCAGCCCAACCCTTTCTCCTTGGTCTATATAACTCACGGCAAACCCACCTAATTACACACACATTTTACTTTCAAAATCTCTAAAAACTTCAAGTGCATACAAGGTTTGAGCAAGGAAAAAGGTCTTGGATTAATAACATTTGGGTTAGAGAGTTTAGCAATTCAATTTGTGCTCCTCATTTCCACTCGATACACATTCATCCTTTGCCACTGTGAGTATCGAACTCTCTCCAACATATTCTCCATTTTGTCTCTTTAAAATCCTATGCATATTGATATACACCATTGTCTCATGCACACATGTGTTGGTTTTATTCCATAATGTGATACATACATGTACATACACTCTTGCATTCATGCATACAAGACAAGAGTGTGTTTGAGGTTGTGTGGTAATTTTCTTTAAAATACTGAACACATATAAGCTCGAAAGGAAATAAGCAAAAGCTTATTTACATATGTATCGACATACACATATATGTCGAGCCTATTTAAACTAGTTTTGAAACTCAAAGACAACTTAAGAATGACGTAAAAGAAACATGAAATATAAGTCTTGGCTCGTGGACTTGTACTACTGGACCTTAAATATATTTTGTGGCTCGTATAGCCTATTTTTCCAAGTTGTTTAACCACCTTAAAACTCGACCCAAGTCACTTAACAAGCCGTAAGGTTCAACCCATGAAACCATAGCTCATTTATAAGATGTTAGTATTAAAAGTGCTTGTTGAAAACTCACCATATATCGGCTTAACAATGTTGGTTTCGGTTGGAATAAGTTGGTTCCTTTTGGTTTTGGCTCGTGAAAACTCAAAGTAAGTCGAGACTTACTTTGTGCTTACTTGTTCTCCTCTTTTTAAAACTTAAAGGCTTAATTATAACTTGATTTATAAAGCATAGTTGACATAAAAACCTGGAAATACAATGCATGCATATATATACATATGTACTCGAATTAGCCTACTGGAAAGAAAATAAGCTTATAGCAAACAGAAGCTAAACAATAAATGTAATGAATCTGTATAACTTGACATCTAATAGACTAGTAGCTCACTGGTTGTGTCGCTTCATTCCAAATGAGAGGTCCAAGGTTCGATCCATGGACATGGCAGTTTTTGCCAAATTTTATCATTTTGATACTTTTGAAATATTTACAACAACAGCCCCTCAACTTTGAACAAACTATCACATTTTCTTAAACACCTATAATTTAGAAACTTATGATCATTTCAGTCCTTCGACTTGGACCAAGTTACATTTTTCTCATAAAATTTATAGGTTAATAACTTATATGTTCTTACCCACTTTTCATCTAATAAATATGCTTAACACATATTTTTATTAGATGACCATATTAACGTAAAGCCATAAATAATGAATTTTTCCAAATATATTAGGTTCACACGACATCGATAAATATATAACATATATATGAATTCATACACATCGAGACCAAACGAACTTAATAAATACCTTCGACTCGTATTTAATTATCAATAACTATTGAGCCAACATTCGAGCCAATACTTACAAATACATTTTTTTGAAAACTTTCATTTTTGAACTTTAAGCATTTTAAGCATATTACTCACTCACATCACAAACCAAATCGTTATCCGTTACTCATTTTCACACTCGTTATTCGTATTAAGTCAAAACTATCAAATTCTCATACTTCACTATTATTCAGGTCGTGTGTTGGAGCCGTTCTCATAATTCACTTGATTTCACATTTCACCAGTACCAGTTACACTCAAGGTGAGTCATAGCCTATTCTTTCATTTATTTTGAACTCTTTGGGGGAGATACATGCTCGTTCTACTTACAAATTAACTCGTTTGCCTTAAACATTGTACTCAAATGATGACACACTCTAATCGTTTATTGAAATATAATTCTTGATTACACTTACACAAGTACTCTACACTGTTATGAATTACCATGAATTCATACACCCACTTTTATACGTTTTTTATCTCCTAGGGAGATACATGCTACAAAATAGAACACAAGTATTTTTCTCTTTGCAACACCCGTTTGATATTGCCTAAGTTACACTATTGCCAAAAGCCCCTCACATCATGAACCATTAATCACTTGCGAGTGAACGCGAATATAGTGAATAGATCTATTGGAGGCTGACTGCCTATTCCACTAATGCCTTGACGGATAGCCTTAGTTGCTAGTCGGATTAGTCGCAATGCACTATATTTGAAGGAAAGAGGAAAATGGCAAAATCACCTATTACACGAGGGCCATAACTCACACCATTAATTTGGTATGTTTACCACCGTTTCACGGTACATTGTTAACGTTTGCGTGTCATGAGACTTAGGGCAATGTATCCAACTGCAATATCACCATTTATAACAAAGATTGTAATTCACAAGCAATCACAACTCGTGTTCAACTTATTAGCATGCAAATCCTATGGATTCACTCAACATTTGACCTGGTTAGGGCAAACAAACAAACTATGGGTGCATAACAACGTAACCTACTACTTATTTGTTAGGAATACAAATATTCATATGAAGACTCGGTCACCCCGAGTACTCATTAGCATTAAGTAGCTCGTATGATTATTAGTAATAGTTTAGTTATTATTGTATTCGTGGAGTGGGTCAGGTCTTTACCCACTGTCAGCTCACTCCACAGCCCACTCGGGGCACTTATGCTAGTAGTATAAATACCCCTTCCTATGTGTGGGAAGGGTTGGAACTCCTCTCATTTTAATCTAATACATATTTACTTTATCTCTCTAGTTCCCAACTCTTCTCTTTCTCTCTCTAGATTTTTGGCCAAATCACAACCATTTGTGTGTTATACGTTGTTGAATATGCTACAATCGGTATCAAGAGCCATGGTTAGGTTCGTGTGATTGCATATTCACGGATTTGTGGTTTGTTTTTGGCCCTTTTGTTTTGCCTTTTGTGGTTCGAATAGAAAGGTGGGAAAATCATTGGTTTGAGCCTTGTTTGTGGTTTAAATCGTTAAAACTTTTTACTTTCATGTTCACAAAACTATCTTGCATCCTTCTTGATAAAGTACAGTCGTGGTGGTGTTAGTTATTGGATGATTAGTGGGTTTTTCTTGACTGCGGTTTGAGTATCGGGTGCATCTTCTTGACTGCGGTTTGAGCCTCGGTAGAGAAGTACTTGTTGCGGTTTGTGTTTATTTGGGATATTGTTGTTTGCGGTTTGGCAAAAAACTCTGACTGCGATTTGGCTTTTAACTAAAATAGGAAAAAGACTAAACGTAGTTGAAAGCGACGTTTTGTCTTTTGCGGTTTGTCAATTAGTGCTGCGGTTTGACTTCTTGCGGTTTGAGTTTCTGCGGTTTGCGGTTTGCATTTTTGTCCTTATTGCGTTTTGAGGTCTTGCATTTTGACTATTGCGTTTTGGGTCTTTGCGGTTTGGACTTCTGCGGTTTGTGCGGTTAGGACTACTGCGGTTTGAACTATTGCGTTTTGGAACTTTGCGGTTTGGACTTCTGCGGTTTGGGTCTTCTGCGGTTTGTGGTATTCTGTGGTTTGTGGTATTCTGCGGTTTGTAGTTCACTGCGTTTTGGGACTTCTGTGTTTTGGGACTTCTGCGTTTTGAGCTACTGTGTTTTGAACCACTGCGTTTTGTGTACTGCGTTTTGGTGTTCTGCGTTTAGTTATCAAATCACGGCTTATTCTTGATTTTTGTAAAATCCCGCGAAAGAATCTATTTCTCGGTCTAAATCATAGAATTGTAAAATCCCGTGCACGTTAACATCATGGCAAGCACTCCTTCCGATGACATTCAAGCTGCAGGGTCCGATACCCGACCTCCTATGCTAGATAGGATGGATTATGAATTGTGGGCACAAAGAATACGACTGTACTGCTTGGGTAAAGAAAATGGTGTCAACATCCTGAAATCCATTGATGAAGGACCATTTCAAATGGGCACCACTAGAGATGCTCTCACTACTGATGAGAATGGAACTGTCACTTTTGGAATTGACAGGCCACGTGAGTACAATGATCTTAATGAGGAGGAAAAGAAGCGTTATGATGCTGACATTAGAGCTTCGAACATTGTGTTTCAAGGACTACCCAAAGATGTTTACAAGCTTATCAACTTCAACACTAAAGCCAAAGCTGTTTGGGACAATGTCAAAATGCTTCTTGCTGGATCTGAACTGACCAAAGAAGATCGTGAGTCTCAGTTGTATGATGAGTTTGAGCATTTCAAGATGAATCCTGGTGAGAACATTACTAAATATTATGTGAGATTTCATATGCTTGTGAATGACATGAGGATCATCAGGATGACAATGCCAAATATCTAACTCAATTCTAAGTTTGTGAACAACATGTCACCTGAGTGGGATAGATTTGTTACAACCGTGAAGCTCAACAAAGGACTGAGAGACACCAATTATGAACAGTTGTATGCTTACTTACAACAACATGAAAAGCATGCTGTCTATGATCGTCAACTGAGGGAAAAACTCAATCCAACAACATCTAATGATTCTCTTGCCTTTGTCTCAAATGTTCAGCCGTTCAATCAATCCTCACTTGATCAAGTTTATCACCAGCCCTTTTCATCACAGAATCAGAATCAGACTTCATTTGGCCAATCATCGTTGCACCCACCATCTGCTATGAACTCCCAACTGGATTCAGGATACTCTCATACTGAAAAGATGATTGATAATCTATCCAACCAAGTCTCCTTACTTGTCCAACAGTTCAGAGCAAAACTCCCTCAAACCAACAACCAACTTCGAACTTCATCCCACGCAATCAAGCAACTGTGGAGGATGGAAGGGTTGTGGTACAGAATGTTCGAGGAAGGCAGAATGTGAATCAAAGGAACATTGGTCGGGGTAATGTGCAGAACAGAGTGGGGAATGCCAATCAGGGACAGGGAAGGCAACCCAAGTGCTACAACTGTGGTGGACTTAGACACATAGCAAGGAACTGCACTCAACCAAAGCGTCCACAGAACTCTGACTACTTCAAAGATAAGATGCTGTTGATGCAAGCTCAAGAGAATGAAGCAGCTTTGGATGAAGAGGAGCTATTGTTTCTTGCTGGTGATGGGGGGAACACGTTTGATGTTGATGTGGATGATCAACCAGTTCAGGACTTGGCACTTAATGCTCCCAACATCTTCCAAGCTGATGACTGGGATGCTTTTGACTCAGATGTTGATGATAAACCCACTGCTCAAACCATCTTCATGGCTAATCTGTCTTCTGTTGTCTTATCACCTCAACAAGCTGGTCCTTCCAATGCATCTGTCATATCTGAGGTACTAAAGCTTTATGACACATATAACGTGGTAGATGAACAGAAGATTCCCAATAAAGTACAACAGACAGATGTTGTTGAATCAAATACTGTTGATATGGGAAATAGTAATATTATTCCATATGAACAATATGTGAATCACAACAACGTGTCTGATGTACCAAATTGTGCATATTCTGTTATAAATGATGCTTGTGAGTTGCATGAAAACACTGTGTTTATTCCTGATGACACCCTGACCACTAGACTTAACATTTATAAAGATCAGGTGGCCATATATGAACAACGTGCAAAATTTGAGCTAACTGAACGTGAGCAGAAAATGGATAGTCAAATGCGTACATACATAACATAATGTAATTTAAGGGAAGAAACATTGAAAAAAAAGTTATATTCTTTACAAAAACAACTGGATCAGACTGTTAAACAAAAACAGGAGATTCAAGAAAGTGTTAATACACTAAAACAAGATTTCAAAGAAAAAGAAACAAAACTCTTAAATGATTTTTCCAGACTTAAAACGTTAAAGAATAAAATTGAAAACAAGTTGTACACACAAGACCAAACCAGACAAACTGCTCAAATGATTCAAAACCATAAAAAGTTGTGCGATAAACATAGTGAACATAATGTAGGTGAACTTAAATTAGCTTTCCTTAGGAGTGCTAAAGTAGCCCAACCTGCATTATATGATGGAAATGAACTGCTTAAGCCTGGTTATGCCCCCCTAATGTGTCATCACTTGAAGAGAGTAATGAGATAGAAGTAAGAAATAGAGAGAGATTGGCTGAAAAATGAAGGATCCCAAATGTATAGCCAATCGAATCATAATCAAACCCCATGATTACTATGAGGAAAATTGATTGACTGTCTTTGCACCTCAAACTATTTGACGCCTGAACAAATATTTTGGTCTTTGGACATTGAAAAGAGAAAGGCCGATGAACTTAAAGCCAAAACTCCACCCCATAGGAAAATTGCGGCTGCAACGGTGTATCCTCCCAATACACCCAAGCACTTAGTTCCTTTGACTCTTCCCACAGAATGTGAAACTCTAATTAGCATATACGTTCTTTGTCAACTATTTGCTGATTTTGATAAAACATGTAAGAAGAGAATTACGCCAACGGGAATTACTGAAGGGGAAAGGGGTTTTGAACAAACAAAACGGTGCTACTTAACTGAGGTTATTCCATTTTTTAAACTTCTTAAATAACATTTTGAGGGCATGCAAAAAACCCTTGAAACTGAATTAAAAGAGATGAAAGGAGTGTTTAAAGATATGGAAAACGAGGTATCCCAACATGCGATAGAACTTAAGAGTCGTGATATTGAGAGAAAGAACATTCTCATCACCAATGATAATTTGATTGCTAGATGTATTGCTCAGGACGTATTTTATACTGCTACTGATTCTACATTAACTGCCTGTCAATTTCATGAGTTGTCTATTGCATTGAATGTTACCCAGAATCGTGTTGTTGAGCTTGAGGGGGAGAATTTGAAATTGCATGAGAAAATTCAAAATGATGACCATGATAACATGGTTTGATGTTTTTCAAAACTAGAGGTTGATAATCTTAATTTGCAATTAAAGTATCAACATTTAGAAGAAAGAATGAAAATCTCAAATGCCAAGACATCTTTGGATGCTCCTGAATTTGATGCATATTTTGAATTAAGCAAACGTGATGAAAAAATTCAAGTTCACACTAACACGATTCGAAAATTGAGGGCCCGAATTGCCCAATTAAAATCAAACAACAGTGATGTGACTGGCACTCTTAAACCATCGTCCTTAGATTCTCAGAATTTTCACTATCAAGACACCATCAATAAGTTACAATATGTAAATGATTGTTTTCAAGCTGAAAATTCAAAAGTTAAACAACATTACAAAGAGTTATATGACTCGATTAAAGTCACACGTAACAACCACAATGAAAAGATAACTTCTTTGCTAAATGAGATTGAGAATCTAAAGACTCAGGTGAATGGAAAAATGCCAATTATCACTAGTGATAATGTTTTCCAAAGGTTTCTGTTTGTAGAAAATATGCAATTGATGTTGTGAGTATCCCGCTTCCTCTTAGAAACAATAGGTCAGCTCATCAAGTTTATCTCACTTATCTTAAGAATAGTCTTGACATTCTTCGTGAGGCCGTAGAAGAGGATAGGATAGAGAAACCACAAGATAGTGCAGTTGTAGATGCATGCTTCCTAACTAAACGATCTCAGGAACTCTTGCAATATGTTATTGGCACATGTCCTAAGATTGATAACAAGCGAGATAGGTTTATTGCATCTTTATCAATGACTAAGAACAAGCATGTTACCTTTGATGTACCACTGAAAACATCTGAACCCAGCACATCAAAACCGGAAAAACAAATGGCAGTGAAACAAATTAATGTTCCCATCATTGCTACTACAGGAGTGAATAGTGACACTAAAGCTAGCGGGTCAAAGCCTAGTCGCAATACGAGGAAAGATAGGACTGCGCCGGCTAAGAGTGCTCATGAGAAGAAAGTAGAAGCCCACCCTAGGAACAATAAGTTTGCTTTGAACAAAATGAATCGTGTTGATTCTAGCATTAGCTTTAAGCGTACTATAATTAATTCGAATTCTAATGCTGTTTGCAAAACATGTAATGAATGTTTAATTTATGGTTATCATGATGATTGTGTTGTGTCATTTTTGATGTCTCCCAAACGATCCCCAGTTAAGAATGTTAGGAAAACTGTACTGAGTAAGCAAATTTGGAAAGCAACAGGAAAGATGTTTGCCAATGTTGGTTATCAATAGAAGCCCACTGGAAGAAAATTCACTTTAGGAGATCAGTACCCCTAAACTAGAATGACTAATCATACGATAGTGAATGTTAAGGAATGGAAGCCAACTGGTCGAATTTTCCCTTTAGTGACACAATGCCCTGCAACTAGGTCAATTGCATATACTAGTGAAGTTTCCACTGTGAATACCATAGCATCTATAATTCCTGTAGTTCCAGAATTTGTGTGTGCTAACCAAACGGACCCCAATTACACGTGGGGATCCACCTTTTTCAGTTATCCATCGTTGTCTGTTTTCAAATGCAGGTCGTACAAATCGTCCTTTAGTATTTGGACTCAGGCTGCTCAAAACATATGACCGGGGATCGCTCACGGCTCAAGAATTTCGTGAAAAAGTTTATTGGGAAAGTTAGATTTGGGAACGACCATTTTGGGGCAATTATGGGTTATGGAGATTATGTATTTGGCGACAGTGTAATTTCTCGGGTATACTACGTGGAAGGACTTGGGCACAATTTGTTTTCTGTTGGTCAATTTTGTGATTCCGATCTTGAAGTTGCTTTCAGAAAACACACATGTTTTGTCAGAGAGTTGGATGGTATTGATCTTCTTAAAGGCAGTCATGGCACTAATCTATACACCATCTCTATTGAAGAAATGATGCGGTCCTCTCCTATTTGCTTGCTGTCAAAGGCCTCAAAGACCAAATCCTGGCTTTGGCACCGTCGTTTGAATCATTTAAACTTCGGTACCACAAATGAACTTACTCGCAAGGATCTTGTACGAGGCATACCCAGATTAAAGTTTGAAAAAGATCATCTTTGTTCTGCCTGTCAACTGGGCAAAAGCAAGAAACATACTCACAAACCCAAAACTGTCAACACCATTATGGAAGCTCTTCACACCCTTCACATAGATCTGTGCGGACCAATGAGAGTTCAGAGTATAAATGAGAAGAAATATATTCTTGTGGTGGTCGACGACTACTCTTGGTTTACATGGGTAAAGTTTTTGAGAACCAAGGATGAAACTCCAGAGGTTATCATCAAACTTATCAAACAGCTGCAAGTGAGACTCAACAAAACTGTCAGAATCATCCGTACAGACAATGGAACTGAGTTTGTTAACCAACAACCCAGTCAATTTTATGAAAGTATTGGCATAACTCACCAGAAAAGTGTTCCACGCACTCCTCAGCAGAACGGCGTTGTTGAAAGAAGAAACCGTACTCTTGTGGAAGCTACACGAACCATGCTAATATTTTCCAAGGCACCGATGTTTCTTTGGGCAGAAGCAATTGCTATAGCATGTTACACCCAAAACCGATCCCTGATACATACTATTCACAACAAAACTCCCTATGAGCTGATACATGGCAAGAAGCCAGATCTTTCCTTTCTTTGTATGTTCGGTGCACTGTGCTATCCAAAAAATGACAGTCAAGATCTGGGAAAGCTAAAAGCTAAAGCAGACGTAGGTTTCTTCGTTGGGTATGCACCAGATCGCAAGGGATACAGAATCTACAACAAACGAACCCGACAAATCATGGAAACTATTCACGTGACATTCGATGAGCTAACTGAGCAAACGGCTCGTGGACAAACTAGTTCTGGACCCTCACCTAACTTATTGACACCTGGACCAATTAATTCAGGTCTTGTACAGAATCCCACTCCTGCAGTTCCTTATCTACCTCCTACTAGTGATGAGTTGAAGAAGTTATTTGATCCGATGTTTGATGAATACTTTGAGCCACCAACGGTTGATACTACAACGGAAGCTCCACCTGTACCTCCTGTTGCTGAGGCTCCAATCCCACAAAATTTAGAGGGTACATCTGTATCTGTCTCAATCAGTCAAGATGCACCATCTGCCAGTCAATCACCATCATCATCAAATATTCAATCTCCTTTGGTACAGCAAGGCTTTGTAGTAGATAATTCTTTTGAAGTGAATCCTTTTGCTCCTACTGATGATGTTCCATTCGAGAATATATTTGCTCCTGAATCGTCTACAGATACATCTTCTTTAGGAGATCCTAACACAGCAACATCAGTTCCTTACCCTCAACCACATGATCATCTCAGAAAATGGACCAATGATCATCCGATTGACAACATCATTGGTAATCCTTCTCGTCCGGTATCCACACGAAAGCAACTTGCCACCGATGCATTGTGGTACTTCTTTAATTCTGTACTATCCAACGTCGAACCCAAGGATGTCAAAGATGCCTTGTCAAAAGACTGCTGGTTTACTGCAATGCAAGAAAAAAATCATGAGTTTGATAGACTTGAAGTATGGGAATTAGTGCTTCCTCCAGATTGTGCAATGGTTACCGCTCTAAAGTGGATCTTCAAAGTGAAACTTGATGAGCACGGTGATGTTCTTAAAAATAAGGCACGACTTGTTGCAAAGGGGTATCGACAAGAAGAGGGCATAGACTTTGAAGAATCATTTTCTCCAGTTGCTCGAATTGAAGCCATCAGAATCTTTCTCGCCAATGCTGCCAGTCAGAATATGATAGTCTACCAAATGGATGTTAAGACAACATTCTTAAATGGTTATTTGAAAGAGGAAGTCTAAGTGAGTCAACCTGAAGGATTTGTGGACCCTGATCATCCCACTCACATCTATCGCTTGAAGAAGGCCCTCTATGGCTTAAAGCAGGCACCTAGAGCGTGGTATGATACTTTGTCTAAGTTTCTTCTGGCAAACAGATTCTCCAAAGGTGTTGTTGATCCTACGCTATTCACTAGGAAAACGGGCAAACATCTACTTCACGTTCAGATCTACGTAGATGACATTATCTTTGCCTCCCCTGATCCTAGTGAATGTGATCGGTTTTCTAAAGAGATGAGTTCTAAGTTCCAAATGTCGATGATGGGACAAATGTCATTCTTCTTAGGTTTACAAATCTCTCAAAGTCCCGGAGGCATCTTCATCAATCAATCCAAGTATGCAAATGAAATATTGAAGAAATTTGGATTTGATTCAAGTGATCCTGTTGACACTCCTATGGTTGAGAGATCAAAGTTGGATGAAGACCTCTCTGGGATCCCAGTTGATCAAACTAAGTTTCGAAGCATGATTGGATCCCTAATGTATATCACCGCTAGTAGGCCAGATCTCTTGTTCGCAGTATGCATGTGTGCTCGGTACCAGTCCAAGCCTACCAAAAAGCATCTGGAAGCGGTAAAATGGGTCTTCAGATATCTTCAAGGAACTATTCACATGGGTCTATGGTATCCTAAGGACACCGCCGTGGAACTCACGGCCTATACAGATGCAGACCATGCGGGGTGTCAAGATACTCGTCGAAGTACGTCGGGAGGTGCTCAATTTCTTAGGGAAAAGTTGGTTAGCTGGTCATCTAAAAGGCAAATGAGTACATCTATATCTTCCACAGAGGCTGAATACATTGCCATGTCTGCGTGCTGTGCTCAAATTCTTTGGATGAGATCACAACTATCGGACTATGGTTTTGCATACAACAAGATTCCTCTGTATTGTGATAAGAAAATTGCTATTGCTCTTTGCTGCAACAATGTCCAACACTCCCGATCAAAGCACATAGATATCCGGCATCACTTCATAAGGGAACAGGTTGAAAAAGGAGTCGTTGAACTTTACTTCGTGAGGACAGAGTTTCAGTTGGCTGATATCTTCACTAAGACACTTCCGAGAGAACGGTTCTAATTTATTCTCCCGCGAATTGGCATGAAGAGTTTGACACCTGAGACCCTCAAGTGTCTTCAAGAAGAAAAAGAGGAGTAAAGGATTTGCTTCACATATTCTTGTATATATTTGTATATATCTTAAACCAAAAAGAAAATAGAAAAATATAAAACCTATAAAAACCATAAAAATCAGAAAAACACAAAAATACCAAAAATAGTTTCACTAGGCATGTCTTCTGTTTATCGATAACATTTACGGTCCTAGAAATGTCATTCAATAATGACACGGGACTTTAAATGAAGCTCGAGCAGAAGGTAAAATGAATTGTTATAACATGTCTTATCGGCTTACAGTAACTTCATACTGTAACCCGTTCCTAATTATGGGGAAAGCACATCGCCAAAAGGATGGTTGTTCCTCCCACTGGGTGAAGTTCACCCGGGCATGGATTACTTTATATCTATGTTTCTTCGATTTGATGTACGTTTCAGTGCATCATTTCTCGTACAAGAAGAGAAGTCTTCTTTACATCTCAGATATTTTTCCATCTATGATTCTTCAGGAAAGTATTTGTGCAAAACTTGGTGGTACCATAATTTTTGAATATCAATCAGAATTGAACTTTTTATAAAAAAAATCTATCACTCAATCAATGACTACAGCTATTTAAATAGAAGACGGGTCATCGATTGAGGGGGAGAGTGATGATTTCAAAACTATCATATCATCAAAACATGTTACTTTGTACATAATAAGCAGTGAATAAAATGTGGTTGTTATGTGTCAGTGTATGATTTTTGTTAAATTCAAATCTTCCAAACCGATCATACATGACACTAACATTCTCCTTCATGGATTGAGGGGGAGCATCGTAATTATCAGCACATATTAAACCTGACCACATTTTCTCCCATATTTTCTAAACTTATTTAAATCAATTGGGATCATAAAATCTCAAAAGATTTGAAATTTTTGATCGGGGAAGAGAATGTGATTTAAATATGCAATCTAATAAAAATGTGATGTTTTGGACTTAAATGTAAGCTCTCCTATATGTGCTAAACTCTTTTTTATATCAATGCACATATTGAGGGGGAGCAAATGGTTTGTGGTAACTAAAAGAATGTGGCATCTCTGGTAGTATCTCATATGAACGCGACTCAGACTTCACCAACGAATTGACGAAACAAATACTATCATTTATCGAAAGGGCTTGTCCTGGCCGGGTAATAATTTCAAGCTGGTCTAACCAGTGATGTAAGCGTGTCTCGAGGAGGACTTGTCTGAGTAGAGTGTACCCTTTCGAGAAACTTTCTGTGGACTTAACCAGGCCGGGTAATAATTTCAAGCTAGTCTAACTAGTGATGTAAGAGTGTCTCGAATCGGTCATGTTCACTGAAATTGGATCAATTCAAAAAGTGCAAGCTCTACCCAACATGTGGAAATTTACAATAAAAACATCTGAGCACATGTTAAGGGGGAGCATTTGAAAAGTTCAAAACTCTCAAAGTGTTAGCAAAATGTGTTTCATAATCGTAAACACTTTGAGAGATTTTTCAAACAAATGGTTTATGGCAACATAGGAAAGTCATGGTGTTATAAGGTGGCTAAGGTTAGGAAAACCGTCCTATGATCCGCCAGAGCCGGAGGGATCTACCCAAGGACAATACCGAATAGTTAGTATTAGAAAGTCCTTAGGTATGATTATGAAAAAAGGAGTAATATGAGAAAGGAGAAAGAAGGGGTTGAAGAATTAAAAAGAAATGTAATGAGAAAGGGTGAAAAGAAATAGCCCTCCAATTATTCAACCTTAGGGCAGAAACCGGGTTCAATTCATATGCTACTGGTTGTTACTAAGGTGACACCGGTATTGAAGACAAGACGTCATGGACCCAGTGACGCACTACACTAAACCTTCTAGCCACTCAAGTTCTCTTAAAAGAACTTGTTTCATTCTCACGGGGAACCCTGCATAATCTATCGACCGCTTATTATGAGCTATGATGATATTGAAACAGGAGACACCGCTCCAGTCTCCGACTACCAAAATTGCACTTATCGAGTCTAGAGCCGCGAGATACATCATAAGATCTCATAGGAACACATGTTACTTCTACACTGGTTGTTCAACATTAAGGACACCAGGTGTAAACTTATGAGTCCTACGCAGATCTTAGCAATCTGCCAGAACATTTATGAGGGAATTTACAAATGTAATTCTCAGTGATTAAATGGAAATTCCTGCCAGGGTCAACATCAAACAGCCCTGAAAGCAGGCCACTTCGGTAATTCCTTGTGGATTACGCTTAGTGGTTGCGGCGATTTCGAACGGTCTACAGTCGTGGAGTGAACTCCAACGACTCACCTAATCGCTGATGTACTTCGGTAGATCTTGTAAACCCTCTCGGGGGTATTCGATTAGGAACGGCCTTGGTTAGGATTAGAGAAATTTTTCACACTATGTTGTTAATAATCTCGAAGTCCGAACCTGTAAGTACCAGACGTTTTATTGCTAACTGTCGTATGCAGGAATCCTTGGCGGTTGCAGTTGATTGCTGAAAATATGCCGATTCATCACCCCATACTCACATTTCATCATCATAATCCAAGAAATCATGATAAATGAAAGGCCTTTAACACTGCTTTCGCAACTCTGATGCTGAAAATCATGATCCAGAAAAGTGTGAGCATGTCGGTCCAAAGATTACAACATCACATGGAGATGATGCTGCAAAAGGATCAGTTGGAGACGTACATTGGATGATGACCTCAAAGAATCCTCAAAGATCATCCAAGACAAATGAACAGTCATCAAAAGTTCACTGCTGAATGTACAAAGATTAATGACTTTGAAGAATCAAAGACTACGAGCTAGGAAGTCAAATTCATATAATAGAATGCTAGAATTCAAAGTGTAATTTCCGGGGTGACCTCCCTTAGGGGGAGATTGTTAGGAATACAAATATTCATATGAAGACTCGGTCACCCCGAGTACTCATTAGCATTAAGTAGCTCATAGGATTATTAGTAATAGTTTAGTTATTATTGTATTCGTGGAGTGGGTCGGGTCTTTACCCACTGTCAGCTCACTCCACAGCCCACTCGGGGCACTTATGCTAGTAGTATAAATACCCCTTCCCATGTGTGGGATGGATTGGAACTCCTCTCATTTTAATCTAATACATATTCACTTTCTCTCTCTAGTTCCCAACTCTTCTCTTTCTCTCTCTAGATTTTCGGCCAAATCATAACCATTTGTGTGTTATACGTTGTTGAATATGCTACAATATTTCATCAATACTTGTATTTATTACAATTATCACTCACATTTGAAACTATTGGAATCAATTGTTTTACTTACAAACTCTATGAACTCACCAACCTTTGTGTTGACACTTTTAGCATGTTTATCTCAGGTCCATAATGAACGAGGATGGCACGGAGGAGCACGGATACACCAAAAGGGCTAATGAAAATTTTATTATCATTCGAAAACTTATTTTGTAAATCTTTCAACTACTAGGACCTAATTTGTAAACTATGATATTCGAATGGTAAATCTTTTAAAACGACTCAACTAGAGATCGTTTTCTATCATTATAACTGTTATACCATGAAGTAACACCCAGTTTGAATTCCACTGCGTATCGCAAAATTGGGGGTGTTACACCACCGCAGCAATGTGCCAACTTACAAGAAACCAAATTGCAATTGGTCATTGTCTAACATGATTTGAAAATGTATGCTTCAGTACACAACAAGCATATCCTATTACATTGTCTACGGTTATATCATTTTCTGTCTTTTCATCTCATATAAGTTAAACCGATCGGTTTTTAGTTTGGTAGTTCAACCCGGGTCGACCAAATCCCGGAGGTTCAATCTGGTTCAACGTTAAGCAAAAACCCGACTTGCAACGCACCAGTCATCACTCCGGTTCTCGGTTCAACCGATTGAACCAGTCCAGTCGAACCGGGTTTTAAACTATATCTTTAGGGAAGCATATAATAACATCAGTATCTTTACAAATTTTAGAAATATACCAATATCTTTTAAAACTTTAAAATTACTTATGATATTCAAATAAATAATTTAATCTTAATTAATTAATTTTAATATATAAAATTATGGGGTTAATTCCATATATCCCAATTTAAACACTTAAATGTCATATTTACCCAACCAAAATCTATAATGTCATATATACCCAATTTAATCATCAAATTTGTCATATCTACCCATTTTATTATAAAATTAGTTAAAACTCAATTTACATTATTAAATACCCATCATACCCTTCATGCAAATGTATCTTCATATCAATGTGATAACAAAACACTAATAAAAGACACCACACGATCACAGAACTAAAAGCATACGATGGCTATCATGCCTATCATTTTATTTGCAAGACCTAAGCAATAAATAAGTCCAGAGATTTAAGCAATTTGCATATGTGACTTCCATTCTGCAATTGCAGTGATCGCTATACTAGTATCTTTAACCATAAAATAACACCATCGATTCAATTCATCAATTTTACAGCATGCTTCATTCGCTTTAATCTATACAAGCCACCAATCAAAGTTTTATATGTTACTTTAACGTAGATTACATTATAAGTTATATACATTTTGCAAAAGACAATAATGCTCTCATAAAATTATAATGTGATTTATGTTGATTGCTTGGGTTCCAGTGCGTGTGGTGTGTTTGAATTAATTTGTTGTTATCACTTGGAGGTGTCTTTGTATGAAGGTTATTATGGGTATTCAATAATTTAAGTCAACTTTTAATTGATTTAACAACATAATGGGTAGATATGATAAATTTTGTGTTTGAACTGGGTATATATGTCATTATGAGTTTTGGTTGGGCAAATATGACATTTAAGGGTTTAAATTAGGGATATATGGAATTGACCCTAAAATTATTATCCAATTATTTGATGAGGTATCACGTTCTTCAGATACCTCTGAAGGACTTAATTAATCTTAGTCAAACATTTTTCTCGGAAGGTTAGAATATAACTGCTCCATGTTAGAATAGTCCTTCGAGGTAGTTAGGGTAATAAAGGCTACCCTATGTTCGGAGGCCATAACGAAGAAGGGAATGTTCCCTACTTTATCGATTCATAAACACTGGCAATAGATTTAAGACAAGGTAGGGACAGAACAATACTCTTTCCATAATAACAGCTGAGGACGTTAGGACAACCCGAGCCCCAAGAGCAAAGGCTCGTGCCCAGTAGCGATTCTCGCGCTTCACCAAAACGACAATCACGTCTCCAAAATCCTCGTGTCGTGGAGCATGGATCCAGTAGTATAAATAAAATCGTTCAACCCAATGAACGACACGATTACACACACACTCCGCTCTTTACTTACTCTTTCTCTCTCTACTTTATCTCACTAAAATCATATCAAGCATATACTTGTTCTCACATCGCAGCTTGGTCTCGGATTCAACATACGGGGCGAGCTAACGGTGCTTTATCTTATTTCAGCTAATGGATGCATAAGGAAGCCTAATACTCAGGAGGACTGAAGCTAAAATCACTTGCAGGAAATTGCTTAAGCATTTTGGCGCCATCTTTGGGACCTTTATTTCAATCTATCAGTTCTAGTTAACGGTTATTCGTATGGGGGATTCTCATCGGGAAAGGGGTGGCAATTCGGGCACCAGGAACAAGGAGACACGGGAACTCCTAATGGAGGACCCCTCGTCACCATCGGACCTGCCCAAGAAAGGCCCTCTCCGCCATTTTTCAAGGAATATGTTGATGTACTCCAGACAATGATCAAGGAGCTCGACCATCAGGGTAAAGCGAAAGGAAATCCGAGAAGACTCTCTTATGAGTGGTCGAAGAATGGGGATCAAGGGAGTTACAAGGGAAGTCCATCCTCTGAAAGAACCGTGAGTTACTCCTTTGGTGAACCTTCAAAAAAAGAGCAGCAGAAGAAAGACTCGATCTGCTTGATTACATCGGAAGACCACCATGGGACAAAGAAGTACATCCAAGGCTCGAAGGTCTGAAGGTACGGAAACACGAAGCAAGCCTAAGCCCAAAGACGTAGGGGAAGCTCGAAGCCTCGACCCACAAGGTCCGCCCGAAGAAAGTTAAGACTCGGATAAGAAGATGAAAGCCTGTCAGGTAGTAGTTTCGACGATCTGAGCAAACCCTACAAGCGACCTAAGCCTATGCCGTTCACCACCAAGATTGTGTGGTTTGTGCATTGTCGAAGAGCGAAGCTACCCTAAAACATCTGCATGCATGAGGGTAACAAGGATCCGGAAGATCACATCAATATTTTCTCTACGGTGGCTGAGTAGGAGGAATGGCGCATGCCGGTGTGGTTAAAGATGTTTCACCAAACTTTAGGAGGCGCGGCGAGTAACTGTTGGATGAATTAGAGCCGCAAAGTGTGGATGGGGTTGAGGAGCTTAGCGGGATGTTTTTGGAAGAATTCTAACAATAGAAAAGGTATGCCCAAGATCCTACGGAGATCCACGGTATTAAAAGAAGACCGAATGAACCACTCCAAGCCTTCATGGACTGATTTAAGGCAGAAAGCTCCCACATCAAAGGATTCCTCCGGTGCTAAAAATCTCGGCATTTGTGCATGGTCACGGTCATCTGAAGTTGGCCAAGAAGCTGAATCACAACATTCTTAAGACAGTTAAAGAGATGTTTGAAAGATTTAGAGCCATCATCAAAGGACAAACGAGGGCTGATATAACAGAAGATTCTAGAGGTTCATATTGGGACAAGGGCTTGGATAAAGCTATATGGTCCAGTGTGCATGCTGGTCCTAGGAATTGCGGTAATTTGAGGGTCCATGCCCAGAACATGGGGGAAACACCTCGACGACTTTAGAATAATTTTTTTTATACATGGCGTATACGCTGTATAGGCAGTGTGCCCTATACGCTGTATACACTATTGGCCAAAAAGGGAAAGAAGACCAGAATTTGGCTACACCATAAAGGACACCCATCCTTTACGATGTATATCTTACTGAGACAAAAAGACCATAACACATGTTTGTTTACGTTGTAGAGGTACTCAGCCCTCTACACCGTAAACAAGTACAGGTACTAAAATCTTGCACATTTTAACCCATTTTCAGCACTTATCCATAATTGTACTAAGACAAGTTTTAACCCGCAAAACCTGATACAATCACACCCAAAATCTCCAAAGAAGGAGAGCTTGTACTTGATTATGAAAAACATACAATTTCACATCATATTCCTTAACCACAATTCCACTAAACCATTTTACACACTAATCTTTTAGACCCTTAACAACCACACTACTTACTTGACCAAGACACAAAGTTATTCACTTTACAACATAATTACTTGACCCATATGACAAAACCACAAGACTCCAAATATAAAAGATACACGGGGATGTTTAACTTGATCGAGCACATGGTTACAAGATGATTACTTGCCTCCTATACTCAAAATGGGCAAGTATATCCTCCAATTTCTTTAGTCCAACACTAAGCTTGCTCCTTACCCTTGCTTGTACCACTTATTCCTACAAAAAACATGAACAACTAACATGTAAGCGAAAACACTTGGTAAGTAATTGGTATAACAAGCTAAACAACACATAATATAAAATCGTGCCATAAACCATAGCTAGTCTATTAACTAGCTAAGCTAACGATATAGAGGCACTTACCTCACGCTAACAAGGTTAGCCTAAACACGATCAACCCATAAGGGTGAAACTTACCCCACAGTTAGCCCATCGATTAACTAAGCTACACCTATTATTGGATCCCAAACTAGCTACGCACCCTATATCCTATCAACATTCCATTACCATGTAACAACATGGTAAAGGTAACAAGTTCACATTCAAGTACCATAATAAATATGATAAAGCTATAAACCATGTTATAACCAAATACTTAACTCAAACCCGCTACTAGTTTGTTTGCAAAACGCCAATCTCTAATACTTGCTACCTAAATGATCATCACAACACATTTAGCATACAAATTTAAACATAATCAAATTGGGTTTACTCATGAGTTCTTCTTATCCCAAAATATACCATAACCCATATATCACCATCAATTTAGTCATTTAACAAACCCCGCAATTTCTCAAATTAGAGATTGACACATGATCAGCTGAGACTTTTGCCTGGGCCAAATTTAGGAATGAAGAGACCAAGTTCTTGATGTCAGAAATATCAGAAGTAACTTTAGCCTGACTTTATTAGATTCCAGCTCTGTTTGGACTGACTCAATCTTAGACATCCTTTGTCCTGATAGCCATGCCAGAGACTGAAAGGTTGTATCCCCTGATGACCTTATGCTTTAGACATTAGCAAAAGTAGACTTAATATCCCTTACATATGAAGCAATAACAACTTCATTAGTTTCAAGGGTGCTCATCCTAACTCCAGTTGCCCATGTCAGGGACTTACGAATCTTTGACTGGTTGACCAAAGTTGTGCAAATTTTACCAACAATTGTTTTAGAACAAGGACTTTAAGGTCAGAGAATTGTAGTTGGATCTTCTTAGTGGAAGTGGCAATTCTGCCAGACTGTTTCCTGAAATCTTCAAGATCTTTAGTAGTAGTCTTAAACCCAGTCTCCATCGTATCAAGAAAATGTGCATAGCCAACTACATGAGCACAGTTCCAATCAAAGTTATCATTAAGGATAGACTTTATTACTCAAGAGCCTTATGCAAGATGATCATAAAGCTGAGTTTCTATGAGTGACTCTGAAGTTGATTGTCCAAGTGTAAAGGGTGCTTCAAGTGCAACTATTGATTCAGGGGCACCTGTAGCACATTCGGGCACGAATTCTTTGTTAGCCTCAGAGGTGGACTCTTTGTTTACGCGGTAGAGGACTCAACCCTCTACGCCGTAAATAAGTACAAGTACTAAAATCCTGCACATTTTAAACCATTTTCAGCACTTATCCATAATTGTACTAAGAAAAGTTTTAATCCACAAAACCTGAGACAATCATACCCAAAATCTCCAAATAAGGAGCACTTGCACTTGATCATGAAAAAACATACAATTTCACATCATATTACTTATGTGACAAATGGTAATTTTCCAACCAATATTTTAATAATAAATGTTAATTTATTATTACCAAAGTGTTTAAATTAAGCATTCATGAGCTTGCATAACTATTTCTAGAAGCAAACCCACACACTGTAGCTTACAGTAACTCATTACATTGTTTATTTTATCAGAAAAACGCGAATAATTCATTTTTTTACTGCTACTGATTAATGACATATTAATACGAGAGATATCTCACACACAACACCACACGCGTACCAACACAAACCTAGTAACGACATCAGTTCAATATTTGTCCTTCGGAATCAAAATTATGTTATTACATTGCCATTATAAAAAACGTCCACGAAAATAATATCTTTCATGCTCACGATAACCTGGAAAACTCAATTATTTAATAAAATGTTACAAAAAAAATATGTACTCCTTTGTTTCTATCCTTTATCTCACACGTCTCTCTCACCCTCATCTCTTTCATTATCAGAAAATCCAGACGCATCAGATCTGGATCAATGGCAACAAAACCAGATCCATCTCTATCACCTTTGTGTCCAAATGAGGTCTGGGTTTTTTTTGGCAAAGCATCAAAGTCAACGCACTAAGGGTTATAGATGGAAGAAGGAGACATTTGATGATGAGGAAGGATGGTGATTTTTGCTAAAAATTGCTACTTCACAAGACGTACATCAAGGAAAATTTAGTCAAAACCACTTCTTTTCCTTCTTTTTATTTGAGATCGAGCAACATGGTCTCCAACTCATCACACACTTTCAAGTCATCACAAATTCAATATCTCAAAGGTTTGGTTTTGAAGAATCGGTGGTGGGTTCCTGCTTGGTCTCAGATCTTGTCGATTTGTATTCAAGTATCACTTTGTTTTTGTCGCATCTTTCAATCGATCCACAAACACCTCCCTTTGTAAGGATTACTTTGATTTCTATATTTTATTTGTTGGCCAATGAATTGTTAGTTGTTATGAAACTCGCGAGGAGATTTATACTTTTTCTCTGATATTGTTAGATTATTGGTTGCTGAATGGTAAATCGTAATGTTTCTTTTGGTGTTGTTGCTAATGTGTGGAAACTTATCTATACTACATATAATGTAGGTGTAGGGATGAATCTCTCTCATCTTAGTCTTAAAATTCAGACTTACAAGAAATAAAGCATGATTTACAACATTTTAATGCACCCAATTTTCAGACTTACAAGAAATAATGCATAGTGTACAACAAACACCTCATTAATGCTATTAAATTGGTCAATTAATACACAATTTAATTTATCCCTTCACCAAAATATACAACCATTTAACCACAATGTACAATCTAATCAAGCTTTCAATGGATATTCATATTGTACAACTAAATAAAACACTTTTTTTAACAAAATTAAAGAGTATTAACATTTTTAACAAAATTATAAATCTGATAAGATGCATATTACCGATTTGAATGTATTAACATTTTTAACAGCAAAACACATGGTAGTATGGTAGTATCATGATGATAGGTAACAATAAAAGAAGAACACCCTCACTCTTTCTTATGATCTAACTATATATGAATCACACACAAACAATATTTCTCTCAAACAAATTCGGATAGTCGGATCTGACGAAAAAATAATTTTAATAAAGAAAAATAAATGTGGATCTATGTTGCAAATTGGTGGTGGATGATACAGATCGAAATAGTGGTAGAGAATGGATAGGGAGGCAAAGGGAGGAAGTAGTCAATGGTATCAATAACGGGATGGAATGAGATGAATTTAAACAGTGTCGGAGGCAGGGGGATCTACAGCTACAACAGGGTATGCACTTGCATACCATGTGAATTCTGATTGTAGTGTAAAAAATAGTGATTTGTGGCTTTTATGCATGAATTTATGAAGAGTGCATACCCATTGAAAATGGGGTGCATACCATGAGCCAACCGAATTCTCTGTAAATGATGGAAGAAGAAAGAGGCGCCTATATTTTGGTAGGGTTTTATCTTTTTTTTTTAAACTTTTTAGTGTAGTTGTTTATATTATGAATAAGCCCATAAGAGCCTAGTTACACTTGCAATCTCAATCTACACAGTTAACAAGCCCATTTATTTTCAATCATTTATTTTGATATATTACATATTTACATGCAACTATTAATACGAAATTATGTACAAAATAATTTGAAAAGTAAATAAAATTGATATACTAGAACTATTTTTACTTTAAAATTCTAACTTTGACATATAACTTATATAAAAGTCTTTTTTTGGATCTTGGAGATTACATGTTAAATGCATCAAAAAGTTTTACATTATAAATGATATATGCATAAGTATATGATCACGCAACCTTTTAGTTATTTACAACTGCCCCGTTAATGTCGACCACCACAACCTCTTACATCGCCATGCAATTGATATCAGAATCCTTGTCATCGCAACAACGCATTGACAATCACATAACCTTTTAAAGTACTTGCAATTGTACTACTCTCTTAACTAAAGTTATTGTTATTTGTAAATTAATTGTTAAAAAAAGATATAGGCGAAGAACATCACATTGCCAGAAAAATTAGTCACAGGGTACCCGTTGCTGCATCGCGCGGGTACCCTGCTAGTAAACTATAAACTAAACCAAATTATTGGCTCAAATATTGGTAGAAATGCTTATTTTTGTTTTTCAGCTTATCTGTTAGCTTATCGGCTTAATTTTGAGCTCCGTAGACTAAGATCAGGTTGGTTTTGTTTTATGATTGTCGAGTTATTTGTTTGACCAAGTAGGACCTAATAAAGTCTCGGTTCACTTATTTTGTTCGACACAATGACCAAGTGCTCATTTTTTCTTGTGTTTGCTTATTATTGACTTAGTTGGATTAGATAAGAACTTGGGTCGTGTTTGGATTTTGATGTGGGTCGAAAACCCACTGTGGTCGAACCACAGTGGAGCGTTGTTTTGGTACTCACTTTGCAAATGAATTTTGTTATTGAAACACTTTTTGCCTTAACATGTTATTTGCAAACTTTCAAAAGATCAAAAGGTGAAGTGTCTTGGTTTTTGTCAAAGAGGATGTTGGTCCTGTATTCCTTGTGCCTACTGTCGTGACAACCCAACCGCAGCAGAAGAGTTGTTTCTGTGTCCTTGTTTGACACGGCTTGAAAGTTCAATCCTGGTACTTGAACCAAATTTATAACCCTCAATGGGCGTCCTTACCCTATGTCTTTTGGTCTTAGCTTGAGTCTGCTGCGACAACCACAAAGGGTGAGCCCTGGTCTTGGTTTAACACCTAAAACGTTAAGAGGTGCTCACTATTCCTTTCCTATAACGGCTTGGCATGCTCGCACAGGGTATGTGGCTTGGAGTTGTGATCTATAGTCGAGTTACATGGACCACATGGTTGTGTTTATACGATTTATGTTGTTATCCAGTTTGTCCATCTGCGTATTTTTCAATCTTAGTAAAATAGTTGGTGTGTTGCTAGCAAACAGCCAGGTGTGCGCTTGAGATGGTAAAGCCCAAGTGGGGTTAAGTAGATTGGTATCATTGGGCTGTAGAGCCCACGACGACCATAAGGATGCGTCAAATTGTTTTTGGGCTAGCGAGCCCACAAAATATTAAGTGTGCGTATGAAACTGAATTACACCAAACAATTTTGTCAAAATATTTATACGTTTCTTCTACTTAATATAACAAGAGAAATGGGAAATAAAATGTGAATTTAAGCTTTGATCTTTGTGTGTTGTAGACGTATGGTCTGGACTGACCCACGACAAGTGGGCCAGGCCCGGCAAACAGCGGCCCACTCTACGCCTAACCTTAATCCATGCCCTATAAATATAGGGGTGGAATCCCCTTCTTTAGGATCTTCAACAGGTTACTCTAAACCTAACCCTAATCAACATATATCGCACCGATACTAACTTGACCGTCGGAGGTGGATCCCGGGGCTACGGCCTCGGGTCCACTCCTAACGGGTTCTCTTTGTTATACAGGTCTACTCAGGGTTCGAGAAGACGACGAACGGCCCAGGGAGAGTCGTCTAATCAGTCCGCGCCAGATTATGTATCAACAAGTTGGCGCCATCCGTGGGACGTGACAACAACAAGTGTCGTGCTCTTACTGGTAAACAACATTGTTTGTCGATTTGTACTTCATTGATTGATTCACATGATCACATGTTGAGGTAACAATATATTAGTCAATTATATGTTGATCCAACATTTATTTTTATGCCACTGAGCATGAATCGATACGTACGCACGTGTCACCAAAAGTAACAATTGAATCTGAAACAAATGTTTATCCTTTACGAGAATACTATAGTTAATTCTTATTATATATTATCCGAAGGGTTGTTTAATTGTTTATCTATAGTCCGCACGATCGGACCTACTTTATCTTTTTAAAAATTAAGAAGATTTTACATAAATCTTTTAATTGGTAAACACGATTTTACCTATAACCACACTAAGTTCGCACGATCGGACCTAACTTATCTTTTAGCCGCGAACAGCGCAGTCACGATAAATCTACCCGCATTAGGCCGCGCGTACGATGAATCTTCGCAGATTAGCTACATGCTGCGCACACCGCACCACGATGCTAGTCAATCGCCATGAGCGCACTGGACAAAAGCCGTGGTCATCTGCGATCATCCACAAACGTTAGAGTCTATGCGGTCACGATACATCCATCTGCGTCTGTGCGTGCAATTGAAACTATTAGTCGCGGTCACGGTACGTCCATCCGCGCCATTGTTTTTTCTATAATAAAAAAGAAAAACAAAATAATTAATTGTTTATGCAGCTGTAAAACCTCACGATAGGTGTAATTCGCACTACTACTTCTCTTATGTGTTAATTTTACATGCTACGTGCTATATATATGCTATGCGCTAATTTTTTATTTCATTATCTTTTATATGTTGCGATGCGCAGCATATACTTTTAATATTTGTATTAAGTTTTTTTCAGGATTTGAATAACTAAGTTTAATGCTCCTACACGAGTAGCACCATCAAACTTGGGGGGCTACCAGGATACGCACTGTGTGAGTACGCATCACGCAGGTATATTTGGAAGCAGATCGTACGTAAGAGGTATCGCGAGCCCAGTACAAAGACGAATTTGAAAATTCGCACCATCTCGCCGCAGGGGAGACGTCCTCTGTCGATTGTAAAGACGAATGTAATGTTCGCGCACAGCGCGCATCTTTGTCGCGCACAACGCGCATCCTTGTTGCGTACAACGCACATCTCCGCGCACAGCGCGCACTTCTGCCACAGAAGCACGCACTTCTGTCGCACCATGCTGCACCGCTACTGGTACAAAAGGTACGCCCTTACCCAGGATGCAGCATACGGAATCCACCTTCACCATTGTGAGACAATCACAATCGCAATGTCAATGTTACTCAGGTCGCGCCTACAAGGACGCGCCTACAAAATCGCGCCTACAAATTCGCGCCAACAAGGACGTGCCAACATGGTCATCACGCACTGCACCACAGACCCAGTGCGCACTGTCGCATTTGGGCTGCACGTTATGGTCACGCCGTCATAGTTGGTTGGGCCTACGCGGCCACGAACAGGACTTAAGTCTAGCATAACATAGCCACGCACTATGTCACACTAGACTTGGGGGGCTTGTAGACGTATGGTCTGGACTGACCCACGACAAGTGGGCCAGGCCCGGCAAACAGCGGCCCACTCTACGCCTAACCTTAATCCATGCCCTATAAATATAGGGGTGGAATCCCCTTCTTTAGGATCTTCAACAGGTTACTCTAAACCTAACCCTAATCAACATATATCGCACCGATACTAACTTGACCGTCGGAGGTGGATCCCGGGGCTACGGCCTCGGGTCCACTCCTAACGGGTTCTCTTTGTTATACAGGTCTACTCAGGGTTCGAGAAGACGACGAACGGCCCAGGGAGAGTCGTCTAATCAGTCCGCGCCAGATTATGTATCAACATGTGTCGAACTCAAATGGTATGTTCACATCGATTCATTTCACGACTCGTCCTCGACTTATACAACTAATCCATCTCTCCTCGACTTATATGTTTTCGATACACACCACTATAAATATGAATTCATATTACCTATTTAACATATAAAAACTTGTTATGTTTTACAAAGACTCATACGGGTTTTATAAACTATAAACCACTACACGTTTGAAAATCTATAAAATTTAGTCTAAAACTAAACTAAAGTTGAAAATATTAAACATACCTATATCACCTATCTAACTTTTAAACACTTGAAATGGTATTATACAAAAAAAAAAAAAAAAAAAAAAAAAAAAAAAAAAAAAAAAACCCAACTTAAGTTTTATAAAATTATAAAACGATTAATACTTAAACAAATATTTTTGTAACTTATAGTTACCACATGAAACACAAGCATATATACGCGGGTCATGCCCATTTTTCCCAAGAAAAGAAAATGTGTATTTAACTTACATTTATTTTCTTTTATAAACAACAATGATAAAGTTGACACTAAAATCGTTTTAGTTATTTTTTTGACTATGATAAATATAGTTACATACGCACTTAGTATTATAAATTCTTTTGACAAAAGGATTATATAAATCGTCAACGTCTAACTCGAACTTGTTACTACTCTCCGTACATTGTCTTTCGGTTACTCTCAAACCAAAGATTTATTCATCCTCGATACCGTCATCGTTGTATACTTATACACTTCCAAGAGCCAATAGTTACAAACATTTTGAAAACAGTTTTCAAACTTAAATGATGTTACACAAGCAACAATAATACAACACTTTAACACTTTTGAATTTTACCTTGTTGAGTCTTAAACTAAAACTGTGAACTAAAACATGCCTTACTAATCTAGGTCGCGTGTTGGTCCCGAACACTATCTGGTTCATTTCACTTTCTGACTACTTTTGCTGAGGTGAGTTTATAGCCCCACTCTATTTATACTTGTTTTACAATTGGGGTGAGAAACATGCAAAACATTTTTATGGACCAAAACTGTTATTTATGCTATTACGTGGTTTAGCCTAAGCCCTATTGTGTCCCATTATGCCCAACTCATGAACCGTCAATTCCTGCTGGGAAGCGCGAATGTTATAAATAGATCAATTGGGGGTAACGCCCCCGTTCGGATTGACCGGATAGGAAAACGAACATATACCATGTCGAAACACAAGTGTCTGGGATAAACACTTGCCGGGCCCCTATATATATTTTAAATGCTCTCTGAGCATGCACACTGTTATAGCTTCGGTTGCATGAACTTAGAGCTAGCGTAATAGACTATTTTTATATGGCATTATGTTCGTTGTAATGTTCATGTGAAAACGTTGGGGGGGGGGGGGAGTGAATACGTTACCGTTTAAAAACTTTAAATCCTTTGTATCAAATATCCAATCAAGCTTGCCATAATATGAAAAATGACAATTATAGTCTTATGACTAATATAAAGCATATAGTAAACAAGTTGTTACACAAGCATAACCATTAAGCCACAACACAAATAATAATATGGTGCAAGTATAAAAGTAAAACAGTAAGTAAAAGAAAGTACAAACCGGACATGATGATTTATAGCGGTTCAGTCACGGAGCTCCTCTCTGCCTTACTCCACTTCCCGAGTACCCAAATCGAGAGTTACTTCACTAGATCTACAAGCTCCCTTCTTGGCGGAGAAAACCTTACAAACATCGCTTACACTTTTTCCGGTACAAAGCTAAATACCGGATTTTAGTTCGAGGTAGAACCAACTTAACGTCGCCTATACAATATTTCCGACACTAAGCTAGATATCGAGTTCTTTTACAAGGGTACAACCACTCCCATTATGTTTTATGGCCCAACATAAAAACCTTGTGTTTTATGGCATAAACACATAAACTATCTAATCTAGTTTGGTGAATAGATTGTGATGATACAATGATGTTTACAATGACGATACATGACACAAATGTCTAAAGGATATGAATGACTAATCTAAATGAACTTCCATTGATAGAAAGCCTTCAATAGATGAAGATCACAAGTTCCATAAGCTTGTTGTGATATATCTTCATATATGTATGCTTATGGTGGATGATGACTGAGGATCTCTGAGCTTGCTTCACAGGATCATTTCGGGAGTATGCTTACAACATAATGAAAGTTAGTAACATTATGATCATGTTAGGGTGATTAATGTATGTTACTAAATTGTTATCTACTGATCTAAATGTATGCAAAAGGGTAGAGAGAATATGTGTTCAAGTGGTTGAGAAATGAGTGAACAATGGGCTGCTATTTATAGCCATTTGGCTCCAGCAATCCACTGATCACACGGAACCAAAAAAAGGGTTCAACCCTTTATAATTCTTGGTTCCGTGGTCTCCTGACACAAAATTTAAAAATCTTTATCAAATCTTTCCAAAATCAAATCTAAATCTTTTCAAGATCTTTCCATAATCTTATATGAAATCTAACCAAGATATATTCTTAGATTTTGCTAGACTAGGATTATCCAAGGCATTATGTAATAAACCATTTTATTTTTTACTTAAGTATATAGGAAAATTAACTTGTAAAATGAATTGTAACTAGTTTAGACAAATGTCTAAATGTAACTAGTTCAAGAAAATGTCTATTTTAAGTGTTTGTCAAAATAAAATGTATTTTGTCAAGTGTAAGTAAACTTTAGTACTTAATGCAAAATGTAAAATGAGGTTCGAAATAGAATGGTTAATCTATTAAAATATTTAATGACTCTAAAAGTATTTTAAATATTCTAAATGATTTGTTAAGGGGTTTGATCATAATGCCACATAACTAACATATACGAACCTGTGTTGTAGCATACGAGGACTTGAGGTGTTGAATGTATATTGAAATAAAATATGATTACGAATAACTTGTACATTTTACGTTATGTATCAAGTTATATGTTTGTCATCAATCAAAACAAACGAGACTGTATAGATTAAATATCTTTATATTTGCACTAACAATCTCCCCCTTTTTGATGATGACAAAATATGTAAACGTGATAGATAGTAAAATGTAAAAAGTTACTTGTGTCCGTACTACCTTTTACATTACCTTCTTCGTTTACACTCTCTTCTCCCTCTTTTGTCGAAGCAAAAAGGGTGTGTCCTTGGAGTTAACTTTATTTCTCCCCAAAAAGGCGAGTTTGCATCATCCCTAGTGAAGTTAAATTATCTACTCCAATCCCCTATGATTGTTGTGTCTCCTAGGTTATTGCCCTTATTTTGTAGCGGATCCATGGATCAAATTTAGACTCTTAACCTACATCAAGGTTAGTTTTGTGCAACATTAAAAAATATGAGAAATGCATGATGAAGAAAATGCACATAGCAAACGATACACGTGGGTAAGCTATGTTAGACTATCTTCTCCTCCTTTTTGTCGAAACACAAAGGTGTGTCAAAGAGTGAGAAAGATGATGAATGTGTACATGATCCCCCTTGACGGTTGCTCCCCCTTGATCAAGGCGTCAAGGTAGGATTAAAAAGCTACAAAACAGATATTAGTGCAAAAATATATTCGTCCTTAGACGAGTATGTGATATACAACAAAGTGTGTATAAGATGCATTTTATAAATATTTGACGGAAGCTCCCCCTTGCTCTAGAGCGTCAAGATGAACCTACAAAACAAATATTAGTAGAATAGAAGTTTCGTCATTAGACAAATATGTCATATACAACCAAGTGTATTGACGATGCAATATGAGTGCTTGATGTATATTCCTCCTTGTTCGAGAGTGTCAAGAAGCACCTAAAATGTCACACCCTGAATTTACCTGTTAATGGCAGCGGAATTGAATACCTTGGTGTGACTTTCATGGCGTCTCATACAATGGATATATTGAACGACCTAAAGTGTCGTTTTGAAAATACACGTTTGATCATAAATAAAATCAGAGTTTACAAAACATAGGTCCCAAATGATGTTGCAAGTTTAAAAACAAAACCATAGTAGATCAAACGGTTACATAAGTGCATGAAAATAAGTGATGCAAGTCGACCCCGCGACTCCAAGATGGTCCAATGCATGCCCACATGATAGCTAATAACCTGAAAATACATTGCTAAAAACGGTCAACATAAAGTTGGTGAGAGTTCATAGGTTTAATAAAATGAAGTTATACGATAGCCACAAGTATAAAGTGTATGACATAAGTCACATAAAAAAATGATTGTACAATAGCCTTAAGCTCATGACCCCGACGCTGTGACTGAATTCTCTGGAGCCCCTGGGAGTGTTTTGCCAGACACTCAAATGAAAAGACATGAAATGCATCCGCTATCGGTTGTTGGTCAAAGCCAACACGGATGGAGGCGTCACCCTCGATAGATCTATCCACTCACTCTCGCTTACAGGTAAATTAACGGTTCATGATTATATGGGGACTTTCAATTGGCAACAAGGTAACTTAATCTATGTACAGGAAGTCTGATACTTTGGCTCGTATGAAAAACAGTTGCAATGTATTCTCCCCCGTGGGATTTGAAAACAATAATAAAATGTATACGGGGCTATGAAAACTCACCTGAAGTGATGATACAACAATGCTATGAAATCGGAATACTTGGAATAATTGAAATACTGGAACACTTGGAATACTTGGCAATAACAAGGCGCGAACACTAGCCGCTACCTAAAATGAATGCATGAATACTACTTGAGATCATGAAGCAATGTAGTGCATGTACATGTATATGTAACCTATACCACTCGTCATTTGAAAATACTAGTTATCGTTGATATGTAAAGTTTTTCCAAAACTTGATATAAATATGTTAACTTGCTAACGTAAAACTAGTCGTGTCATAATGTGTATAAAACGTTAATGTTGGTCTTGGCGTTTTGAAAACATTGAAATGTGATATGGTAGTCGTGTTAATAAGTCTTTGATCGTACGTGTTCCAACGGGTAAGAAATACGGTTCACCATAGTCGTTACGTGAAAAATATAGTTTCTAGTACGTAAACATTTTCTACTTAAAAAGCTGTCAAAATAAAATGTATATAGTCGATGTTTAAACGCGTGTATCTCGTTCGTTATTAGCTTGTTTTTGACGTTCTTTATATCCGTGGTTTCGTATAAACATGTACTAATATATTTTCAGTAGCTCGGGTCATCTAGGTCGCGTTAAACGCCTCAGTGGGTCCGTCGAAAGTCGTGTAACAGCTTGCTATTTTTCCGGAAAATTAGTTTTCGTCGTTAAACTTGTAAAAATCATATCTCCTTCGTTATTAACTCGTTTTTATCCCCGTTTTCGGCCACGGCTTCGTCTCGGAATGTATTTTCTAAATATTTGGCCAAAAATTATCTCACACCTACTGATTTTCCCACGTTTCACTTTTAAGGACAGAATGTTTTATATACTTGTTAAGACTTGATTTTCTAGTTACTAACTTGTCCAAAAATGTCACAAACAACCACCAATCATTCTAAAACTTACCATATATCTTTTTAAGGTGTCAAGGGTCCTAAACATCATCATCCATGTAGATCTAACAAGGATCTAAGTATATAACACTTCTAGGGCTCATAAGTTGCAAAAGGTTTAAAAAGGAGTGGTATAACTAACATATACTTGCAAATCTTGTACAAAAATTATATGAACATGATATAAACATTGTAAGAACTTGATAAAATTATAAAAATGAGTTTGACATACTTACTTGAAAGATTAGTGAGTTTGTGAAAGTGAAAACCTAATTACACCTTGAGTTTGTATTTCAAAACCCTAAAAGGAGTACTAGATGAGCTTGTTTATGTATTGTTCTTGAAAAATTGATGATCCTTGCTTGTGGTTTGATCCTTGGCCGAGCACACCAAGAGGAGAGGAAGAGAGAAATATTTTTTTTTTGTATACTTGAAGTATTATGTGTGAAAAATGAAGAAAAATGAGGTTAAGTATTATATATATGGGACAATAGGGTAAGTAGCATTAATTGGAGTTGGAAAAGTTGGAAAATATGGGCTAGAGGGGGGGGGGGGTTGGCCGGCGCAATTTAGGGGAAAGGGGGGGGGGGATGGGTTGGTGATTTGATTGGAAATGATTTATATGTATAATGTGTAGTTTTTATTAGTTTTAGGTGTAACCGGGTACCGTGTTTGCTAGAAATAAAATTTAACGGAGTTAACCGGGACTTAACGAAGTCATAAAAATTACAAAAATATGTTGGGTACAAGTATTGGGTGTTCGGGTAATTATTGTTTAGTTTTTACAAGAACCGTCGTAATTATATAAAACGTACGATATAAATTAAATAAATTCTCAAAATACCGGGTAAATGAATTTTATAATTTTCTTGATATTAAAATGAGTATAAAAATACATCGGGACCATCGTGGGGATTGTCGGACGTGTTAGTCATATTTATTGATCGCGCGTTAACGTTTTAATTAAAAGTAATTATACGTAATACGTCAAATGTAATAAAAATATTAATTTGGTAAACCTACGAGTGGAATAGTATGAAAATGTAAATCTGATGATATGCAGACTATTCCTAGTCCGTATGCAGTGTTCCTACTGATGATGCATGAATTTCGCAGTTAAACCAAACCGGTTACGCGAATATGAATACCCGTAAACTACGTTTACGCTGAAATGAATAATGAACATGAATAGTGATTCCCTCCCGGGGATGAATAGTGTCACATGAATAGTAAAATTTCTGAACGCTTCTCGAAGTCTCAAACTGACTCCAAAAACGATGAATAGTGAAATGATGAATAGTGATCGGTGAATAGTAAATGATGAATAGTAACTGATGAATAGTGAATTGTCGAGGTTAGGAAAGTGACCTGAAATTACGGGTTGTGACAGTCGCCCCTCCAAAAGGGAATTCAGTCCCTGAATTCAATTGTCGTTGGTTTCAGAAGCAGGCTCGGGAAAAAGATGTGGATACTTGCGTCGCATTTGGTCTTCTCGTTCCCAAGTAAACTCGGGTCCTCTTCGAGAATTCCAGCGAACTTTCACGATAGGAATTCGGCTCTGCTTCAATTGCTTGACCTCACGGTCCATGATTTCTACGGGTTCTTCCACAAAATTAAGCTTGTCATCTAGTTGAATTTCTTCGAGTGGAATAACGGACGACTCGTCGGAAAGACACTTCTTGAGGTTTGAAACATGAAATGTGTTATGAACGTTGCTGAGTTCTGACGGAAACTTAGGTGTGTATGCCAACTGACCGGCTCTAACTAGAATCCGAAATGGTCCGATACCGAGAGCTCAGTCTATCGGGTTATCAAAAATTGTATCATGCCTTTCCAAGGCAAGGCTTTCAATCATAGTTCGTGCTTCTACTTGAATCTAGGAGGTTCGTTGTTCAAGGGTATCAATTCCGTATGATGTGCATCATGCATCGACCTAACTTCCATTGTTTTCTCATTTCTTGTAACTGATTCTTGACTTGTGAAATTTCCTTTGTTGTCTCCCGGTTTAGTTCTAGGTCCGTGAATTTAACTTTCCAAATTCGATATATAAATATGTATATGGTCACTTCGGCCATAGGGTGTCTTAAATGGTGCCTTTATATATTCCCGTGATGGTTATTTTTGCTGATGATGAAATTCGTCAATAATCGAAAGATTATCCTAATCCATACAAAGTTGGTTATGTGGTGTTGAATACATCCTATAGTGCTCAGGAAGTTCTCTTAAGGATTCGTCGGGCTAACGATGGTAGAGCGTGTATATCCGATTAGAAAAGGAATATCTTAAGGGATTGCTAGAAGTCTGAGGGGTATCGTCTATCCTTTCGCCGTTTCTATGTCATAAAATATCCTTCATAATGTAGAGTCTCTCCTAGAGAAGTCAATGGTGCAAATTCAACTTAATGGCTGAGTGAGTGATGAGTGATGTAAGTATCCGGTGAGAGTTTGTTAAAAGGGGTGTTCATGAAAGATTTCATTTGTTTACAAGGCTTTTGAATGAAGATTGTTATTATCAATTCCTGAAAATGTGACTATTTTCTTCACGGCATAGTTCCTCCTGAATTATACATAGGTGATCAGGCTATGTATAATTGAGGACCAACGATGCGATGCTTGGTTAAATTGAAACGGTATTACTTTTTCCCAAAAGTTTTAGATGGTGTTCAACGGGTTATTTTGATAAATGATTTTCTAAGCATTTCCTTTGAAAGTAACATGAAAATTGTCTCGCGTAGCTGTAGTAAATACTTGATAAAATGACAGAAATTCCATTTATAGGGTGGTACAAAATGGCTTTATTTTGAAAGTTCTGAAAAAAAAAAAAAAAAAAAAATATAGTTCTCCCGTATGGTAGTAAAATAACTGGCATTAACTTTGTTGAATGGTTCATTGGATACATGGATGAATCTTATGAAATGGTATTAGTCTACTAGTCCGTCAAGAATGAAATCGGCCTAATCCCTAGTAGGATAAAGGTATATTGTTGCGAAACTATGGAGAATTGAGCAATTGGAATAGGAATGGAATAAACGATGGTTATGATTATCGCGAAGATAACAAAAGATAGGTATTACATTGGATAGGAAAGTGCTTAATACAACTAGGTTACACCAACATACCTATGGAAAGTACAAAAGAAAGATACAACCCTAGAGGGCTCAACTACGGTTTATTAAAACATGAACTCCTTCTGGTTAAGCATTGTTGTTGTCTTTGATGTTGCTAATGTCCTGACGGTCTCTCTCCCAAACACGCACGCTATTCCTCGAGCTAATTCCTCTTGGTCCCCATGTCCTGATTTCCTTTCGGGCAATTGTTCCTAAAGTGTCCAACTTCTCCACAACCATAACATGTTGGCGGTGGATTCTGATTATTTCTCCCAGGAGCAGCCCTGCATCCCTTAGCCAGATGACCGATCTTCCCACAATTGAAACAAGGTTTAGGGCAATCCCCCGGGTTATGATGTGTTTGGCATTTGTTACACTTTGGTAGAGTACCGGCGTAACCTTTCTTTTCAGTCGGACCCGTAACATAGGCCCGTGCAGTTTCTTGTCTTTTGGGTGGTGGTTGGGTGGCGTTGTTACCTTGGGTGTCATCCCATTTCCTTTTGTTGTTGTTGTTCTGGTAATTGTTGGTGTTATTGTTGTAGTTACGGTTTCGGTTGAAGTTATTGTTGTTGTTGTTGGCGGGGGTCACTTTCTTCAGAACTTGAGCTATGAGTTTTTGAGACATCCTGATTGCCTCATCAAGAGTTTGCGGATCAAAAGAAATCACATCACCACGGATGCTTTCGGGCAATCCACCAATGAAATTCTCTACCAACTTTTCATCATCAGGCACCATAGATGGGCATAGAGCGGCTAACTCTTGGTACCTCCGAATATAAGTCTCAATGTCATTTCCCACGGTTACCAGATCATAGAACTCTACTTCCAACTTCTTCACTTCGGTTCGTGGGCAAAACTTCTTAGTTACCAACTTTTTGAACTCGTCCCATGTGACCTTGTAAGCATTCTCCATCCCTATGGGCTTTGCATAAGAGTTCCACCACGATAAGGCTTGATCGCGAAGTGTACTAACGGCAAACTTAACCTTGTAGTCATCCGGGCAATTGCATAAGATAAACACAGATTCAGTATGTTCGAACCATCGAACCATGGCAGTAGCCCCTTCAGTACCCTTATACAAAGTAGGATCTCCACTCTTGAAATCCTTGTAAGTACATTTCTTCCCATTGGTTCCGTTGCTAGCTTCTCCCGATGTCCCTATCCGAGAAGCATCTTCGGCAGCTCTTGCGGCAACAGCGGCTCTTTCAATCTCTAGAGCTTCGGCTACACTATCCCTAACAAGCTTCCGGATAGCAGCCTGAGTCATTTCTGGGGAAGTCGTTGCAGCAGCCTTGGCTTTAGCTTTCCTAGGTGCCATAATTCTGGTAGATCACAACAGAATACATCAACAACAATCATACTAGAAATGATTATCGTACAAAATATATACAACCACAACATGTATATATATATCCACCACAAGTGTAAATACAACCACGATATGTACAACCACAACATGTACAACCTCAGCGTGTATAAATACAACCATGAGTACTCGTAATAGAAACGATCATTGTTCACTAGGTATACCACCACAACCATGCGTATATCCTCATAACACATGAATACAACACTTAAAAATTTTTGTCTACATTGACCGGTGTCATAGATAGCACAACTATACCCATATAGTAAAGTCAATACTTGGGGATCTCGTTGTACAACAATCAACATACCACAAGCTTCTTCGAACTATGCCACCCTTCCCGTGGCTGGGATGATAGTAAAAGCGAGTAAAGGTAAAAGATAGGATGATGTCCTGAAGTGAGGTCCGGGGTTGTGCATCGATTCATGTCTGAGATAATGTAGATTCCAATCCATTCCTGAGGAATCTATTAATGTTCCTGTCGAGTCCGTGATCTTGGTGTCATCCACAAGATGTTATCTAATTCATGTCAAGTGAGAATGGGAAAGAAAGAAATGACAATGGTCGTACTGAAAGGCAAGGTTAGACTCCCGAATCTCGAAGGTCTCGGTGTCATATCTGATTGGTGGGGTGTTGTTACGATGACCAATGATGAAATCCAACTCATCGGTTTAGAATGTGATGTAATCAAACTTGGTAATGAAAAGGGAGTTGTGAAGAGTTCTCTTGTGGTGGTGTAACATTGCTCAAAGCATCTTGTTGGTTCATTATGTCATGGAAGTATGAGTCGATTAAACCTGAGATAGTATAGAGTCTTTGAGAGGAATGCCACTCTTTGGCGATTTGTTGTTGCTCTTGTTTGGTCTGTGGGGCATCCAAACCTTCATGTGTAGTCTCAATTAATTAGAGATCATCATCTAACGATGAAGAGTAGTAGGTTGTCTAACAGTAAGGGCTCTCGAACTCTCATCAACCTTAATCTATAAGGTGGTGTAGTGTCCTTAGTGGTAGATGGTAATGGTGTATCAAACCATGTACGCTTCTCAAGCGGTAAGTTAAGTATGTGAGTAGAGTCCCTGAAATGTGATGGTATAAATGGGGTTCCATATGATGATGATAAAGTCGATGGTGATAATACTGAAGGAATCACTACCTTCTTTTACGCTATCTTGCGATGTCTAAGCGGTAAAACTGGAGTATGCACTCTGGGACGACCAATAGTGGTATGAGTAGTTGATACTGGTGGTAATACATGAGTAGTGAGTGTTCTAATAGTGAGGGAATGAAGATATACTATCTTTCTTGCAATAAACATTCTAATAGGTCCATAAGGACTAAGCATGTACGTCTTATCAATTGGTATACTCTGTATGGGCTGAAGTAACAGGGACGTCCCGATCGTCTTGCGACGTCGGAACATAAGAGTTGGATTCTGCGGAAACCGGAATAGTATGGGATGATGAATCTGTCAGAGGACGGGTAACAAGAGGTGGTGCAATGGGTGAAATCTGAGGAGTAGGAGCAACCTCATCCTCGTAGAAAGCCTCGGTATCCTGTGCCAAAGGTGGTGAAAGTGGTGCAGGCTGAACAGGTGTAACCATGGGTATAGTGGAAGACATAGCGTCCTCAATGTCCACATCGGAAAGTATGATAATCGGGCGGGAGTTAGAAGACATATCTCTGGGGAAACAATGCAAAATGAAATGAATAACTCATGTAATGAAACTCATAAATAATAAATATGCACTTATGATGAAATGATGAGACGCTACCGTTGGGGTAGTTATAGTCTAGGGTATGAGGACAGCCTAGTTCGCTATAACCATTGCTCTGGTACCAATCTGTCACACCCTGAATTTACCTGTTAATGGCAGCGGAATTGAATACCTTGGTGTGACTTTCATGGCGTCTCATACAATGGATATATTGAACGACCTAAAGTGTCGTTTTGAAAATACACGTTTGATCATAAATAAAATCAGAGTTTACAAAACATAGGTCCCAAATGATGTTGCAAGTTTAAAAACAAAACCATAGTAGATCAAACGGTTACATAAGTGCATGAAAATAAGTGATGCAAGTCGACCCCGCGACTCCAAGATGGTCCAATGCATGCCCACATGATAGCTAATAACCTGAAAATACATTGCTAAAAACGGTCAACATAAAGTTGGTGAGAGTTCATAGGTTTAATAAAATGAAGTTATACGATAGCCACAAGTATAAAGTGTATGACATAAGTCACATAAAAAAAATGATTGTACAATAGCCTTAAGCTCATGACCCCGACGCTGTGACTGAATTCTCTGGAGCCCCTGGGAGTGTTTTGCCAGACACTCAAATGAAAAGACATGAAATGCATCCGCTATCGGTTGTTGGTCAAAGCCAACACGGATGGAGGCGTCACCCTCGATAGATCTATCCACTCACTCTCGCTTACAGGTAAATTAACGGTTCATGATTATATGGGGACTTTCAATTGGCAACAAGGTAACTTAATCTATGTACAGGAAGTCTGATACTTTGGCTCGTATGAAAAACAGTTGCAATGTATTCTCCCCCGTGGGATTTGAAAACAATAATAAAATGTATACGGGGCTATGAAAACTCACCTGAAGTGATGATACAACAATGCTATGAAATCGGAATACTTGGAATAATTGAAATACTGGAACACTTGGAATACTTGGCAATAACAAGGCGCGAACACTAGCCGCTACCTAAAATGAATGCATGAATACTACTTGAGATCATGAAGCAATGTAGTGCATGTACATGTATATGTAACCTATACCACTCGTCATTTGAAAATACTAGTTATCGTTGATATGTAAAGTTTTTCCAAAACTTGATATAAATATGTTAACTTGCTAACGTAAAACTAGTCGTGTCATAATGTGTATAAAACGTTAATGTTGGTCTTGGCGTTTTGAAAACATTGAAATGTGATATGGTAGTCGTGTTAATAAGTCTTTGATCGTACGTGTTCCAACGGGTAAGAAATACGGTTCACCATAGTCGTTACGTGAAAAATATAGTTTCTAGTACGTAAACATTTTCTACTTAAAAAGCTGTCAAAATAAAATGTATATAGTCGATGTTTAAACGCGTGTATCTCGTTCGTTATTAGCTTGTTTTTGACGTTCTTTATATCCGTGGTTTCGTATAAACATGTACTAATATATTTTCAGTAGCTCGGGTCATCTAGGTCGCGTTAAACGCCTCAGTGGGTCCGTCGAAAGTCGTGTAACAGCTTGCTATTTTTCCGGAAAATTAGTTTTCGTCGTTAAACTTGTAAAAATCATATCTCCTTCGTTATTAACTCGTTTTTATCCCCGTTTTCGGCCACGGCTTCGTCTCGGAATGTATTTTCTAAATATTTGGCCAAAAATTATCTCACACCTACTGATTTTCCCACGTTTCACTTTTAAGGACAGAATGTTTTATATACTTGTTAAGACTTGATTTTCTAGTTACTAACTTGTCCAAAAATGTCACAAACAACCACCAATCATTCTAAAACTTACCATATATCTTTTTAAGGTGTCAAGGGTCCTAAACATCATCATCCATGTAGATCTAACAAGGATCTAAGTATATAACACTTCTAGGGCTCATAAGTTGCAAAAGGTTTAAAAAGGAGTGGTATAACTAACATATACTTGCAAATCTTGTACAAAAATTATATGAACATGATATAAACATTGTAAGAACTTGATAAAATTATAAAAATGAGTTTGACATACTTACTTGAAAGATTAGTGAGTTTGTGAAAGTGAAAACCTAATTACACCTTGAGTTTGTATTTCAAAACCCTAAAAGGAGTACTAGATGAGCTTGTTTATGTATTGTTCTTGAAAAATTGATGATCCTTGCTTGTGGTTTGATCCTTGGCCGAGCACACCAAGAGGAGAGGAAGAGAGAAATATTTTTTTTTGTATACTTGAAGTATTATGTGTGAAAAATGAAGAAAAATGAGGTTAAGTATTATATATATGGGACAATAGGGTAAGTAGCATTAATTGGAGTTGGAAAAGTTGGAAAATATGGGCTAGAGGGGGGGGGGGGGGGGGGGGGGTTGGCCGGCGCAATTTAGGGGAAAGGGGGGGGATGGGTTGGTGATTTGATTGGAAATGATTTATATGTATAATGTGTAGTTTTTATTAGTTTTAGGTGTAACCGGGTACCGTGTTTGCTAGAAATAAAATTTAACGGAGTTAACCGGGACTTAACGAAGTCATAAAAATTACAAAAATATGTTGGGTACAAGTATTGGGTGTTCGGGTAATTATTGTTTAGTTTTTACAAGAACCGTCGTAATTATATAAAACGTACGATATAAATTAAATAAATTCTCAAAATACCGGGTAAATGAATTTTATAATTTTCTTGATATTAAAATGAGTATAAAAATACATCGGGACCATCGTGGGGATTGTCGGACGTGTTAGTCATATTTATTGATCGCGCGTTAACGTTTTAATTAAAAGTAATTATACGTAATACGTCAAATGTAATAAAAATATTAATTTGGTAAACCTACGAGTGGAATAGTATGAAAATGTAAATCTGATGATATGCAGACTATTCCTAGTCCGTATGCAGTGTTCCTACTGATGATGCATGAATTTCGCAGTTAAACCAAACCGGTTACGCGAATATGAATACCCGTAAACTACGTTTACGCTGAAATGAATAATGAACATGAATAGTGATTCCCTCCCGGGGATGAATAGTGTCACATGAATAGTAAAATTTCTGAACGCTTCTCGAAGTCTCAAACTGACTCCAAAAACGATGAATAGTGAAATGATGAATAGTGATCGGTGAATAGTAAATGATGAATAGTAACTGATGAATAGTGAATTGTCGAGGTTAGAAAAGTGACCTGAAATTACGGGTTGTGACATAAAATAAGGAAAATAATTGATGCAATCTTCATCCTTAGATGAGTATGTTATATACAATCGAGTGTATATGATGATGAACCTACAATGAAAGAATTAGTGCAATATATTTCATCTTTTTGACAAAGAGAAAATAAGATGTATATATGCAAGCAACTCAAAGTAGAGAACCATGATTATGAAATCAAAGATCTCATGAAATGTAGTCTTCTAATAATAATTACAATCATAAGAAAAACGAGAATATAATATGATAAGAGCCTACAAAATAATACTTATAAAGAAGATATGAAGTGAAGTTGGAATATTAAGAGTTAGAGTGAGTGGTGCTAGTGTTGGTGTCAGTTTACTAGTAGGATTCATAGGAGGTTGTGGTGATAACTCGGTAGATGACTCAAGATTTATAAATGTAAGTTTTCGCTAATCCATCGTGGTGATGATTAGTGAAAGTGGTGATGGAAGGTGGTGGTGATAACGTAGACAACTATTAAAGAATTAGAAACACGTATGTATAGTAAATGCTATAACGAATATAAAGATTGAACATATGGACTCATGCAATCCTTATCTAAAATGACAAACAACGAATATGACTTTCATAATGTCAAGTGACCAAGATGAAAAAGAGAATATTAATAGACATTGCTTATTAAATGACACATAAGGGTTATGATTTGAATGATTTCATTGTCGCTAATAGGAACGAAATTCATTCATTGATTGACACAAATTATAAAAAAATGACCTATTCTAGGTGAAAATGGGAGAGAGAGTATTAACATGGTTTTGACCGACATGATCTTTTATGACATTATCATCTACCAAAGATGATGTATCATGTCATAATATATGCTCGAATAGAATTAAATGGAAGTGAAGACAATGAGCACCTAGGAACAGAAATTCCATATGAAAAAATTAAAAATACTAAATACCTATATGAGGATGAGAATGACATCATATGATGGGAGAGTGTTGGTTAGACCAACTTGTTGAGAAAGTGTTGGGAATGACGGTTTTGATTAATATATCGTTTGCACTGACAATGACGTGCATGATATGTGTCGAGGAAGAAAAGGATGAGATCCTATGATGGTGTTCTAGACAATGAAGTTGTGAGGTCCTGGTTTAAGAAAAATTGTAGACTCCATTTAAATTAGTTGTTGGTTGTGGAGATGAAGAAGTTTGTCAAACACATGATGTGTTTTAAACTTGATGAGGTATTGGTGCAAATTTGTGATGTTGGGTTAAAAAGGCTTGAAACACTTGTGGGTTTGTGAACCGATTTTAACTAAGTGGTGTGTACCTATGTGTTGGTATTTTAGGGTGTAAGAAACATGAGTAAGTGTTCTTTAATACATTTTGACAAAAGACAATTGTGTGAATAAATTTCTTTCCGCCTTAATTTGTGGAGATCCAACATAATGTGTAATGCATCGAATGAAGAATGACGATAAAGTGTTTAGGAGGTTGCAGGTTAATGAAAGCGATGAGTTTAGTAAAGTTTTTGTGGATGTTGGTTAGCATACAAAGAACTTCATCCTTGAAGTCACATAGCTCTTCTCTATCAATACAAGATGATCGCATGACGAGGCATGTGGTTTTCTCATAGGAGGTGGAAAGGATTAGACTATTGTTATTGCTAAATAGTACTGGAGGTGATTTTTGGAAAGCGGAAGCAATAATAAAATTTGAAAAGAGGTCGATTGAAAGATACACAAATGAAATGCTAAGCCTCTAAAACTTAATTCTATATGCTTTAAAAACTATATGCAAGTGAATGGGTCCCATAAACATATTACTAATCTACGTAGCAATAAAGGGATTACAATTATGCGAAATAGGCATATAAAAGTTAGAACGAAGTGAGATAACAAATAATTTGTTATCAACCTATAAGACAAAAGTGTTAGTGATAAAAGATGTGAATATGATAGAAATCATAAGATAACATCCTATATAAACAAAACAACATATTCGACTACTAGACAAAAAATCACCACACAACATGATAGCATCAAGACAAACAATCATATTATGCAAGAGCATGACATTATATGAAATACTTCATTGTGAGATTGTTTTGTCAAAATGACTTCTAAATGTTTATCATACCAAAAGCACTTCGACAAATTATAAGTGCACACGTAGCGAATAAATAGTGTGACAAAGTCACAAAAGAAGCAAGACGAAAAATTCATGCAAACCATGTTTAAATTATAACATTTAGGAACATGTATTATTTAGACCATCTTATGTATAGATTTAATGATAGCCAACAAAAGACAAGAGCATTTAAACATAGATACATCATATAAAAACATCATGTATCAAAAAGGCATATGAGTTAACAAGTAACACGTTAATCTTGCGAAACATCATATAAAGAAAGAAAAATATCATGATAACGTCAAGATACTTAATCATATCAAACAAAAACATGTAATCAACAAATGTATGTGTGATGCAAGTGATTCTAATAAACTAAAGAAAGAAAAGTCATATCTACTACTTGTTTGATTAATATTCCTAAGACAAGGCAAAATATCTTATTTTAACACTTACTTTGGGCAAGTATAGGAATAAAGATTTTTCAAGTTGGAGAATGAATATGAGACTATTACTAACGGTGCTCAATTAAGGCTAAACACGACCATTTTTACGGGTGATACCCAACTTCTCTCCTGGAAGCAATTTAACTAGGTTAAATTGAGTTTCTAGTGCAATAGGTTCTCCAGTAGTCATTCTCATGTTAGAAAGATTGGAATTCATATTTTTGCCTATTGAAGTATATAAAAGATGATAGTTCACCAATACTTGGCTTAATGAGACTCAACTATATTCATTAAAACTAAGGTGATGAAGATGTCATGTTATACACGAGAATTTAACAAATATTTGTCAACATTTAGAAAGTAAGAAATATATTTCAATATTGTGTTTGGAATCTAAGGTTGTTCGAATTACATAGCTTATTGCATGATCTAATGGATGACATCTTTTATGTTGAGTTTAAGTATGTGTTATAAATGTGATTTGATCATCTAAGACCAAGAAATGTGTTTGTGTGTGATAATGGAATATGTTAAATTAAGAACGTTCTCAAGAAAGCTCTTTGGAATTTTATTCAACAAGAATCTAAGTGAGGTTACCAACTTCAATAGATCTTGTTTATGCTCTAGAGATGTGTAGTTTTAACCATGGATGTGCACAAGGGTTAAACTAGATTATGAGCAAGGTTAGGTTATGATGTACGCTTGAAAGGAAATAGATACAAATAGTATCTTTCAACACATAAGATTATCCCATGTGATAAAGTTATCATGCTTATGAAAACAAGTATGACAGGATGAAGGAGATACGCTAGTTCATAGAACTTGTAGATGTTTGTTCAAGATCATTTAGCCAATGAGGTGTAATGAAATATCTTGTAACACAACCGTTCATGTCGCAAGGAGAGAATGATGCATATGATATACATTATCCTTTTAACAAGATGAAAACTTAACGCATGTTTTCTTAGGCATAATGTTTTCCAAAACATCATGATTTCCTAAATGAAGATACGAATCCAAAGTGTTTGAATCGGATAGTCCTATCCTAAATATACTTGGTCTCAAGATTATATTCACTAGATGATGACAAGAGGAATTCACTCGAGTTTCTTATGTATACTTCCTCAAGAGGCATTGTCACTTGGGGTGCATGAGGTTGGCTTTGAGATTGCATTTTAACATATGTTGTTAAAATGTTGATTTAAGGTTTAATGAAACTTATGCAAAGGTTTAACGAAAAAGTATTACTTTGATTTATAATACTTTGATAACACTACTTATACCTAGTGGAAATTGATAAAAACGACAAGGAGCATCATGCTCATTTGATAGTGGAGGTTCTAGCCATAATGAATCATCTAAGTCCTTATAGGTGGGAAAGTATGTTTGAATTAGTTCAACGTGCATTTGATTTGGTACGAGTGTTGGACAAAGGGCTTTTTGAGCAATGCACTCAACGGATTCAAATGATGGTAAGGATTGTGGATTGGTTGACTTAGGTGGTCGATCTTCTAGTGTGTCTAAATAAGGATGTGGTGATGTAGAGGTTTGTTGTACTATGGGAGTACTTAGGTTGATTATTTGTTCATAGATGTTGAAAACAACAAGGATAGACACTAATTCTTGTGGTCCATTGGTTCGTACAACTAGTGGGTGAAGTGCTTGAAGTTTTGCTCATGTTTGTGAAGCTTAGGGGTTGAGGTGTATCTTAGAGGTGAATGTGATGGGATGATGGTGAAAGAACAAGTGACTTGTCAGGATAAGTGTCAAAGTGGGGTAAGTGCCACAGTAGGTGTTTGTCTTGGATAGGTGTTAAAGTCGTAATAGGATAAGTGTTTTAACATATGTTGTTAAAATACTTGGCTGTTGATTTTTCGGATATGACTTTTAATGACTACTACCGTAAGTCATTTTACTTGAATATTTTGAACGAAATTCTTAAGTTGTCAATCCTACTTTGTTGAGATTTGTGACAAATCGTAATTTCAGGTTATTTTTCCAAACTTCAAAATTTACTATTCACGGATTACTATTCATCATTTCACTATTTATCGTTTTTGAAGTCAGTTTGCGACGTTGAAATATTATCAAAAAATTTACTATTCATGAAACACTATTCATTCCTGGAGGGAAATCACTATTCATGGTTATCATTCATCATTTCGTAAACTAGGTTAACGGGTATCAAAAATTCGCGTAACCGTAAGGGTTTAGCTGCGTATTCATGGAACATCACTAAGGATACATCATATAGACTAGAGTAGTCTACATATCATCAGTAACATCATCTTCATATTAGGTCATTCAAGGGTTTGCATAATTTCAATTCACGTATAATTATTTATTAAATAAACGCTATCACTCAATCATTTACTACGAACAATATACCCGACACTCCCGACTATGATCCTAACATATTTTCACACTCATTACAGTGATATAAAAATTATATTACTAGTTTACTCCGCGTTCTGAAATTATTTACTATATATACCGTTAAAAGCTTATAACTACGACAGTCTACGAAATTTCAACACGATAATTACTTGGACACCCGATACTTGCAAGAAATGTGATTTTATAATTTTTACGACCTCGTCATAATTTATTTTGTTCCGTTAAAATTTATTTCTAGCTAACTCAGTACCCGGTAACATAATATCCTAACTAAATCCTAGCTAAATTACACACAAGTACAAGATTAATTATGAAAATCTACCACCTCATCCATCTTTCCCCCTTTTGCCGCCCCATGTTCCCCCCTCCTAGCCCACTTTGACTACAATTAGACCAAGGCTAGTTATCTAGCTAATAATCACTACTTATCTTCTCATTTAACTCATACAAATAAGTAACAAAAATCAACTAGCAAAGAAAAATCCTCTCATCCTCTCCATGGTCCTTGTGTTTCGGCCAAACTAAGAAGAAGAAGAAAACCCCATCAAAATTTCAAGTTCAAATATTTTACAAGTTCTATTAGTGCTTCTAGTTAGGGTTTTGAAATAAAAACCTTGAAGTAATTAAGTCATTTACCTCAAAAACTCTTCATAATCAAGTAAGTGTTCCAAGTAAATTTTCTACTTTTACATACTTCTATTTTCCCGGCCTATTTTCCAAATCGACCATCCGTTTGTCAATCGGACTTGTAACGAGTAAAATACGACCTTCCCAATATACCCGAAAACTGCACAAAAACAACAAATTTAGCCCAACTATCTAACTTAACTATTATTTTTCTTTATGATCGGGACTCGTATGGACAAAATTTCGATGATACGAATTTAAGATGTTGTTACAAGCTTTCTAAAACCGCTGAGCTTATATCCTAATGCTCATTGTTCACCGTTTGGCGACTAGCTTTGCGAGGCTACTTAGTCATTTCTATTAGTTGTTGAAAATATTAAATTACGACGGAAAACTCTATTTTTTGATAAATCACCAAACGACGATCGTGGGATGTCGTTACAACATATATACGCATAAAATGTTTTATAACTTAACAAGACGCCAAAAATAAATTTTTTGACAATAAACATTATTTCCAAAATTCACGAGTGGTATCGATAACATACGTATTTGCATGTGTAGCATCATTTCATGACTTACATTAGATCGTATCATTCATATTAGGTTGCGGTTAGAGATCGCACCTCATTTCAGTGTATCCACTATTGTTATCATAACCATTGCATCAGGTGAGTTTTCATAGCCCCGTTTTCAATTTATAATTTCATTTCTAAACGTACATGGGAGAATACATTGCACCATTTTTCATACGAACCAAAGTATCAAATCCATTTACATTGCTTAAGTTACCTCATTGCCAAGTTAAAGTCCCCTTTTATTTATCATGAACCGTTAATTACGGAGTAAGCGAGAGTGAGTGAATAGATCTATTGAGGGTGACTCCTCCGTTCGGGTTGGTAGCGCCAACTAGTCTACGAACGCATTTTATTTGATATCAGATTCACAGTGTCTGGCAAAACACTCTGGTGGTGCCTTCATAATCGGTCTAGCTTCGGGGTCATGAGCTTAAGAGCCAATGTATTATTTTATGTGACATTTTTGTCATTTCACTTTATACTTGTGGTTACTATAGAGACTTATCACTTACATAAACCTATGATTGTCACCAACATTATTGTTGACCATTTTAGCAATGTATTTTCAGGTAATTAAGGCATTCGCATCATGGCCTGCATGTGAACATATCATAGAGTCGCGGTGACGACGCGTCTCACTTGTATTTATATGCACTTTAAACTATCATTTGGTTTGTAATAAACTTATTTCCGCAAACTTGAATCATCTTTTGGGACCTATCTTTTGTAAACTCTGAATATTTTATGAAATCAAATGATGTACTTTTAAAACGACACTTTAGGTCGTTCAATATAACTGTAACTGTGATGCTATGGCAGTCGCGCCCTAAGTATTCCATTCCGCTGCAAATCAGGTATTTGGGGGTGTGACAGATTGGCATCAGAGCTAAGGTTATAGCGAACTAGGTTGTCCATGATACCCTAGACTATAACCACATCATCATAGCATCTCATCATTTCATCATAAGTGCATATTCACTATACATGCGGTTTCATACATACATTATGCGGGTTATTTACTTTCATTTCATGTCGATTGTCATAGAGGTGTCTTCAGATACTCATCCTATCATCATCACTTCAGACTCTGACATGGAGGATGTCTCGTCACCATCTACTATAGTCCTATCATCAGTTGATTCTACACCAAACTCATCACCCATACCATCTGATGCTGAGACTGAACCCTTTGAGGAGGGCGAAGTTGCACCTACACCACCCTTATCACCACTGATTCGCTGTAGGGCTAGAGCTGTCCCTATCATTCAACCAGGACAGCCGATACCTTTCGGTCGGGCATACCGACTGCATCCGAATGGGCCTCTTATGAAGCTCACTGCTAGGAAGAGAGTACATTCTCTTACTCGTACTCCTAGATCACCTGCTGCTTATGTACCACTACTACCATCATCACTTATCCCGACCACCAGTGTTCGTCCTAGAGTGTTTACTTCATCTTATCCTCTCAGACGCCGCTTGACAGCCCGAAAGAGGGTAGTATTCTCTACACCATCACCACCATCATCACCATCATCTCTATCATCATTATCCCCATCCTCACCATCATCTGGAGCACCACCAGCACCATCACATCTCAGAGACCCTACACCCATATCTGATTTGCCGCTCAAGAAGCGTGCATGATTTGACACACTATCACTATCTACTACTGAGACTACAGAGACTACACCACCTAGTAGGTTTGAGGTCGGTGAGAGTTCTAGAGCTGCTGCAGCTAGACAGCCTACTGCTCCTACACTTGAGACACGATTAGACCATCAGCAGGAGCAGATTGACAGGGCCTTAGGTCAGTTAGAGGAGATTCCTTTTAGCCGAGTTGATGCGATGGAGGAGGAGATAGAGGGTTTGGTTTTAGGCAGGGTTTCCATTGATGTTTCCTATCAGGATTTAGATACTAGACAACAAAAGGATCGTGAGCGCATCACTGAGCTGAGGCAGGAGATGCCAGAGTTGTTTGATAGAGCCCAGATGTCACAGGAGGAGCAGCAGCGACAGGCAGGTGAGTTAGTTTCAGCACATGCGAGGATTGCTACTTTGGAGAGCAGGGATGTTGCTACTCAGCTTCAGATTCAGCATTTGACGGAGATTGTGGTCAGACTAGCTGCAGAGGTCCGAGAGCTTCAGGGTTGATCAGGCGGAGCACCAGGAGATGCCTAGACTAGACTTATATCATGCTAGCTTTTACTATTATTATCCTAGTCACGGGGTGTGTGACATAGTTTAAAGAACTTGTAGTCTTTTGGCTGTTGTACAAACAAAATGTATCAAGTGTTGACTCTATAATGTAGGAATGGTTGTGATATCTTTGATATCGGTCCATGTAGGTCGAAATTTTCATGTATTATATTCATGTGTGTTTTGATTATATTTATGATATTTCGTGGTTGTTTCTCGTTGTGATTTCAATGTATTTATACATGTTGTGGTTGTATATATTGTGTATGATGATCATTCTGTTTGTAAGTTCTCATTATTGTTATCTTTTGTGATTATGAAGAATTATGCCACCAAAGAAAATTACTCCAGCGATGACACCAGCTGCTATCCAACAAACTTATTGCCGATAGTATAGAGGCAGCACTAGTAGCTGAAAGAGAGGCCGTAGCTACTCGGGCTGTTGAAGCCGCTTCTTAGGCAGAAACAGCAGAAGCTGCCAGGCTGGCTGATAATGGTACTAATGTTCGCAAATGTACATACAAGGACTTTAAGAGTGACGATCCCATAAAATTCAAAGGCATTGAAGGAGCCACTGCTATGATCCGTTGGTTTGAGAAGACGGAATCTGTATTTCTTCTATGCAATTGTCCAGATGATTGCAAGGTAAAGTTCGCTACTGGTACACTCATTGATGACGCTATGTCATGGTGGAATTCTTACGCACAGCCTATTGGTATGGAAAACACTTACAAGCTCACGTGGGAAGAATTCAAGAAGCTACTGACTAAGAAGTTTTGTCCACGCACCGAAGTGAAGAAGTTAGAAACAGAATTTTATGAGTTAGTAACCACAGGTAATGATATCGAAGCCTACATCAAGAGATTTCAAGAGTTAGCCGCGCTATATCCAACTATGGTTTCAGATAACGAGAAGTTGTTGGAAAACTTCATCGGTGGACTACCACACAGCATCCGTGGGGATGTAACTTCTTTTGATTCACTCACACTTAACGAAGCAATCAAAATGTCTCAAAAGCTTATGGCTCAAGTAATAAAGAAGGGAACTACTGTCAACAACAATAACCGTAACAACAATAACAACTCCAACAACTACCGAAACAATAACAACTACAACAACAACTGAAACAATACCAACTATAATAACAACAACAACAAGAGAAGGTGGGACAACAATCAGGGTGGCAATGCTACTCAACAACCACCAAAGAGACAAGAAGTTGCTAAGGCCTATGTTGTAGGCCCAACTAAGAAGAAAGGTTACAATGGTACCTTACCCAAATGCAACAAGTGTCAAAGTCATCATAACCCTGGGAATTGCCCTAATCCTTGTGGTAACTGTAAGAAGGTTGGTCATTCGACCAGGGATTGCAAGATTCCAAATGTGGCTGAAAATCAGAAACCCCCAGTAACATGTTATGGCTATAGAGAGATAGGACACTTCAAGAGTGACTGTCCAAAAAGGAAGAATCAAGGAAACGAGAACCAAGGTGGAACAGCTCGAGGGAGAGTTTATGTTATGGGAGGAGAAGAAGTCAAGGAGGACCCGAAGGTTGTCACGGGTACGTTCCTCATCAATAATCGTTATGCATCCATTTTATTTGATTCAGGAGCCGATAGCAGTTTTGTTTCTACTATGTTTGCACCTTTACTCAACATCGAACCAACCACACTAGACACTCCTTACCACATCAAACTAGCTAATGGTAACTTAGTTGGCACGAACACCATTGTCCGTGGTTGCACTCTCAATTTCCTAAATCACCCATTCAATATAGACCTTATGCCCGTAGAACTTGGAAGTTTCGACGTCATTATCGGTATGGATTGGTTATCCCGACATCATGTAAGAATCATTTGTGATGAAAAAGTTGTTCATCTTTCTTACGACGGCGAAACCTTGATCGTTCGTGGCGAACGAAGTGGGACTAGACTCAGTATCATATCATGCATCAAAACCGAAAAGTACATAAAGAAGGGTTGTTATGCTTTCTGATGCGTGGTTTTGCAACCTTACAACAGGTTTTACCTCTCGAGGGATCTCAAGAGGCTTACAACCCCACCAGGTAGTGTACCTGACCGATGTAGTATAGTGTAGTGGTAAGTACGGGGGATTGATCGTTCTCCACAGGGAATAGTGTTCGTTAGGTATGAAAAATTACTCTAATAGGTCTAAGGGTGAGAGAAGATTCTTTTTTATGTTTTTATAATTTTATGAAAGCAAGTAAAATCTCGGGTTTGAAAGAGTGGGCGGAATTAGTTGCTAGTCAACTAACCCAAATAACTACGAATGCAAATAAAATAAAATAACTGAAAATGAAAAGGTGGTAAAACTTATATGGAGAGAAATGTGTTTACTTAGATTTTCTTACTCCCTAACTATCTTTTACCGGTTGATTAGTGTGTATTAGTTGCGTGGATGACGGGTGTATTCCTTAATACCAATTGTGGGGTGGCGTACGTACTTCCCCAACTCTACAAGCTCCTACTTCACTCCTATGTCGAGCCGGCTAGGAAGCTCCTAACATGGGATCACTAGAATTCACTTGTGCATTAAATACAACCATAAAAACCTTTAGTACGCATTGGTTCATGTTTCTTAAGACGTTCAAGCAAGTTACCGAATAGGAAGTTAGCCAGTTTTCTTAAGCCTAACATAGATGAACAATCATCCAATACAACTAATAACACACTAATAACCAATAATCAATAGCTAGGTTTCATTAGATCTAAGCAAACACAAGATAAATCTAGCCTAGCATGTTAAACAAAAGACAAGAACAAGATAGAATCAAACAACACATAGACATATTGAATGATTAATTGATAACTTATCTTCAATGTAACATGGAAGATCTCAAGGCAAAAAGCCTTGAAAAAGCTGCCAAATTCGTCTTAGGGTTTTCACACACAAAGTTCCTCAATAAGTTCCACAATAAGTTCCACCCTAATGACAAAGAATTGCAAAACTATATATAGACTTTCAGATCTGACGGCGTCACGTTATGGAGTGTGACGCCGTCACCTCGCCGCTTTTAGGGTTCCCGGATGACCTTCTTGACGCCGTCCCTCTTTAGCTCTCCAAAATCCGTTCTGGCTTATCAGGGGTTGACGCCGTCATAATTAGGGGTGACGCCGTCCCTCTTTAAATTAAGCCGTGACGACCTTGATCAGATTAAAGCGTGACGCCGTCAGAATTCCCATGCAAATTTCTCTGGCTTATCATGAGTAAATTTCACATCCACCTTTTCTTGCCAAGCCATGACGCCGTCCAGGGATAATCCTGAAGCCGTCAAAGGTAACTTTTAGCATGATTTTGAGACTTTGTCGTTTTCTTCACTTTTATGCTCCAAAAACGTCCAAAATGCTTTCTTTTCCAGATTTCTTCTCAAAAGTACCTAAAATGACAAAAGGAACGATTTAGGACAATATTTGATCAAATAAATACGATTTAGGGCTTAAATGACCCCTTAAAAGCGGTACACTTTTCGCTTCATCAAATACCCTTACACTTGAGATTTGCTTGTCCTCAAGCAAATGCGCTTTTATTCTAATCAAAATACAAGTTAGGGGTCATTTAATGCTAACATAAAAGTAATTACAACAAATATTCGTTCCACTTTAATCATAATAAGCACGGAGATTACAAACTAGCACCTCACAAGTAGTGTTTAGATACTCACATCTCTCAAGTGTCATCAAAATAAATCTCATAAATGAAAACGGATAATATCTCTCACTACCTGTCATAGCAAATAGATTACCATAGGCTTGGGAAAGGATCGAAAACCTCCTCCACTAGGCGTAAGCACCTAAGATAAACTATCAAAGAGGGCTTTTACATGGGTTATAACGTTAGGTGTAGGGAAAAGGAAAACACGGTTTTGTTGGATAAAGGATATGTTACTGGTGGCGAGTTAAAGATCTTGATTAATTACATGTACTATACAATGTTGCTAAGCCAAGACTCGACTCGATCTTAAGCTAAAAACAAAATAACAAAAACATAAAATAAATATAAAATGAAACGGGATGGTAGTCCGTATGTTTTTTTCTATTTTTCTTTTTCTCATTTTTTTGTATTTTTATTTATTTTTTATTTTTTATTATTATTTTTTTTTTTTGCATACACTTTTGCCCTACCATCCAAAATAATACATCAAAGGGGCGTTGCATTTCCCTTACACTTGAACTTTTACATAACTTTACAATTAACTAATCTAATGACTCGAATTAAGATAATTGAAAAACTTGGAGTACTTTAAAACATTTAGCACATATGGGGGTAATAAATGATGTTCTTCCCCATTACTCCATTACACTAGTACTTTACCCATGAGTCCCAATCGTCCCAAAACAATATGTACAAGGATATGACTCGACTTAGCAACCATGTAATCAATTAGATAATTAACTTGGGTTTAAACAAATGTTGACACAATAATGCACTAAAAATGAGTGCATACAAGGTAGGCTAAGGCGATTTGGGTGTACATTTTAGTGGGGTGTAAACAAATTCTTCCTTTAAGTAAAATGCTTAAAGGTCGAAACGAAAAGATAGGCTCTGAGGGGTGTACTAGGGGTATCGTGTACTAAAAATGAGTACAACGCAAAGGGTGTGGGAGAATTACTTGACCAATGTAGCCAATGTAATTATAACAAAAACACAGGTGTAAAACAATGGGTTAATCCTAATGCCTCTTATCATGTAGTAAATCTATACACGAATGTAGTCTCACTTGTGGCCTCGGAATGGTCCTAACGCAAGTTCTAGAATCTAAGTGCTACCGGTACACACATCATAGCATAAATGCTTTTCCTACCAATTCTAGGGGCGAACCTCACATATTTGGGAGTGGAAAATTTTTTAGTGGTACGGTTTTTGTGCTAGTCATATAACTCCTATCCATGAGACGCTCATTAAGATCAAAGTTTCACTCCTAAATGTTGTAAAAAATTTTAAATTTGGCACTAAAATTACCCTAACAGGTATTTCTCTCAGTTTTATTACACATCTACCATTAAACAAACAAAAATCAAGCGTAATAGCATTCTCTAATCGTACTTTTACCCCCCCTTACACTTAAGATGAACATTGTCCCCAATGTTCAAATAACAAGATGTAAAAGAAAAAAGTAAAAGAATGAAATCAAATACTCCCCTGATTCGCTCGGTGGATAATGAAGTAACACGGTTAGATCTTCTTCCAAAGTAATGTTGAAGCTCCATGACTAATGCATCGCCGTAAGCTTGATCCAAAACATTTCCTTGTCCAAAATAACCTGTTAAACCTGAGAAAACAAACACGAACACCTGCATAACATCGGCGGGATAAAATCTATATATAAGGATATAATGCTTGTGGAATGATAATTTTGCAGATTCCTGGAGATTATAAGTTAGAGATTTAATAAAAACTTTTTATGAAAACAAAACTTTCAAAAATTTTCAGAAAATTAAACCTGACGCCGTCAGGTTGTAACTCCTGACGCCGTCAGAAATGATCTGACAGAATTCTCATGTTAAGTTTCCGGAAAATTTCTGGAAAAACCTATACCTTACTTCCTGGAATTCCTGCAAAACTTCATTATGACTCGATACAAGCATTTGACTCAAACAAATACTAATATGCATGCTTATATCTCATTGTTATCGTTCATGTTCAATCTTGTTCTTAAAAACAAATTTGGATTTCCCTTACACTTATCTTTTGCAAAATACTTTTATATGTAGTTAAGACGAAGTTAAAAACAAAATAAAGCATTTTCACAATTTATATTTGAGACATGAACAGTAAACAAAAAGAATAAGAAATGCATACGGAAACAAATAAAATCAAACAAACAAATAAATAAACACACAAAGCAAATAAAGCTTGGGTTGCCTCCCAATAAGCGCTTGTTTTTGTTCGAGTCACGAGCCTGACTCTGCCCTTATTTAACAAAAATAGGGGAGGTTTTCCCTACACTTAGGATTAAGTGCGGGTGAAAGTAGCGATACACACCCTTTGGGTGTGAATATGCCACGTGAGGTGAAGGGGGTGAGTGAATGGCTTCCTTCATCCTAAAACTACCCGGATAATATTGGTTGATGGGTGGGTCGGTTCCTCTTTTTTCTCCTAGATGTAAATCTAAGGATGAAAAGTTGTGTAAAGGTTGAGGTTCCAATTCATCAACACTAGGAAATCCCCTAGAACTATGAGTAAGGTCATCACTAAAAGTGTGCAAACCTATATCCTCTAATTGTGCTTGGTCCAAGGGTTCTACCTCCATCGGGATTCCTAAAGTCTCTTCTACTTCTTCCGGGTAAGTCACGGGCGGTGTGGGTGCCTCAAATGATGGTTGAGTATTTTGTGGGCTTATGGTGTTTACCTCATTATTCCATGTGTCAAGATCACCTATATCCTCGTCAATTGTTTTCTTAGGTAGTGATAATAACAAACCTAGTGCTTCATCCAACTTATGATTTATTGATACGACTCTATCCACAATTCCTTGGCAAACTAGGTCGCTTTTCCTATTAGCCTCACTAAAACAAGATCCTAAACATGGAGGTTGTTCATAAGAATCTATCCTAGGTGAAGGCTCATATGATTCATAAGTGTCTCTAAATGAGGTATTTTGAACTTCTTGGTGTTCTAGCCACTCAACCATATCTTGCAATCTTAGAAATCCAAGTGAAAAGTCCATTTGAAGCAAATTACAAACAAAATCACAAAGAAAAGATAGACTACGAGAAAGCTACAAAATAAAAAGAAAATATCTCACTTGATAGGAATCTTGTGAGTAGACCTAATAAAAATAAAATTTCAACCTAAGCAATAACTACTCCCCGGCAGCGGCGCCAAAAACTTGATGCGTGGTTTTGCAACCTTACAACAGGTTTTACCTCTCGAGGGATCTCAAGAGGCTTACAACCCCACCAGGCAGTGTACCTGACCGATGTAGTATAGTGTAGTGGTAAGTACGGGGGATTGATTGTTCTCCACAGGGAATAGTGTTCGTTAGGTATGAAAAATTACTCTAATAGGTCTAAGGGTGAGAGAAGATTCTTTTTTATATTTTTATAATTTTATGAAAGCAAGTAAAATCTCGGGTTTGAAAGAGTGGGCGGAATTAGTTGCTAGTCAACTAACCCAAATAACTACGAATGCAAATAAAATAAAATAACTGAAAATGAAAAGGTGGTAAAACTTATATGGAGAGAAATGTGTTTACTTAGATTTCCTTACTCCCTAACTATCTTTTACCGGTTGATTAGTGTGTATTAGTTGCGTGGATGACGGGTGTATTCCTTAATACCAATTGTGGGGTGGCGTACGTACTTCCCCAACTCTACAAGCTCCTACTTCACTCCTATGTCGAGCCGGCTAGGAAGCTCCTAACATGGGATCACTAGAATTCACTTGTGCATTAAATACAACCATAAAAACCTTTAGTACGCATTGGTTCATGTTTCTTAAGACGTTCAAGCAAGTTACCGAATAGGAAGTTAGCCAGTTTTCTTAAGCCTAACATAGATGAACAATCATCCAATACAACTAATAACACACTAATAACCAATAATCAATAGATAGGTTTCATTAGATCTAAGCAAACACAAGATAAATCTAGCCTAGCATGTTAAACAAAAGACAAGAACAAGATAGAATCAAACAACACATAGACATATTGAATGATTAATTGATAACTTATCTTCAATGTAACATGGAAGATCTCAAGGCAAAAAGCCTTGAAAAAGCTGCCAAATTCGTCTTAGGGTTTTCACACACAAAGTTCCTCAATAAGTTCCACAATAAGTTCCACCCTAATGACAAAGAATTGCAAAACTATATATAGACTTTCAGATCTGACGGCGTCACGTTATGGAGTGTGACGCCGTCACCTCGCCGCTTTTAGGGTTCTCGGATGACCTTCTTGACGCCGTCCCTCTTTAGCTCTCCAAAATCCGTTCTGGCTTATCAGGGGTTGACGCCGTCAGAATTAGGGGTGACGCCGTCCCTCTTTAAATTAAGCCGTGACGACCTTGATCAGATTAAAGTGTGACGCCGTCAGAATTCCCATGCAAATTTCTCTGGCTTATCATGAGTAAATTTCGCATCCACCTTCTCTTGCCAAGCCATGACGCCGTCCAGGGATAATCCTGACGCCGTCAAAGGTAACTTTTAGCATGATTTTGAGACTTTGTCGTTTTCTTCACTTTTATGCTCCAAAAACGTCCAAAATGCTTCCTTTTCCAGATTTCTTCTCAAAAGTACCTAAAATGACAAAAGGAACGATTTAGGACAATATTTGATCAAATAAATACGATTTAGGGCTTAAATGACCCCTTAAAAGCGGTACACTTTTCGCTTCATCACTTTCTTGGCACATGTAACAAAGAAGAAGTCGGATGAGAAACGACTTGGAGATGTACCGATTGTTCAAGATTTTCCAGAAGTCTTTCCCGAAGACTTGCCTGGATTACCGCTTACTCGCCAAGTAGAATTTCAGATTGACTTAGTGCTAGAAGCTGCACCAGTCGCACGAGCACCTTATCGACTAGCACCATTAGAAATGCAAGAGTTGTCTAACCAGTTGCAAGAACTCTTAGACAAAGGATTCATTAGGCCAAGTTCCTCGCCTTGGGGAGCACCGGTCTTGTTTGTGAAAAAGAAGGATGGATCTTTTAGGATGTGTATAGACTATCGAGAGCTGAACAAGTTAACGGTGAAGAATCGTTACCCACTCCCCAGAATCGATGACTTGTTTGATCAGTTGCAAGGCTCTAGTTTTTACTTAAAGATCGACCTGAGATCGGGTTACCATCAGCTTAGAGTTCGGGAGGAAGATATCCCGAAGACAGCATTTAGAACTCGTTATGGTCATTATGAGTTTCAAGTAATGCCGTTCGGATTAACCAATGCACCTACGGTATTCATGGATCTCATGAATAGGGTATGTAAGCCGTACTTGGATAAGTTTGTGATTGTATTCATCGACGACATCTTGATCGACTCAAAGAACGAAGAAGAGCACAGAGAACACCTCAGAACGATCTTAGGACTACTCAAGAAAGAGAAATTGTATGCCAAATTTTTGAAGTGTGATTTTTGGATTCGAAGAGTACAATTTCTTGGTCATGTCATTGATAGCCAAGGATTACAGGTTGACCCTACAAAGATCGAGGCTGTTAAAGATTGGGCGACGCCTAAGACTCCTATAGAGATTCGTCAATTCTTAGGACTTGCCGGATATTATAGAAGATTCATTGAAGGGTTTTCTAAGATAGCTAAACCTTTGACCAAGTTGACACAGAAGAACCAGAAGTACGAGTGGGGAAAGAAACAAGAGTCTACTTTTCAGTTACTGAAGCAAAAGCTTTGCAGTGCGCCAATTTTGGCACTACCCGAAGGGATTGAGAACTTCGTGGTATATTGTGATGCTTCGTACAAGGGACTTGGAGCCGTGTTAATGCAGAACGAGAAGGTGATAGCTTATGCATCTCGAAAACTCAAGACTCATGAGAAGAATTACATTACTCATGACTTAGAGTTGGGTTCCGTGGTTTTTGCACTCAAGATTTGGAGGCACTACCTCTACGGTACTAAATGTGTAGTGTTTACCGACCATAAGAGCTTACAATATATACTTGATCAGAAAGAGCTTAATATGAGACAGTGTCATTGGTTGGAATTGCTTAGTGATTACGATTGTGAAATTCGATATCATCCGGGAAAAGCCAATGTTGTGGCAGATGCCCTTAGCTGGAAAGAACGACTCAAGCCTTTGAGAGTCATATCATTAGGAATGACGATCAGTTCACCTCTACCATCAAGAATCCTCGAGGCTCAAATGGAGGCACTCAAGGAAGAAAATCGACCAAATGAGAAACTCTATGGAATGCCAGAGAATGCAAATGGTTTTGTAAAGAGATCAGACGAAGTATTATGCTTCAAGGACAGAAGCTGGATACCTCTCTATGGCGGTATACAAGAGTTGATTATGCACGAGTCGCACAAATCAAAGTATTCTATTCACCTAGGTTCTGATAAGATGTATCAGGATCTCAAGAGACTTTATTGGTGGCCAAATATGAAAGCAGAAATAGCTACGTATGTTAGCAAATGCCTTACTTGCTTTAAGGTAAAAGTCGAATACCAGAAACCATCAAGATTACTTCAGCAACCAGAAATTCCCAGTGGAAATGGGAACGCATTACAATGGACTTCGTCACTAAACTTCCTAAGACATCAGGCGGTTACGATGCTATTTGGGTAATCGTTGATCGTCTCACCACATCAGCCCATTTCATACCAATCAGAGAGACATATTCTATGGATCAGCTTACCAGACTCTACGTCAAGGAAATAGTCTCGAAGCACGGTGCACCAATCTCCATCATTTCCGACAGAGATAGTCGATTTACTTCAAAGTTTTGGCAGTCATTACAAGATGCATTTGGAACCAAATTAGACATGAGCACTGCCTATCATCCTCAGACCGATGGTCAGAGCGAGAGAACGATTCAAACATTGGAAGATATGCTCAGGGCATGTGTGATTGACTTTGGAAATGGTTGGGCTAACCATTTGCCATTGATCGAATTCTCTTACAACAATAGTTATCACACCAGCATAAAAGCAGCACCATTCGAGGCACTCTATGGTCGAAAGTGCCGGTCCCCTGTTTGCTGGGCCGAAGTTGGTGAAGCACAACTCACTGGCGTGATACAATTCGGAAAGCGTGGGAAATTGAACCCGAGGTACATTGGGCCATTTAAGATTCTGGATAGAGTTGGTCCAGTGGCATACAGACTTGAGCTTCCGTCAGAGCTCAACAGCGTACATAACACATTTCATGTTTCAAACCTCAAGAAGTGTCTTTCAGATGAATCACTCGTAATTCCATTAGAAGAAATTCAACTCGACGATAAGCTCAATTTCGTGGAGGAACCAGCAGAAATCATGGACCGTGAGGTCAAACAGTTGAAGCAGAGTCGAATTCCTATCGTGAAGGTTCGCTGGAATTCTCGAAGAGGTCCCGAGTTTACTTGGGAGTGGGAAGACCAGATGCGACTCAAATATCCACATCTTTTCACCAAATCCACTCCAGAGACCAACACTAACTGAATTCAGGGACTGAATTCCTTTTAGGGTGGAAGACTGTGACAAATCGTAATTTCAGGTCATTTTTCCAAACTTCAAAATTTACTATTCATGGATTACTATTCATCATTTTTTAAGTCAGTTTGCGACTTTAAAACATTATCAAAAAATTTACTATTCACGAAACACTATTCATGGTTATCATTCATCATTTCGTAAACTAGGTTTACGGGTATCAAAAATTCACGTAACCGTAAAGGTTTAGCTGCGTATTCATGGAACATCACTAAGGACACATCATATAGACTAGAGTAGTCTACAAATCATCAGTAACATCATCTTCATATTAGGTCATTCATGGGTTTGCATAATTTCAATTCACGTATATTTATTTATTAAATAAACACTATGACTCAATCATTTACTACGAACAATATACCCGACACTCCCGACTATGATCCTAACATATTTTCACACTCATTACAGTGATATAAAAATTATATTACTAGTTTACCTGGCGTTCTGAAATTATTTACTATATATACTGTTAAAAGCTTATAACTACGACGGTCTACGAAATTTCAACACGATAATTATTTGAACACCCGATACTTGCAAGAAATGTGATTTTATAATTTTTACGACCTAGTCATAATTTATTTTGTTTCGTTAAAATTTATTTCTAGCTAACTCAGTACCCGGTAACATAATATCTTAACTAAATCCTAGCTAAATTACACACAAGTACAAGATTAATTATGAAAATCTACCACCTCATCCACCTTTCCCCATTTTGCCGCCCCATGTTCCCCCACTCCTAGTCCACTTTGACTACAATTAGACCAAGGCTAGTTATCTAGCTAATAATCACTACATATCTTCTCATTTAACACATACAAGTAACTAACAAAAATCAACTAGCAAAGAAAAATCCTCTCATCCTCTCCATGGTCCTTGTGGTTCGGCCAAACTAAGAAGAAGAAGAAAAACCCATCAAAATTTCAAGTTCAAGTATTTTACAAGTTCTATTAGTGCTTCTAGTTAGGGTTTTGAAATAAAAACCTTGAAGTAATGTCATTTACCTCAAAAACTCTTCATAATCAAGTAAGTGTTCCAAGTAAATTTTCTACTCTTACATACTTCTATTTGATCTATTTTTAAGTTCTAGTAACAAAACATGCAAGTATACTTACGTTACATACCACTTATCACTTGTTTTTATCATTAAAATGAACCTAAAGTATCCTATTAGTGTTCTTATGAACTCTATCATTTTTGGTGAAGAGTAGGAACCCATGACACCCTAGGAAGGTGTATGGTAGGTTTAGAATAGCTTTGGTGTTGATTGGAAGGGATTTGTACAAGCCTTGAACTAGTAAAAATGGTTTTCGACAAAATATATAAGAATCTGTTCATTTTTGCAAAATCTGGAAATTTCAGTAGATCATGGGTTATTTGGTTTACATACTTAGAAAATACTCTCAAAAACGAAGCCATGGCCACTAGAATGAGTAAAAACGAGCTTACGAAGAGAAAGATACGTTAATTCCAAGTTTAACGATTAAATGAGCCGACATATCAAAAATCTATTAGTTCGCTGTAATACGAAGCCGAGGACATAAAGAACGTAGAAAACGAGCTTATAACGACCGAGATACAAGCGTTTGAAACCCGACGTTCACAACACATTTTCATCAGCTTTTACTTAAAAAAAATTTCTAAATGTGAAACTATCGTTCCAAGTGACCAAGTTGAGAGTCGTTTTTCTCATTGATCGAGTCAGTTTGAGACATTAACACCTTGAGGTAAAATCAAGTACTCCCGGCCTATTTTCCAAATTGACCAGCCGTTCGTCAATCGGACTTGTAACGAGTAAAATACGACCTTCCCAATATACCCGAAAACTGCACAAAAACAGCAAATTTAGCCCGACTATCTAGCTTAACTATTATTTTTCTTTATGATCGGGACTCGTGTGGACAAAATTTCCATGATACAAATTTAAGATGTTGTTACAAGCTTTCTAAAACCGTTGAGCTTACATCCAAATGCTCATTGTTCACCGTTTGGCGACTAGCTTTGCGAGGCTACTTAGTCATTTCTATTAGTTGTTGAAAAATATTAAATTACGACGAAAAACTCTATTTTTCAATAAATCACCAAACGACAATCGTGGGATGTCGTTACAACATATATACGCGTAAAATGTTTTATAACTTAACAAGACGTCAAAAATATATTTTTCGACGATAAACATTATTTCCAAAATTCACGAGTGGTATCGATAACATACGTATTTGCATGTGTAGCATCATTTCATGATTTACATTAGATCATATCATTCATATTAGGTTGCGGTTAGAGATCGCGCCTTATTTCAGTGTATCCACTATTGTTATCATAACCATTGAATCATGTGAGTTTTCATAGCCCCGTTTTCAATTTATAATTTCATTTCTAAACTTACGGGGGATAATACATTGCACCATTTTTCATACGGACCAAAGTATCAAATCCATTTACATTTCTTAAGTTACCTCATTGCCAAGTTAAAGTCCCCTTTTATTTATCATGAACCGTTAATTACGGAGTAAGCGAGAGTGAGTGGATAGATCTATTGAGGGTGACTCCTCCGTTCGGGTTGGTAGCGCCAACTAGTCTACGAACGCATTTCATTTGATATCAGATTCAGAGTGTCTGGCAAAACACTCTGGTGGGGCCTTCATAATCGGTCTAGCTTCGGGGTCATGAGCTTAAGAGCCAATGTATTATTTTATGTGACATTTTTGTCATTTCACTTTATACTTGTGGTTACCGTAGAGACTTATCACTTACATAAACCTATGATTGTCACCAATATTATTGTTGACCGTTTTAGCAATGTATTTTCAGGTAATTAAGGCATTCGCATCATGGCCTGCATGTGGACATATCATAGAGTCGCGGTGACGACGCGTCTCACTTGTATTTATATGCACTTTAAACTATCGTTTGGTTTGTAATAAACTTATTTCCGCAAACTTGAATCATCTTTTGGGACCTATCTTTTGTAAACTCTGAATATTTTATGAAATCAAACGATGTACTTTTAAAATGACACTTTAGGTTGTTCAATATAACTGTAACTGTGATGCTATGGCAGTCGCGCCCCAGGTATTCCATTCCACTGCAAATCAGGTATTTGGAGGTGTGACAAGATTGGATAGCGCTCAAGGATAGCAAGACTTGATAATACATCTATAACCTAAGTGTGAGTTATAACTCGATGTAAATCCTTATCGTCTTGAAGGATGACACATTATTTTCATGTTAACCAAGTGAGGTAACATATGTAGATACAAGACAATATCTACAGTCATAAGTTAGACTTGTGATTTTGATATTGTATGTAATCTTTGCAAATAATGAGTCTAGATTTGTTAGAAAGTTATCAAGTCACAAAACAAGTCAAGCTAATGGGTGAAGGATGAGTAAAGGATGCAGTTAATGTATGTAATGATTACAAAATATTTGTGAACAGTGGTCCACGAATTGCAAGGAACCAATTATAGGGTTCCTTCCTTTATAGAGAAAGGTACCTTGGAGCATTTTCATGAAATTTGAAAGTATGATCAGAGATGGTTATCCTATTGGTGCAAGTGAGATGACATGATCCTAATATGAGTGAATGTCAGTGAAAAGTATCCTAGTAACAAAAGTGAGTGATCTAGAGTGCGGGATTTAAACGAAAATGAAAATGTGTTATTGCAGGTTGGCGGCACCAAAACATATAATGGGCGGAACCCATATTTTGGTTTCGCCCCATCCATGGGTAAGATTTTGGCGGTACCAAAAAATTACACAGGCGGAACCAATTATTTGGTTCCACCCCATCCGCCAAACCAAAAATCTTAACAGTGGGCATTTTTCAATCCCCGAAACCTGTTCAAATCCCGTAATTTCTCCTAAAACATATGTAATTAATTAGTTGTGATTAGAAAACAACAATAACACAGCTATAAACACATGTATGGGTATAGATCATGCAAGGGCTAGAGATTTCACTAAAATGTGAAAAATAAAAATTGATAACATAATGATGTTATCCACCTGCACGGCACTTGATTAGTTCACAAAGCGTTAAATAACAGGTTAACATTCTACAAGGCATATAATGGTTCATACATCATTGTTTCACACACCTTTTTCAAAGACACTGAATGCTTCGATAATCATTGAAAGTAGTGACACTTTTTAACACTTGAACTATTAGGTGGGAGTTTGTGTAAAACAACATTTTTCAAAGCACTTGACTAGTTTTACTTAGTTCTCATTTCTAAGAGAATTATTAAAGATTTTAATATAACATATGCAAAGAAAATTATCTAAGTCCATAAGTAATGCAAAAGCAATTTTCCAACTTACTGCACAAAATCTAGCAAATGTCCTATTGTGCATAAACAAGAAATCGACAAACAAGCGAATAAATAACATGGCAAGATTGATACTTATGTTACACAAACAATCAAGGGTAAGCAACAATTTGCAATAAGTAAATAACATATATGCAACCAACATAAACTAAAACAAGTAGTCATTTAGCATAACATAAAAAGAAATATATTTTTCGTCACTTTGCGTTTAAATATAACGATGTATACCAAGCTTGATTAGTTTTTTATATATATAAATATCACAAAATTCATTAGTTTCAAAAAAAATTATATCAATGTTTAAAGGATACCAACTTAAATTACCTAACTCAAAAGTTTGAGTTTTTATGATAAAATGAAACTTAATCTTTTGGACACACTGTAGTATTTGGTTTATTCTACTCACTTCAAATTAGATTTAGGCCATAAGAGTATTTTTAAAAGAAAGTAGAATCAATTCTCTTTAAAAATGATAGGTGGCACGACTCCTACGGACTTACAGTTAATTAGTTATGAATTTTTGAAGTTGGACAAAAAAAACTGTATACTATACAGACGGATTTCAAGGAACCATTTTAAGGGTTCCGTCCTTTGAAGAGAAAGGTTCCGCGGGTCTATGTACCAGATTCAAAAAAACTAGTATTTTGACATAGAGAAAATGTGTGGGACTTACTAGATTAGATAGTAAACTTACAATATACTTATTTAACTTTATTTATACTAATGTGACTTATCTAAATATTTATGTAGATGATTTTTCAACTAAATTTATAGTTATCCCAAACGCTCCTTTTAAAACCGTATTTTTCGTAAATTTGCTTTGAGCACATAATTTTACACTTACATAAAATTTAAGAAACTTTTTCTTTTATTTTTCAATAAAACCTTCAAGCTTGTATACAAAGTAACATTTAACAACAAAATTTCTAAGTATAATTAGTGAAACATTTTTCATATTATATTCCGCTTCAATGGTAATTTGATACATGGATCGTACTCCATATTAAAAACCATTAGTTTTGAAAATAAGAGCCACGAAGATCTGATACCAGTTGTGAAAACGTAGAGGGGGGGGGGGGGTGAATACGTTGTCGTTCAAAAACTTTAAATCTTTTGTATCAAATATCCAATCAAGCTTGCCATAATATGAAAAATGCCAATTATAGTTTTATGACTAATATAAAGCATATAGTAAACAAGTTGTCACACAAGCATAACCATTAAGCCACAACACAAATACTAATATGGTGGAAGTATAAAAGTAAAGCAGTAAGTAAAAGAAAGTGCAAACCGGACATGATGATTTATAGTGGTTCGGTCACGGAGCTCCTCTCCGCCCTACTCCACTCCCCGAGTACCCAACTCGAGAGTTACTTCACTAGATCAACAAGCTCCCTTCTTGGCGGAGAAAACCTTACAAACGTCGCTTACACTTATTCCGGTACAAAGCTAAATATTGGGTTCTAGTTCGAGGTAGAACCAACCTAACGTCACCTATACAATATTTCCGACACTAAGCTAGATGTTGAATTCTTTTACAAGGGTACAACCACTCCCATTATGTTTTATGGCCCAACATAAAAACCTTGTGTTTTATGGTACAAACACATAAACCATCTAATCTAGTTTGGTGAATATATTGTGATGATACAATGATGTTTACAATGACGATCCATGACACAAATGTCTAATGGATATGAATGACAAATCTACATGAACTTCCATTGATAGAAAGCCTTCAATGGATGAAGATCACAAGTTCCCTAAGCTTGTTGTGATATATCTTCATATATGTATGCTTATGGTGGATGATGACTCAAGATCTCTGAGCTTGCTTCACAGGATCATTTTGGGAGTATGCTTACAACATAATGAAAGTTAGTAACATTATGATCATGTGAGAGTGATTAATGTATGTTACTACATTATTATCTACTGATCTAAATGTATACAAAAAGGTAGAGAGAATATGTGTTCAAGTGGTTGAGAAATGAGTGAACAATGGGCTGCTATTTATAGCCATTTGGCTTCAGCAACCCACGGATCACACGGAACCAAAAACAAGGTTCCGCCCTTTATAATTTTTGGTTCCGTGGTCTCCTGACATAAAATCTAAAAATCTTTATCAAATCTTTCCAAAATCAAATCTAAATCTTTCCAAGATCTTTCCGTAATCTTACATGAAATCTAACCAAGATATATTCTTAGATTTTGCTAGACTAGGATGATCCAAGGCATGATGTAATAAACCATTTTTTTTTACTTAAGTATATAGGAAAGTTAACTTGTAAAATGATTTGTAACTAGTTTAGACAAATGACTAAATGTAACAAGTTCAAGAAAATGTCTATTTTAAGTGCTTGTCAAAATAAAATGTATTTTTTCAAGTTTAAGTAAACTTTATTACTTAATGCAAAATGTAAAATGAGGTTCGAAGTAGAATGGTTAATCTATTAAAATACCTAATGACTCTAAACGTATTTTAAACATTCTAAATAATTTGTTAAGGGGTTTGATCATAATGCCACATAACAAATATGTACGAACCTGTGTTGTAGGATACGTGGACTTGAGGTGTTGAATGTATGTTGAGACAAAATATGATTACGAGTAACTTGCACATTTTACATTATGTATCAAGTTACATGTTTGTCATCAATCAAAACAAACTAGACTGTATAGATTAAATATCGTAATATTTGCACTAACAGTTCATATACCAAACTCATGGTCCAAACTATTGATTTTACTGCTTATTTATAAACCTATGAACTCACCAGCTTTTTGCTGAACTTTAGCATGTTTTTCTCAGGTGTTTAAGCAACTTATTATTGGCAAGGCATGGCAAGGCGATGGTCATGAACTATCTTCTGAAGCATTTTTACACATTGTTATGACTTGTTTTATAGGACAACTAGACTTTTGGGTTTATTTATCAAATTTAAAACTCTGGTGTAAACTAGATTTAAATTCAACTAAATGTATTTTAACGGAGTATGTATTCCATTCTTTATTACATTATGTTATGGTTTCAATTCAGTAGCACCCCATGACCCGAATGCTTCCACAATACCTGATTTGAGGGTCTTACGGATTGGTATCAGAGCCTAGGTTATCGAGAACTAGGTACATATAAACCCTAAACTAGAACCGCTTTTTACAAAAACAAGTCCCTATGACCGTCACTTGCCTGCCTGCCTTGCTTTCCAAGTTACTTGCTATTTACTTGTTTTATCTACGCGTTACACTTTTGCTGATTTTACTTTACCATACATATACTATAAGTATTTCTACATACTTACGCACGTACACCGTCCTTGTCACAGACTATGCCTTTCTTCGACAGCACTGAGAACATCTTGCGTACTCACACTTCATTATCCCCTCAGACCACACCAGGCTTAGATGATCCCTACATGCAGGTGCTTCAGGCTTATCATGCACCAGACCCTGACACCATTAAGCCTACACCACCATCACCACCACATAGTCATACCACACCGGTCACTCAGGTTGCTCCTACTATTCCTCACCGTGCTATACGCATAACCATACGCCCACCTACCAGACCTTCATCCCATACTGCGAAGGTTACCCAGAGCCTTGCTCACACTCTTCTGTCATCTCCATCCCGCCGTAGGTCCCTATGCATCTACATGGGCACCCCTACTACCCTAGTATCACTACCACCCATCTTATCACCACGTTCACCTACCCACTCACCTCTACACCAGAGGCTCAGGAGGGCCGATGGCTCTTACACGGCAGACATTTCAGAGGAGGAGGAAGAGTAGACTAAGCATGCAGTTGCTGGGCAGACATTAGCTGAAGGTACAGGGATTGATATGGATTTAGGTTTGGGTATGGAGCAGAGGGCAGTTGTGCCCCGGGTTAGCATAACACTAGAGGACATGCCTAGTACTTTTGAGGTTGGAGAGAGCTCAAGGGGAGCTCATGATGAGACAGAGGATGGCGCAGGATGGAAGGAGACACCGGGTATGATCAGTCATACTACTGCTATTGGAAGTCCAGATTATGTGCTTTCCTCACAATCTTTTGTTCCTCCAGATTCTCCACTCCCAGTGGCATCAATAGCTGCTACAGAGACCGATGTTTTCTCACAGATTCAGACTCAGCTAGAGTTACAGACTAGTATACTAGGTCTCCACTCTGACCAGCTTGACGAGTTACAGCCAGCTCGTTTTGATCAGTATAAGGACGACTTCAGCAGACTCTATGCTAGGACACACTCCAACAATCGAGATATCTTTGATTTGGGTGGCAGATCGGATAGAATTGAGCAGACACAGGTTGTGGCCTGAGAGGCAGCCCAGGTGATGCAAGGGAGGATACTGATTCTCGAGGCCCAGGTTGCAGCATTGTTGAGGGCTGATCAGGCACACCGTAGGGAGAACTTAGCATTGAGGACTCGCCTTGATGAGGTTGAGGCACAGCTTAGGGAGCATGCTTTTAGGTTCCAGCATCTGGACAGGCCCAGGGACCAGCCTTAGATATGATCCGTAGTTGTTGTATTCCACTTAACTGAAGAGTCCTCGGTAAGTGTAGGATATTATCGTGAAGCTTGTAATTTTCAGATCTTGTAACCGACTTTTAATCTATAACAAGGTCACTTTGTTATCTCTTTATGTTGTTGATTATCTTGATTAAGTCCTTTTCTTTCATACTCTACTGTGATGCTATCCATTCATGTGATGCTTCCTCCTTATCCCTTGCAAAATCTCACCGTTTGTTTTCTCTTGTAGACAAATGGCTTCACTATCATTTTGTAAGCTATGTTAAAATCATCCTACCAGTTTTACTATTGTTTTGTAATCTATCTTGCTCCTTTGTGAGCTACTTTAGTCATTATCTCATAAAACAATAAACTTTGTTGCTATTACTCTACAAACTATTTCGCAGTTACCTCACAAACCATTTTGTTATTATCCTACGAAACTATTTCGCTATTCAATCACAAACCAAACTACAACTTTTCTACTATCTTGCAGATAATAAAGTGTTTTTCCTATTACCCTATAAACTATTTTGCAAACCGCCCTATAAACTATCTTGTTATCACCTTGTAAACTAATTACTTCTCTGAAAAGTATTTCGTACTACTACCTCATAAACAAAATAACTGATATATTTTCTTGTAACTAAACCCAGCATTGCATCATTGGACCTTAATTATACAAAACCTGATCACCTATGTATGATTCAGGTAGAACCATGTTATGCTAGGAGTGGTTGCCTTAAACTTTTTTTTTTCCAAAAGACAAATTTTCAGTTTCCCTTTCGAGAAATCAAAAACTCGCGTGTGTGGTACATAAAAGTAGTGCAAGACATGGGCATCCGTGCTAGAAGCACAGTAACCAAATAGACTTCGATGCAATCTTACTACATAAAATCAACCTTGTCTCACATCACGAGGATAAGTTACACCACCAGCCATCATAGGACGACCCCACCAATTAGCATCTCATTTTACACTACCCCTTCTGATTCTGAGACACTTCATCATCAATCTGACAAATCTTTAAGTTTGATAGCTACCGGATAACTCATAACCTTGTATGTGGCTGAAACATATTTTTGCTTTATAGCAACTGTGTCAAATAGCTACAACGGTTATATTCAAATCCCTAATCGAGATTTTATCTTCTGCGTAGAACACTAAGTGCTTGAACAACTTAACTGACCGGTTGCTAGTAGCAATCAACATCATTCTATAGGGTTATACTCTCCGCGTTAAGTACTAAGTACACTACTGAGCCAACCAGCTGACTGCTAGTAGCAATCAACACCATCCTTCAAATTCGTACTCTAGACCTGCAAAACTTCCCGCCCAACAGCGACGCTATGCCCACAAAACCTGGGGACTCCAGAGTCGTCCCCAGTGTAGACTGGACTTCGAAATACCACACCATAATCACCCACGATGGGAAACTTGTTCGCGTTCCTTATGTTAATAGGATCCTAGCAACACAAGAAGGACCCGCCGGTAGAAATAAACAATGAGTGAACCACTAAACTTTTAAGGATCTAGAGATTTACCAGAAGTTGACTAGTAACCCAACAGAAGCCTTGAGGCCTTACGAAGTAACCCAAACCACTATCGTTGGAACAGATGTCTAACCCTTCACTAATTCCTTGGGAATACTAGCTGGTCTAGGAGAAGAAATTTTATTGAAACACCGCTGCTCACTAAACCTTAGAAGTAAATCAAGCACCTCCGTCTCAGACTATGGATAGCGATATACTATTCTTTGACATCGCTTTGTGAAAGTACAATTTATCCCCTTCATTCCTTATAATGAGGTTTCCTTATAAATAGCGAGTGTATTAAGTCAGATTACCAATATATAATTACCCTTATGACATTGTGCACTCTAGGAGTCTAGATGGCTCGGCTTCATCATTTTTTTTCCTTGTATAAGATCTCATTTCCACACCAAGATGCGAAGAAGTCTTAACATACCGAACGATCATTCATACATAGTCCTCACTTGTAAAAAAAGTAAGACATCTCTCGACATAATATCCGGATGATTCATCCAGACCACTAGTGCAACACCTTAAGTCATGACATCTCTTAGTACGGCTTAATTAAGTCGAATACTTATATCTATGAGCTTTGCCTGATATTAAACATCAAGCCCTACTCAGCCTTGACAACCAGACTCTGTCTTTAGACACTTGAAGCATATGTAGATGTACATACCCGACTACACCTTCTTCGTCGATATTCTTCCTTCTAAGGACCTTCTTTAAACATGCGTTTATGTCAATCATAAAACTCGTAGTAATAGTTTCCTAAAATACACATTTTGATGGGTTAAAAATTTTCTGGTCGAACTTTATCAAGATTTTTGCATATTAAGGAATGACTAAATGTCAACTTTTGTGAAACCGTTTTATCTACAACATGTCTAAAACCTGTTTTACTAAATGATAAATCTTTCGAGGTCGTACCACTTTACATAACTACTAATTTCAAACAAAGAAATGACCATTACTTGTGATAACGCTCATTTTGTCTATGTTTTAGTCGCGTTATTTGTATATTTTTCTATATTATTTTGTTATGTTTATGAGCATTTTTCGCTTAAAAGGTATTAAGATGTGTTCAGGTCTAGGTACAAGGAAATATCAAAGAATGACGAAGAAAAGCCAAGAGATTAAAAGAATATTCAAGAAAAGATCGTCGTCAAAGATATTGATTCATGTTATGATTATTTCCGATGTACAAGAGAAGGATGTGAAGATTTTCAATGGAAGATGGAGTCAAGATTAAGTGCCAAAAAGAGTGTTAAAGATTGGAGTTTATTGCCAACCCAATGTTGAAATACATGTGCAAAATAATTCCCAACCCAAGGTTGAAGCTGAGATTCAAACCCAAGGTTCAAAAGCCCAACCTGAGGTTGAGCAATCATCTCAGCCGCATGTTCAAATCTGAACCGCAGGTTGAGATATTTCTGAGATGAAGAGTTGCATTAACTCAAGGTTTTAACTACCATAATGACTAAAGTCTGATCATTTCCTCTCTTTTATGATTATTGAAGGCTTGTTGCAGTTTTTGTGAGTGATTTCAAGCATAAATAAGACCCATTATCACCACAATACAACACATTATAGAAAACTAGAGACAAGACATAATTAACAAATCTCAATCAAGCCTTACAACATAAGGTCTTGATCATATCTTATACAACCCGAAAGAGCTCAATAATTCCTGTCATTCTTACCAAGAAGAGTTGGTGATACTTGTTAGAAGAGGCGTAGAATTCGCTTGTTCGATTGGAGGCCTTAAGGAGTGCTATAACTCTTTATATTTCTTACTCATTGTAGTCTTGCTTTGGGTAACTTTCTTTTACTTAATTATTATGTTGAACAATTTGATATTGAATGAAATGTTACGTTTGTTGATGAAACTTGTTATGGAGTAATTTGTGATACTTGTTTGGGAATTATGTAGACTTTCGTGTGAATGATGAATGATTAGTTGGTTAGAAAAAAGTGATTTTTCTCATAAGTTTGTTTAAATATAATTCGCGTTCTAAAACTTGTTGATTAAACATTGTTGGATTTAAAGGTCAAAAGAAGTTCTAATAGTTTCTAATTCCAAGAAGTTGGTGCACAAATGGATTGGTACTTGATAATTGACAACTATTAAGTATTCAAGTTTTTAAATGAATTCGAGAATATTTAATCACGAGATTGGGCCGAAAGGACTCGTATGAACTAATGTTACTAATCATCTTTTTCATACCTTTGATAACACAAAGGGCTAGCGTAATGGGATGATGTATTGGCCGAAAGGACTCACCTATGAAACTAGTAGAAACATGGATTTTCTTGATATTACCCGTTGACTAGAAAACCTTGTGAAAATTGGTATGTGCCTTCTACATATATGTTTCACCCAAACATATTCAACATTTTATCACGATTGTTTATTATTCCTAAACAAGTATTTGTTCGTTTGATTGATTGAATTCGGAACCATTGTTCGTTTATTTGTTTATTTACGATGCTTTAGAGTGTGACAATCTTTAGTACTATTTCTTGTGCTACCACCTAAATTGCTAAGTTTAAACTGTGTAGTCTCTTGGGACGATCCCTATTTACCACAAACCATATTACACACAGACGAGTATACTTGCTCGTATGCGTTTTTCTTAATAATCGGTAAAAAGGTGTTTTATAAATTTAAAATTTGAGTGAAACTTAGGATATAATATACACTCGGTTTTACACGCATCAAGTTTTTGGCGCCGTTGCCGGGGACTACTTAGATTAGTTTAGTTTAGTTTAGTTGTAAATAGTAGCATAGAATTTGTTCTTGTTTTTGCATGATTTTAGAGTTAATTTTATTTTTGTTTCTTATGATTGTTTGGTTTTCTTTGATTGATGATTTGTTAAGTGTTTTTGATTGATATGCTCTAGTTTCATTTGTTAATCTCATCTTTATTCTATTTTATGTTGATTGGTTTTAGTATAAAGTTTGTCTAAAAAAAAAATCTAAAAAAATGCACCAACCTCCGGCTGGAAATCCAACCGCGGCGGTTGGGACATTCTGTGAACACCAAAAAAACCCAAACCGGCCGGCTCAGTTTGAACCGGACCAGTTGGATCTTTCTGTGAAGTCAAACCAAAACCAACCGTCGGTTCAATCTTGAACCGCGGCGGTTGGATCTCTCGAAAAACTTTTGAACCACCCAAACCGCCGGTTCGGGTGGTGAACCGCCATTTGCTGTATAAAAAAAAATTATTTATTTTGCTTATTTCCTTTTTATTTGTTTAGTAATTTGTTTATTTAGTTTCTTTAAATCGTTTTAAATATTTATTAATGTTTTCTTATTTTGAATAGTTTAGTTTTTATTAACTAACCCCTAACGTTTGTTTTGGATTTGTTGTTTATGAATGTTTAGTTTATTTTTAGTTATGGATTCGCCTAGTGAAGTTTCAGCTTATTTGGACAATTTGGAAAGGGAATTGATGGATGTTGGAGATGTTATGGCAAGAATGGAGAAAATGGTTGATGTGGAGAAAAGGGAATTGCAAGCGAAAGGAAAGGATGTTGAACTTATGGAATGTGAACCGGAAAAGCCACGGGTGATCACTTTCACTCGAGCTAAGTTAAGGGAATATGATGAGCCAAGTATGAGGTATTCCACGCCTTGTGGAATCGAAAGTTTTGGAGCTTGGGATGAGGAGTGAAATATTGGACAAAGTGAAAGCTATGTAACGTATGCATTTTATGACAAATTTGGAGATGGCAAGTATGAAGTGGACAAGTACAATAGAAGGATAGCAAGGGATATTAAAATTGACATTCATGGTTACACTTTTACTATGGACTTGATTGTTGATGAGTATGAAGTCACTACGGACCCTTCCGTTGTGTTTGGAAGGAATTTTTTGGTAGCAACCAAGTGTGTTCTTGATTTTGGTTTAGGAGAGATGCAACTTAAGATTGGGGAATTGCAAGATGATAAGGATGTTGATTGGTTGATTGAGCAAATGGAAAAGGCTTGTGAAAATGAAGATGGTACTTTAGGGAGCACGGAAATAGTCAAGATGGGAAAAGCTTCTCGTCTAAAACAAAAATACCCACCATTCAAAGGTATTATACCTCACCATCGTCACTACCACACCCTACTACACCACTCAAGGGAGAAATTCTTCCAACCCAACACCCTCACCAAAAGAAACACCACCCAAAGAAACCATTGATGAAGCCAAATGTGTTGAAGAAATCACCACAAAATTCAAGGAATTACTTAATGAGAAACCTATACTCCATGTTTTGGAACACTATGCTCATTATAGGAAGTTACTTGATGAAATTTCGGTTGAAAAGATGAAACTTGACAAGAAAAGTGTGATTGAGGAAGAGGAAGAAGAGAAAGTAATGGAGAAAGGTTTGCCTAAGAAGAAGGAGGATCCGGGAAATTATCTTATCCCGCTCAAAGTTAATGGAACCATCGTAATAAACGCCTTGGCTGATACCGGGGCTAGTGTGAGTATCATGCCATATAAACTTTATAAGCTTTTGGAGTTAGGAAGAGCTTGTCCTTCTAATGATGTTTTGTTGTTGGCGGAAAATACCATGGCTAAAGCTTATGGAAAAGTTAAGAACGTAAGGCTACAAATAGGTTTCCAAACCTACTTGTGTGACTTCTTGATCTTACATGTGCCCATTGATAAGGAGACGCCTATGTTGGTTGGCCGTCCATTTTTGAGTACAATTGGAGCCGTAATTGATAATTGTAAAGGAACAATGGAGATTGATGATGGAGTTGCTAGGAGAATTTACCATGCTAAGAAAAGGAACAAGATTCTAGCGGATGAGGAATCGGATGAGGAAGATTATTTGGACATGTTTGATATTAGCCATGATAGTTAAGGAAACCCGAAATATGGAATAACCGCACCATCATTTGAACATATTGAGGATGATATGGAACGTGCCTTGGCTATGGAAAACTATTTCAATCCTTTCAAAAACATAATTGTGTATAAAAAGATGGTTGATTTTCTTGGTTCTTTGCCAATCAAACTCAAGAATATTGAGTGGACATCCGATGGCTATAGAAAGTATCAAAAAGTTGAGGGAGACAAGGATTGGCATACTAAGATTGAGATCACTAGCCCAAGTGGACATCGTTTCACTCATGCGTTTAAGACAAGGGAAACCGATAGGGTACTTTCGGGAAAGTTCAATTCGGAAGATATTCTAAGGTTTGGGAATTATTTTGATTGAAGAAAGTGTTTGGAGGAATAAAGAAGCTTATCGCTAAGCTTCCGCTCATTTTGTCTTTGATGAGCCTTATTATGATTGTTTGCATTTTAATTATTTTTGTATATCTCGTTATGTTTTGCATTTCTATGTTATTTTTAGTGTGTTTTAGCTTTATAAGCTTTATAAGCTTTTAATAATATGAAGTATTTTAAGATTGAATTTTTAGTTTGTTTAGTTTGTTTAGTTTAAGTTTATTGGAAATGTTTGAAGTGTTTAAGAGTTGTGGTAATCATTCAAAAATTATTTGGAAATGTCAAGGAATTAAGACACAATTTTGTTTAAGTCGGTTTTGTGCTAAATATTTTACCAACCCGCGGTTGATAACCTAACCTCCGATTGAAATACCAACCTACGGTTTGAGTCTTCAATTTTTCCAAACAAGAAAGAAAAGAAAAAAACCCACAAGCACCAACACTCTCAACATCATTCCAATTGATTGGAAGATTGAAGTTTGATTCGTACATTAAGTTTCTAAAGATTCAATGGCATCAAAAACGGTAAGTAACACCATCTAATTGCTTTAATTTTTTCTTAATTCGAATTTGATTTCTAGGGTTTTGAATTGGGCGAATTTTATAGAGTTCGAATTGATTGAATTTCTTTGATGGGGTTACTAGAGGATTGATAATAGGTTTGATTGCAAGTGAAATTAGATGAATTGGTTGAGTATTGAATGAGAATTTGAGGTTTAGGGTTCATATATGTCAAATTTTTGAGAATTAAAATCAAGATTGATTGGATTTCTTGTGGTATATGGTTATGAACTAGTGTTTGTATGCTATTTGATTAATTATATGGACCACTTCTTTGTTTGATTTTGATTTGATTCAAGGATTTTTGAGGTTTAGGAGTGAAGAGGATATGGAGGTTTAAGCATTTAGAATAAGCACTAATAAGCTAAATGGAGGAAGGTAGTAACTTGTTAGGAAGTGGGGAAGAGCTAGAAAATCGTTTTTGATGTTGAAGTGCAGCGAATCGCGGTTGGAACCCCAAACCGCCGGTTTGGCGACCACTAGACCAACCTGAACCGCCGGCTGGAATCTGAGCCATGGCGGCTCAGGGTTTCTATCCCAAAGATCAATCTGAACAGCCGGCTTAGACCTACTGTTCATAAAAAAAAAAATAAAAAAAAAAAAAAAAAAAAAAAAAAAAAAATTGCTTTGTTAATTTATCTTACAAGTTAACCTTTAGCTCCAACATTTCTTGTGTGCTTGTTTTGTTGTGTTTTTGTAGAAATGTGTTCGTCAAGAGGAAGAGAACCCACATATTGCTTTGTACGCGAAGCAAGGTCGGGGAATGAAAGAAGCAAGTCTCATGCCAATCTCTAGTGAACATTTGAAATGGGGGAAACTAAGCAAGGAAGCTAAAGCTTGTTTTAATAGCCGTTTGGCTAAGTTGCAAAGGAAGGAGATTGCGGTACCAAAGTTGGTTAGTTGGAGCTTGATCAAGAAGTATAACCTCTATGAGACTCTACAAAAGTTGCTGGAAGTTAGCACGGAGTATGACGATGGAGTTTTTGAGGATTTTAGTTTGGAGCTTGGCTTGAGGATCAATGGAAAGCAAATCTACAAGGAATGGTGCTTGGAGTTCTTTTCCACCATTTATTTCAACCAAGAGGTAAAGTTGAGTAATATTTTGGAAGAAAAATGTATTTGGTTTAGATTGTGTGGGGATAACCATGTGTTGACTTTGCCGGAGTTTGGGAAATTACTTGGTTTGTATGATGACAATGACCTTGATGAAGAGGAGTTTATTGTTCACTTTAGTAAGTTGGAAAGGGAGCCACCGAAGTATGTTGGTACTAGAATTTGGAACGAGATTGGAGATCCCAATAGTTCAAGACCAAAGGTAAAAGAAATTCATTCACCGATGGCGAGGCTTTTGCACAAGATGCTTGTGAACTCGTTTGTACTCTGAGGTAATAGTCAAGACAAAGTTCATCAACCGGATTTGTGGTTGATTGAGATGATTATGGGTAATCGTGATGGACAGAAGTTGAAGATGAATGTGGTATGGACATTGGCAGTTTATTTGTCCAAAAGAGCAACTATTATGTCCGAGCATGGTTTCATTAATGGGGGCCATTATGTGTCGAAGATTGGAAAGAGTTTGGGGTATGATACACCAAGTGAGTTGAATAGGATCATGGTGATGAAAGAGTGTGAAAAGCTTGACAAGAAGAGTTTGCAAGGGTTGCTCGATCATGATAGGATGTGTTTAGTTGAGACCATTGCAAACGTGGCTCGTAGCCAACCTCAACCACCACGTATGGAAGAACCTTCGGGGTTAGATTCGGGATGGGGTGATTGGCATGCGAACTTGCCACAAGTTGAGATAAGAGAAGTTTGGAGGGATATGACTATGATGAGGATTGGACATTAATTGGATTATTGTGCACCGATTCTTACACACCTTGGTCAATAAAGTGTTCCGCCATATTCGTTTCCAATGGCTTATACACCGCCTAGTGTTCCACCTTACCCATACCCATATACACCATATCCATCGCAACATGTACCTTACCCAACATCGTCTAGTGCATTTCAAGGAAATGAAGGGTATAATGTTAATCAGGAGGGGTTCATGGGATCAAGAGGTTATGAAGCAGGAACATCGTCGAGAGGTTATGGCATTGGAGCATTGGTTGATTATCGAGGGGACGATTGTGATGACATGGATGATGAATGATTTTGACTATCATTCGAGGTTTATTTATGATGTATGACGGACAATTATTCTATCTTCTCTCGTACTTTAATTCTAATTATTATTATTATTATGGTATGTAGGATTATTATTATGTTTTTTTAGGAACTACTTTTATTCTTAATATTTGATTAGGATTATCTAGTATTATGATTATTATTATTATTATTTTTGTATGTTTGTTTTTGTATGTTTTGTGCATGTGTTTAGTTTTCAGGTTTGAGATACCATGGAATTATTGCTCGTTCATATGGTTGGTAAAATTTTTTTGGAGTTTGGAATGACCAACTCATGCGTTAAATACCAAATATAGATCTCGCAGGATTTCTCGGTGATATCATTTACTATTTTATTTTCCCTATTTCCTTTGCTTTGAAGTTAATTTTTCACATTGAGGACAATGCAAAACTTAAGTGTGGGGGAGGGAAGTAAATAGTGAAAATGATCTAGTTTTTAAATTTTTTGTGATTATTTTGGAGTTTGTTTTATTGCCCTTAAGGAAGTTAGTTGTTTTTACACCTAAAAGATTATATATAATTAAAACAACTTGAAATTTTCCAATAGCATAAAATGACAATTTGAAAATTTTAACGTATCTCGATTAAGTGAAGCGATCCGTTCTTGGGATTGATAACATTACGTGTGCATTTATAGCCCATTCTACAAATATGTGAGGATTTGAACCTATCATTTGAAGCATATCTTTATGCTTAAATTCTATTTTCTTGCTATGAGTGTGCCGGTGATTGAATTGATTCTAGAACTTGTGCTTGTCATGCATTACGAATTCCAAAGTAAGGTCACATTCGTGTGATATAAATGAATTTAAATGATAAGAGGCAACTTAGGATTTCAACCAAATGGCCTTCCATTTACATATATTGATATATTAGCTAGCCACATTGGCTAGTTAACCACTTTTTATGGACCCATTTGTTAGCGCTCATTTTTAGCGCTAGATACCCTTAGTTCACCCCTTTGAGCCATTCTTTTCGTTTTGTTACATCCATAAAATACAAAAAGATTTTACAGCTTTAAACTTTGGCCTAACCTTTTTGTCAAGTCAAATCGATGAATTACTTGTTGTTGGCGTGAAGAAGTTTTTGATGATTATGAGTTTACACTTTGTATTTCGGATATATACCTTTCCAACGAAGACGAAGGTAGCTACTTCTTATTTGTATTTTTGAGGTATATGCTCATCCAAAGTGTGGGGGATATGAAAAAAAAATGATGAAAAAGAAATATATATATAGCCAATGTGCTATAATTATGAAGATGAAGGAAGAAGAAGTAAGTTTGAGATATCGATTAGCCAATGTGCTAAGACGTGATATGTTTATATTTATATACGGTGATCGATGAAAGAAATCAAAGAGAAAGGAAAAGTTGATTCGGAGGCTATAATCATTTTGGGATACATGGTTCGATTCTTTTTGCAACAAGTGATTTTTGGTATTTGACTTGATTATTGTTACATTACTAAATAACCTAAATAATCCCATGCCTTATCCTAACCCTTTTTGCTTTGCGAAGATATCAACTATACGAGTATTCTAGTGACCATCCGGTTCTTGAATAATCGAATAACGCGCTAGCGATCTAAGGTATTTTATTTTAGTGACCATCCGTTGTTTGAGTAAATCAAGAATTCGTGCTAGCGATCTATTATGTTTGTACAGTAGTTATTTAAGCATAAGTTGATATTAACCCTCAGCCTAACATTTCAACCCGAATAAAAGTCCTCTTTGATAAGTTTATTTATTTCTTACATGATCTGGATTAGTTTTGATACTTGTACAAGCTTATGGTATGAAATGAAATCATGACTGAGCAATTGAATGAAATACACCACCAAAAGAAATGAGTGCTGAGTGAATTATATTCTTACTTTCTTTTCGTGCGGAGCTTAGTTGTGTTATCTAGCTTGATCGAGTACTTCGTTTAAATTTCACGTATAAATTATAAAAATCATTTTTTGATCTTTTGCTTTGGCAATAAGAAGATTAGTGAACTTTTTGAGAATCATGATGATTGGCTATTGGAAAACAATTTTTTCAAAAGATTACTTTGCTTGAGGGCAAGCAAAACTTAAGTGAGGGGGATTTGATAACGCTCATTTTGTCTATGTTTTAGTCGTGTTATTTATATATTTTTGTATATTATTTAATTATTGATGCGCGTGATGTGTCGTTGCGGTTTAGCAGTTTTAATGCCTACTCAAGTTTTAAATTTATATTTAGCCGACTTATCAATAACACACACACTTAACGAGCAGTGTACCCGGTCAGTATGAATATAATGGTAAGTAGAGTGTCGATCACTAAGAGTGGAACGTATTATCTAGTTATTCTAATCAGTATTTTAATATATTAAGTTAGCTATACAATCTAATCTAACGCAAGGGGGTTCAGCCTGAGAGACTGGCACGATTTGGTTGCAATTAAATAATAAACTAAACCAATAGGCACGAATCAGCAAGTAGCACACACGTACACAGATAAATACTCGAGACAATAAGAGGGCTGTCCTTATGATAAGTAGTTTGTCACTTGTTTTATTGCTAGTGTTATATGAAGTGTATAGTTCGATGCAACGCACCGAGATTAAGTCCTTTCTCGTTGGTTTTAATCTTATCGGCGAGTAAACCCTTAATGATTACTTATGACTATCCCGTTTATCTTTCTCCTACTTTTCTACAGACCATAGAATGCATAGGCGATCTAATAAACAGGCGAGGGCAGAGGCATGGCGACCCGATCAACGCTCAGCTAGCCACAGAGGTTATCAATGCACTAATAAAAGTCACCAATGACATCAACATATAAACTTTAATTAATGAGAAAGCAGTTTTAAGGGAGTGCAATCTTTCCATTGTCACATTACACAAGCCACCAATCTTGATGAATTAAAGTTTACTAACACAATAAAACAAAACTACTTAATGAATTAAACACATGCAGCACCTTCTTACAGCTCTTGTATCCTTGATTTGGGTGTGTCTTGTGCTGCTGCCTTGACTGAATTCGTCCTTGGTTTCTGGTCTTCGGTCTTCTGTTAAAACTTCGGAACTAAAGCTGACCGACCTTTTATTCGTCTGGTCTTTGGGGTATTTATAGTTTCTGTCTGAGGGTAAGATGCGGCGCATCTAGTAAGTAGATGCGGCGAATGTACTTAACTTCGCGTGGGGTCCAAGATTATAATATTCAGGAATATTCGTACACCGCCAGAAGATGCGGCGTATCTTCATCTTTGGATGCGGCGCATGTCCTCTTGTATCTTGGATCGTATCTGGTGAAATATTGATAGTGATGCGGCGCATGTAATGAGTGAGATGCGGCGCATCTGGAGTAGAACAAGTTGGTTATTCTTCGTTGACCAAAGTTTCATATGCGGTGCATGGGATAAATCCATGCGGCGCATTCTTCAAAGTCAGGCAGTGGTCTTCATTCTCTTCATTCCAACAACCAATTCCAATCTTGATCATTTTACTCCGTTTTTAGTCCATAATCGCTAAGTTTCACCAAATGCTTGTTTTTACCTGAGAATTACAAAAGTAAACGATTAAGTATCAATCCTCATACATAATATAGTAAAACAAGTCAAATTAATAGGATAAATGATAGTAATAAAATGTACTTATTTGAGTTCATCAAATATCCCCCCACTTGAACTTTACTTGTCCCCAAGTAAACCTTAGAATTAATCTTATGAAAATGTATCCTAAAAATGTTAGGATTTATTTTTATATTTAAGCATGTATTCATTTTTTGTCATAATCACACAACTAAACACTCAACGAATTAGAAGTAAAATAAAATATTCTGATAAAAGCAAATCTAATCGTTTAACTGTCCAGTCGCGACGAATATTCTATCATAAGCTTGGCAAGTATACACATCTCCACCACTAAAGCTAAGGAATAACAAGTCTAAAGCGGTAAAAAGGGTTTTTAGGCTTAAGGGTTAATTATTCTTAATCTCTATCGATCTCAAATTCCAGAAAAGGCGACAAAATCACAAATACATGATCGAATCCACGAACACGATACTTGCAATTGCTCAAATCCTTAACTCGAATAGGCTAAAGATAGGTCCAAACTTCACCAATAATAATATATCAAAAAGGGCGACAAAATCATAAATACATAGCCGAATCCACGACTACGATACTTAAGATTGCTCAAATCCCTAATCTCAATAAATCAAAGGTTTGGTTGGATAAAGAATAATAAAGGGTATGGATAATATTTGGGATATAAATTGGTGTAAAATGAAAAATAAACAAAACAAATAAATTAAAATCCTAAGTGTGGTTAATCACTATCCCAACCATCCCATGAATAAGACTCATATCATTGAATAACTCACGCTTTAACACTTGAAACACACGCTTTAGGTAGACACGAATTATACTCAATAAGATCTTAATCAAAGAATAAACCTTAGTTGACGTTCCCATAACTGCCAACTCCCATTCAATCATAGATATAATATACAACAAATAGTGGTGATATCGACCACTTACATAACTTTACATCGTTGGTTAAAACAAACATCCAACTTTCTTCTTTTTCTTTTTCTTTTCTCATTTTTTCGATTTTTTTTTTTTTTTTTTTTTTTTTTTTTTTTTTTTTTTTTTAGAAACATAAACATAGATGTGTAAAATTTCACCACATCACTAAAACAATAATTCTGGATAATTTTTCCATACTTTTCATGACTTCAGAAATAACGGTAATAGTGAAAGTAGTAAACACACGAAAAATAAACTCAAAGATATACAATATTTACTTTCACTCCAATTGCATTGTGCAATTTCCCGACCTAACCATAGATAATGAATTACGCACACGAACACAGGTAATGTAAGGAAACACACTTTGCCTATAGCAATTAACCAACCACGGATTTTAATCTACAGGGTAGGCTAAGGTGTAAGGGTGTAACGAAACATTTTAACAAATGTGTAAGAAACGAAAGAAATGGCTCTGAGTGTTTTTCTAGGGGTATCTTACTCTAAAAATGAGAGTAACAAAAGGGTTATACGGGGGTTAACTAACCAGTATAGTTAGTTAATATCACATAACATATAAGGCTATTTGGGTGTAATCCTAGAAATTTTACCAATTTAGACAAGTCATTTCAATTATATAAAATAATACTTATTATGGTGGTCTCGAATAGTATACAAGCCAAGTTCTAAAGTTTACAAGTCACCGGCACACTCATAGATTTGTGAGTTTTGAAAAATCACAATTTTTTTAAAAATAACGTCATGTGTGCAGCTATGCAACTTAGACTTTAAAACAAAACCATGCTAGAAAATTTTCAAGTTTTTTTTATATTAAGCACATTTTAAGCATATTTTGAAAAGTTTAGGACAAGTAAATGTTAAGTGTTCTAATTCTCCAATCCCCCCACTTAAGTTAAACAACGTCCTCGTTGTTCGTATAAAAGGTTAAAAACTGGAAAATAAAAGAATTAGAACAGAAAAACTCCCCTGAGATTTGCTCGGTATGATCCTCCATTTGTATAAGAGCAAAAATCATCTTTCTTGTGGATTAGAACGTTTAAGCTTCATAAACAATGTATCCACAGGAAATACAGGAATCTATAATACCACCAACACTTTAAAACACACCTAAGATAAGAAAGGTTCAACTTGCATAACACATTAGTAGTTAGATAAAAATAAAACATAAAAATTAAAAATGAAAATCATCAGGTCAGTCGATGCGCCGTATCTTATGGAAGAAGATACGCCGTATCGAGCCTGGAATAAATACGGATCAGAATAAAAGATGCGCCGCATCCTTAACCAGGGATGCGCCGCATTAAAATAAACTGATAAAAAGTTTTAAATTCGAAAATAAAAAATGCAGGAAAATAAAATAAGATATGACCATCTGCAGGAGATGCGTCGCATCTCAGAATTGAGATGCGCCGTATCCTCTGCGGCCTGACTGACTCGACACAAAAACAGAATAATAAAAAGATAAATCCGGGTTGTCTCCCGGTAAGCACTTCTCTTTATTCCAGAGTTTTCAAGTTAGACTCACGTTCAGCTCTTTTAATATCGATCATTTATTCCTACATGGCCACGTAGGATCCATTTAGCAACTAAATCGTCACGTATATATTCAGGTCCCAAATTCAAAACTCCTTTATAGAATCCTTCCATTATTTGATATGGGTACTCAATCCCTCTCTTTATGTCATCATTACTAATAAAAAGGAATGGAGAGAATTTGTAGCAGACCCTATTAGTAGCATGTTTAAATCCAGGGTGAGTTCGGGGCATCATATAAGTGATAATGTCGCTTCCACATTGAAAGGTGATCTTTCCTTCAAACCGTTTTGCATTAATAGTGATCTCCCTACAGAATGGTTTTCCAACAATCACGTCACCCATATTGCTGTCACGATAGGCATTCATGTCTTCAACAACGGCGAACTCAGTTACAATAGTAAAGCGGCCTACGAAGATCGGGACATTAATGAAGGCTCCAACTACATTCTTTCCCTTATGCTCCACTTTATTTCTCATAATAGAATTGTAAAAGCTTCTTGACATGACATTGATTGGTAAAATAGGAAAAAAATTGGCGTCAATACACTTGTACCCAATCATGCATGGGAATTGCAAATTGTAAGCACAATTGGCGTTGATCCTTCTACCGTAATCCCAAGAACCATCATATCCCTCAAATTCATCGTAATTCCTAGTATTTATAACGTTGACTTTTGGACTATCCACAATTTCTCCTTCTTCTAACTCAGATTCCGCATCGTCCATGAATAGGTCATTGGATTCCAATGGTCCATCAAGGTCATTAAGTTCAATGTAGTCCCCGTCGTAACGTTCGGGTGATTTATCATGCACTAATATATCATTCATAAAGTTGGCTTCGAAGTCGAAGTCAATCAGCTCTCCGAATCCATTCATTTTCCTTCTGAAATAATCACAAAAGCATCAGTAGGATCTGTTCGCAAGAAGAAAAATTAACGAATATAGAAACGGATATAAGAATACAAATAGCTGATATCTGCAGACGATGCGCCGTATCCAAAAAGTTGGATACGCCGTATCTTATAATCGTTAAAATTAAATCAGACTTTATTCAGAAAATAGATACGCCGCATAGAAATTTGAATACGCCGTATCAATTTTAATAATCAAAAATCGATATTTATTTAAAATTAAATGCGTCGTAAAAAGTTAATGCGCCGTATCTTCGTTACGTTTCAAAATATAAGATTTTTGATTCAGAGGATACGCCGTATCGATAAAAATCGATACGCCGTATCTGTTTAATAATTCAAAAACTGTTTTTAATTAAAATAATAGATACGCCGTATCTGCTGAAGCAGATGCGTCGTATGGCGTTAACGTTTAGAAAAAATTTTCCTTAAAAACAGATACGCCGTATCTTGGGGAAAAGATGCGTCGTATCGCTTTATCGCTTAGAAAAAAAATTTCTTATTAAAAACAGATACGCCGTATCTTGGGGAAAAGATGCGTCGTATCGAATTAATTAAACGCGTTGTATTTTATAAAGATTGAACGCAATACGCCGTATCTGAGAAATCAGATGCGCCGTATCGTTCGATTTAGCTCAGTACAACGATAGCAGAACACACAAAAAATACGAAAAATTAAAACAAATAAAATCACACGAAAATAAACACAAACAAAAGCAAACAAATAACACACAAAAACAGAAAATATGCAAAATAGTACAATGAATGCAAATTAATCTAATACACAACAAAGTTAGCGGTTAGATAAAAAAAATTTAAAAACCTCATTAAAATTAATCAAATTAACAGATAATAACAATTCACTCCCCGGCAGCGGCGCCAAAAACTTGATGCGCGTGATGTGTCGTTGCGGTTTAGCAGTTTTAATGCCTACTCAAGTTTTAAATTTATATTTAGCCGACTTTGATGAACTCAAATAAGTACATTTTATTACTATCATTTATCCTATTAATTTGACTTGTTTTACTATATTATGTATGAGGATTGATACTTAATCGTTTACTTTTGTAATTCTCAGGTAAAAATAGGCATTTGGTGAAACTTAGCGATTTTGGACTAATTATGGAGCAAAACATGCAAGAAGTTAAGAGTCTACTGAAATGAAGAAGATCAAGACTAATCTGCTCCAGATGCGCCGCATCTCACTCATTACATACGGCGCATCTCTATCAAGATATCACCAGATACGATCCAAGATACAAGAGGACATGCGCCGCATCTAATCATGGAGTTACGCCGCATCTTCTGGCGGTGTACGAATATTCCTGAATATTATAATCTTGGACCCCACGCGAAGTTAAGTCAATGCGCCGCATCTACTTACTAGATGCGCCGCATCTTCCCTCAGACAGAAACTATAAATACCCCAAGACCAGACGAATTTCGAGGGGAATATATTAGATTCGAAGACCGAAGCAGCAGAACCCTAGGACGAATTCAGTCAAGGAGGCAGCACAAGACACACCAAACGAAGATACAAGAGCTGTAAGAAGGTGCTGCATATGTTTAATTCATTAAGTAGTTTTGTTTTATTGTGTTAGCAAACTTTAATTCATCAGGATTGGTGGCTTGTGTAATGTGACAACGAAAGATTGCACTCCCTTTAATACTTGCTTTCCCATCAATTAAAGTTTATATGTTGATGTCTTTGGTTACTACTTATTAGTGCATTGATAACCTCTGTGTTTATTAGTGGCTTGCGGGCATTTGACTGCGGAAAATAATGTGGCTCCCACGGTTATTACTAAATTGATCACTTAGGAATAACTTTTAGACATAAGTAATCATTAAGGGTTTACTCGCCGATAAGAATAGGACCAACGAGAAAGGGTTAACTACATACACTTCATATAAAGCTATCAATAAAACAAGTGACAATCTACTTAATCATAAGGACAGCCCTCTTATTGTCTCAAGTATTTATCTGTGTACGTGTGTGCTACTTGCTGATTCGTGCCTATTGGTTTATTTTATTATTTAATTGCATACAAATCGTGCCAGTCTCTCAGGCTGAAACCCCCTTGCGTTAGGATATTAAAATACTGATTAGAATAACGAGATAATACGTTCCACTCTTAGTGATCGACACTCTACTTACCATTATATTCATACTGACCGGGTACACTGCTCGTTAAGGGGTGTGTTTATTGATAAGTCGGCTAAATATAAATTTAAAACTTGAGTAGGCATTAAAACTGCTAAACCGCAACGACACATCACGCTCCATCAAGTTTTTGGCTCCGCTGCCGGGGAGTGAATTGTTATTATCTGTTAATTTGATTAGTATTTTAATTAGTTTTTTTTCTTTTTATTAGATTAATTGCATCATTGTATTATTTTGCATATTTGTTGTTTTGTGTGTTATTTGTTTGCTTTTATTTTTGTTTTTGTGTTTATTTTGTTTGTGTGTTTTTATTTGTTTTTATTTTTCGAATTTTTTCTGTTCTGCTATCGTTGTACTGTGCTAAATCAAACGATACGGCGCATCTGATCTCTCAGATACGGCGTATTGCGTTTAATTTTTTTTTTAAATACAACGCATTTAATTAATTCGATACGACGCATCTTTTCCCCAAGATACGGCGTATCTGTTTTTAATAAGAAATTTTTTTTAAGCGATAAAGTAATACGACGCATCTGCTTTAGCAGATACGGCGTATCTGTTTTTGATAAATTTTTTTTTCTAAACGTTAACGCCATACGACGCATCTGCTTTCGCAGATACGGCGTATCTATTATTTTAATTAAAAACAGTTTGCGAATTATTAAACAGATACGGCGCATCGATCTCTGTCGATACGGCGTATCCTCTGAATCACAAATCTCGTATTTTTAAACGTAACGAAAATACGGCGCATTAACTTTCGTTAATACGACGTATTTAATTTTAAATAAATATCGATTTTTGATTAATTAATTCGATACGGCGCATTCATAAATTCTAAGCGGCGTATCTATTTTCCTGAATAAAAGTCTGATTTAATTTTAACGATTATAAGATACGGCGTATCCAACTATTTGGATACGGCGCATCGTCTGCAGATATCAGCTATTTGTATTCATATATCCGTTTCTATATTCATTAATTTCTCTTCTAGCGAACAAATCCTACTGATGATTTTACCTTGGATGACAGATTTTGCTATGGAAGACATGTCAGTTAACGGATATCTTGCTAAGGAATGCTTGTTTTCAGATTCATTCAATGTGCTCATGATCGATGCAGATTTATTCTCTTGGGAGACTCCTCTTGAAGCTGCTTTTAAGGAATTCATGCGTTTGTGCAACATTGACGAAGGGGTGTTCTCTTATGATGTATTTGTGAGGTACACTGGAGATGAATTGTCGCTCTTATGGCCTATCATTGAATCCAAAGGATTGAACTGGACTACTATCGAAGAAGATGATGGGAAATTCTATCTTGCATACATGGACTCAAGCGACAACAGCTGGGGTGGAGGCAATAACCAAAACTCTTACATGCCATATTCCGAGCAGTACTGGGGATTAAATGAGAACTATCTGGACAATGATGGAATTTATGCTTTGGCGGAGTTACTATTTCATGGCAGGTTGGTACGATTGATTGATCTCTCCCTCAATGATTGGCTAGAACTCAAATATGGTAGTCCGGAATTCGCCCCTGCAAATGAAGTCAAGCTGATTATGACTTCATGGTTGACGCGGAGTTTTAAGAAGCAATTTAACGAGTTCATGGAGATAAAAAAGAATATGATTGGAAAGGCTTGCTTTGACGTTAACCACGATCCTAACGATGTTGATTTTTCAGAATGGTTGGCTAGTAAGTTTAATAACCATAAGAGCATGGATCGAGCTACTAAGGATGCATTATGGGTATATTGGATGAGAGGAGAAGACGAAGAAGTAGAAAGCGATTATGGGTCGTCACTTCATGATTCAACAATCAATGAAGGCATTGAAGAGTTATTCAGAATAGACATTGATGTGTTCGATTATGAGACACCCTTGTGCAAGCAGTTCAAAGAATTTAACTACCTTCTTCGAGTCGACGATGATGTGCTAACTGGAGATCTACCAGGATTTAAGACTTATGATGATTTCAAAAACACCTGGTGCTACGAATGGAATGACCAAGTACCATGGGTTTGGGATAAACCATGGGAATCTGAGCACATTAATCATACCTGTACACCCTTCGTTTTCATGGATGGGAGTAGTGTTTGGCCGACCTGTGATTATAAGAGTGACGGAACCTGTAATGGGGGAAGTATAATTGGGATGAAACGGGTTGGAAACGATGTAAACTTTGAAGATTATGAATGGTACGATAATGTTGAAGACTGCCCACAAAAATCGGAGGCTTTACATGAAAAGGGCAGAATTGAACGCTTGAAAGGACTTAAGGGGACATCGGATACTACTTTCTGGGAATGGGTGCATAAACAGTTTGATGATTTCACAAAGCTTAGTCGACGGTTACAATGGGATTTGGAAAGAGAATGGGAGGCGATTCAAGATGATTATAATAATGAGTCGTTGATTGAGGAATTAGATGACTATTTGATTAAGGATCCTTATTTTAAGTTTGTTGACAAGGACGAAGAAGAATTCACCAAAAGAAAGTGTCAACTACTTGGGATCCCTTACAATAAGCCACCCGCAATGATTACTGAGAAATTTAAAATCATCAAATACTCTTTGGGACCCGATGAGGAATATGTTGCAGTAAAGACAAAGAGTTATATTAGATTAAGTCGAACGGAAGAAAACGTCGCAGAGATATACGGGAAAATCTTTCGGATAAAGGAAGAAGGATGGACCGTGACAAGAACTAAATGAAGAGCTGAACGTGAGTCTAACTTGAAGACTCTGGAATAAAGACAAGTGCTTACCGGGAGACAACCCGGAGAATTTCTATTATTCTGTTTTCTGTGTCGAGTCAGTCAGGCCCGCATGAGGATACGGCGCATCTCAATTCTGAGATGCGACGCATCTCCTGCAATGGTCATATCTTATTTTATTTTTCTGCATTTTTATTTTCGACTTTAAAACTATTTATCAGTTTATTTTAATGCGGCGCATCCCTGGTTAAGGATGCGGCGCATCTTTATTCTGATCCGTATTAATTCCAGGCTCGATACGGCGTATCTTCTTCCATAAGATACGGCGCATCGACTGACCTGATGATTTTCAGTTTTATTTTTCCTAACTACTAATGTATTATGCGAGTTTGAACCTTTCTTATCTTAGGTGTGTTTTGAAGCTTTGGTGGTATTATAGTTTCCTGGATTTCCTGTGGATACATCAAGTATGAAGCTTTAACGATCTAATCCACAAGAAAGATGATTTTTGCTCTTATACTAATGGAGGATCATACCGAGCAAATCTCAGGGGAGTTTTTCTGTTCTAATTCTTTTATTTTCCAGTTTTTAACCTTTTATACAAACAACGAGGACGTTGTTTAACTTAAGTGGGGGGATTGGAGAATTAGAACACTTAACAATTACTTGTCCTAAACTTTTTCAAAAATTATGCTTAAAATGTGCTTAATATATCAAACTTAAAAAATTTTAGCATGTTTTTGTTTAAGATCTAAGTTGCATAGCTGCACACATGACGTTATTTTCAAAAATTGTGATTTTTCAAAAATTCACAAATCTATGAGTGTGCCGGTGACTTGTAAACTTTAGAACTTGGCTTGTATACTATTCGAGACCACCATAATAAGTATTATATTTATATAATTGGAATGACTTGTCTAAATTGGTAAAATTCTAGGATTACACCCAAATAGCCTATTATATGTTATGTGTTATTAACTAACTACACTGGTTAGTTAACCCCCGTATAAACCCTTTTGTTACTCTCATTTTTAGAGTAAGATACCCTAGAAAAACCCTCAGAGCCATTCCTTTCGTTTCTTACACCTATGTTTAAAATGTTTCGTTACACCCTTACACCTTAGCCTACCCTGTAGATTAGAATCCGTGGTTGGTTAATTGCTATAGGCAATGTGTGTTTCCTTACATTACCTGTGTTCGCGTGCGTAATTCATTATCTTTGGTTAGGTCGGGAAATTGCACAATGCAATTGGAGTGAAAGTAAATATTGTATATCTTTGAGTTTATTTTTCGTGTGTTTACTACTTTCACTATTACCGTTATTTCTGAAGTATGAAAAGTATGGAAAAATTATCCAGAATTATCATTATAGTGATGTGGTGAAATTTTACACATCTATGTCTATGTTTCAAAAAAAAATAAAAAAAAAAAAAAAAAAAAAAAAAAAAAAAAAAAGGAAAAGAAAAAGAAAGAAAGAAAAGTTGGAAGTTTGTTTTAACCAACTTATGTAAAGTTATGTAAGTGGTCGATATCACCACTATTTGTTGTACTATATCTATGGATTGAATGGGAATTGGCAGTTATGGGAACGCCAATTAAGGTTTATTCTTTGATTAAGATCTTGTTGAGTATAATTCGTGTCTACCTAAAGCGTGTGTTTCAAGTGTTAAAGCGTGAGTTATTCGATGATATGAGTCTTATTCATGGGATGGTTGGGATAGTGATTAACCACACTTAGGATTTTAATTTATTTGTTTTGTTTATTTTTCATTTTACACCAATTTATATCCCAAATGTTATCCATGCCCTTTATTATTCTTTATCCAACCAAACCTTTGATTTATTGAAATTAGGGATTTGAGCAATCTTAAGTATCGTAGTCGTGGATTCGGCTATGTATTTATGATTTTGTCGCCCTTTTTGATATATTATTATTGGTGAAGTTTGGACCTATCTTTAGCCTATTCGAGTTAAGGATTTGAGCAATTGCAAGTATCGTGTTCGTGGATTCGATCATGTATTTGTGATTTTGTCGCCTTTTCTGGAATTTGAGATCGATAGTGAAAGAGAATAATTAACCCTTAAGCCTACAAACCCTTTTTACCGCTTTAGACTTGTTATTCCTTAGCTTTAGTGGAGGAGATGTGTATACTTGCCAAGCTTATGATAGAATATTCGTCACGACTGGACAGTTAAACGATTAGATTTGCTTTTATCAACTTATTTTACTTTACTTCTAATTCGTTAAGTGTTTAGTTGTGTGATTATGAAATAAACGAATACATGCTTAAATATAAAAATAAATCCTAACATCTTTTAGGATACATTTTCATAAGAGAAATTCTAAGGTTTACTTGGGGACAAGTAAAGTTCAAGTGGGGGGATATTTGATGAACTCAAATAAGTACATTTTATTACTATCATTTATCCTATTAATTTGACTTGTTTTACTATATTATGTATGAGGATTGATACTTAATCGTTTACTTTTGTAATTATCAGGTAAAAACAGGCATTTGGTGAAACTTAGCGATTTTGGACTAATTATGGAGCAAAACATGCAAGAAGTTAAGAGTCTACTGAAATGAAGAAGATCAAGACTAATCTGCTCCAGATGCGCCGCATCTCACTCATTACATACGGCGCATCTCTATCAAGATATCACCAGATACGATCCAAGATACAAGAGGACATGCGCCGCATCTAATCATGGAGTTACGCCGCATCTTCTAGCGGTGTACGAATATTCCTGAATATTATAATCTTGGACCCCACGCGAAGTTAAGTCAATGCGCCGCATCTACTTACTAGATGCGCCGCATCTTCCCTCAGACAGAAACTATAAATACCCCAAGACCAGACGAATTTCGAGGGGAATATATTAGATTCGAAGACCGAAGCAGCAGAACCCTAGGACGAATTCAGTCAAGGAGGCAGCACAAGACACACCAAACGAAGATACAAGAGCTGTAAGAAGGTGCTGCATGTGTTTAATTCATTAAGTAGTTTTGTTTTATTGTGTTAGCAAACTTTAATTCATCAGGATTGGTGGCTTGTGTAATGTGACAACGAAAGATTGTACTCCCTTTAATACTTGCTTTCCCATCAATTAAAGTTTATATGTTGATGTCTTTGGTTACTACTTATTAGTGCATTGATAACCTCTGTGTTTATTAGTGGCTTGCGGGCATTTGACTGCGGAAAATAATGTGGCTCCCACGGTTATTACTAAATTGATCACTTAGGAATAACTTTTAGACATAAGTAATCATTAAGGGTTTACTCGCCGATAAGAATAGGACCAACGAGAAAGGGTTAACTACATACACTTCATATAAAGCTATCAATAAAACAAGTGACAATCTACTTAATCATAAGGACAGCCCTCTTATTGTCTCAAGTATTTATCTGTGTACGTGTGTGCTACTTGCTGATTCGTGCCTATTGGTTTATTTTATTATTTAATTGCATACAAATCGTGCCAGTCTCTCAGGCTGAAACCCCCTTGCGTTAGGATATTAAAATACTGATTAGAATAACGAGATAATACGTTCCACTCTTAGTGATCGACACTCTACTTACCATTATATTCATACTGACCGGGTACACTGCTCGTTAAGTGTGTGTGTTATTGATAAGTCGGCTAAATATAAATTTAAAACTTGAGTAGGCATTAAAACTGCTAAACCGCAACGACACATCACGCTCCTTCAGACTTATCAATAACACACACACTTAACGAGCAGTGTACCCGGTCAGTATGAATGTAATGGTAAGTAGAGTGTCGATCACTAAGAGTGGAACGTATTATCTAGTTATTCTAATCAGTATTTTAATATATTAAGTTAGCTATACAATCTAATCTAACGCAAGGGGGTTCAGCCTGAGAGACTGGCACGATTTGGTTACAATTAAATAATAAACTAAACCAATAGGCACGAATCAGCAAGTAGCACACACGTACACAAATAAATACTCGAGACAATAAGAGGGTTGTCCTTATGATAAGTAGTTTGTCACTTGTTTTATTGCTAGTGTTATATGAAGTGTATAGTTCGATGCAACGCACCGAGATTAAGTCCTTTCTCGTTGGTTCTAATCTTATCGGCGAGTAAACCCTTAATGATTACTTATGACTATCCCGTTTATCTTTCTCCAACTTTTCTACAGACCATAGAATGCATAGGCGATCTAATAAACAGGCGAGGGCAGAGGCATGGCGACCCGATCAACGCTCAGCTAGCCACAGAGGTTATCAATGCACTAATAAAAGTCACCAATGACATCAACATATAAACTTTAATTAGTGAGAAAGCAGTTTTAAGGGAGTGCAATCTTTCCGTTGTCACATTACACAAGCCACCAATCTTGATGAATTAAAGTTTACTAACACAATAAAACAAAACTACTTAATGAATTAAACACATGCAGCACCTTCTTACAGCTCTTGTATCCTTGATTTGGGTGTGTCTTGTGCTGCTGCCTTGACTGAATTCGTCCTTGGTTTCTGGTCTTCGGTCTTCTGTTAAAACTTCGGAACTAAAGCTGACCGACCTTTTATTCGTCTGGTCTTTGGGGTATTTATAGTTTCTGTCTGAGGGTAAGATGCGGCGCATCTAGTAAGTAGATGCGGCGCATGTACTTAACTTCGCGTGGGGTCCAAGATTATAATATTCAGGAATATTCGTACACCGCCAGAAGATGCGGCGTATCTTCATCTTTGGATGCGGCGCATGTCCTCTTGTATCTTGGATCGTATCTGGTGAAATATTGATAGTGATGCGGCGCATGTAATGAGTGAGATGCGGCGCATCTGGAGCAGAACAAGTTGGTTATTCTTCGTTGACCAAAGTTTCATATGCGGCGCATGGGATAAATCCATGCGGCGCATTCTTCAAAGTTAGGAAGTGGTCTTCATTCTCTTCATTCCAACAACCAATTCCAATCTTGATCATTTTACTCCGTTTTTAGTCCATAATCGCTAAGTTTCACCAAATGCTTGTTTTTACCTGAGAATTACAAAAGTAAATGATTAAGTATCAATCCTCATACATAATATAGTAAAACAAGTCAAATTAATAGGATAAATGATAGTAATAAAATGTACTTATTTGAGTTCATCAGTTATGTTTATGAGCATTTTGCGCTTAAAAAGTATTAAGATGTGTTCAGGTCTAGGTACAAGGAAATATCAAAGAATGACGAAGAAAAGCCAAGAGATTAAGAGAATATTCAAGAAAAGATCGTCGTCAAAGATATTGATTCATGTTATGATTATTTCCGATGTACAAGAGAAGGATGTGAAGATTTTCAATGGAAGATGGAGTCAAGATTAAGTGCCAAAAAGAGTGTTAAAGATTGGACTTTATTGCCAACCCAACGTTGAAATACATGTGCAAAACAATTCCCAGCCCAAGGTTGAAGCTGAGATTCAAACCCAAGGTTCAAAAGCCCAACCTGAGGTTGAGCAGTCATCCCAGCCGCAGGTTCAAATCTGAACCGCAGGTTGAGATATTTCTGAAATGAAGAGTTGCATTAACTCAAGGTTTTAACTACCATGATGAATGATTAGTTGGTTAGAAAAAAGTGATTGTTCTCATAAGTTTGTTTAAATATACTTCGTGTTCTAAAACTTGTTGATTAAACATTGTTGGATTTAAAGGTCGAAAGAAGTTCTAATAGTGTCTAATTCCAAGAAGTTGGTGCACAAATGGATTGGTACTTGATAATTGACAACTATTAAGTATTCAAGTTTTTAAATGAATTCGAGAATATTTAATCACGAGATTGGGCCGAAAGAACTCGTATGAACTAATGTTACTAATCATCTTTTTCATACATTTGATAACACAAAGGGCTAGCGTAATGGGATGATGTATTGGCCGAAAGGACTCACCCGTGAAACTAATAGAAACATGGATTTTCTTGATATTACCCGTTGACTAGAAAACCTTGTGAAAATTGGTATGTGCCTTCTACATATATGTTTCACCCAAACATATTCAACATTTTATCACGATTGTTTATTATTCCTAAACAAGTATTTGTTCGTTTGATTGATTGAATTCGGAACCATTGTTCGTTTATTTGTTTATTTACGGTGCTTTAGAGTGTGACAATCTTTAGTACTATTTCTTGTGCTACCACCTAAATTGCTAAGTTTAAACCATGTAGTCTTTTGGGACGATCCCTATTTACCACAAACCATATTACACACGGACGAGTATACTTGCTCGTATGCATTTTTCTTAATAATCGGTAAAAAGGTTTTTTATAAATTTAAAATTTGAGTGAAACTTAGGATATAATATACACTCGGTTTTACACGCATCAACTTGAAATACTGTTTTGGTCAAATTCGTATAAGCAATTACTCAAATAAAGGTTTCGAATAAAATTTTACCCATGCCTCTAAGAAGGAGGACACCCAATTTCGGAACAAACCTTAAGGACCATCCTTCATATCACCTTATATCATAATAGAATTGAACTTTGCGCTACCATGATTTAGACCAAAGGGATGGTTTAAGGCCAAGAAAAATTTAGCGGTGCCCACCCAAACGAGGATGTAAATCATCACAAAGTTAAGGCTGAACAACAGAAACCGTTAGGATTGCTAGTGCAACCAGAAATTCCAGAATGGAAATTTGGAAACGTATAACTATGGACTTCATCTCAAAACTATCAAGGACATCAAGCGATTACGACACTATTTGGGTAATCGTCGACCGTCTCACCAAGTCCGCCCACTTCTTACCAATCAAGGAGAATGACAACATGGATAAACTTGCACGACTATGCTTAAAGGAGATCGTGGCACAACATGGCGTTCCGATTTCCATTATCTCTGATAGAGATAGCCGTTTCACGTTGAACTTTAGAGATCACTACAAGATGCTTTAGGAACCGATCTTGATATGAGCACCGCCTACCATCCCCAGACTGACGGGCAAAGCAAAAGAACCATTCAAACCTTAGAAGATATGCTGCGAGCGTGTGTGATAGACTTTGGGAACGGTTGGGATAGACACTTGCCATTAGCCTAGATCTCTTACAATAACAGCTATCACACAAAAGCTGCACCTTATAAATCACTTTATAGTCGAAAGTGCAGATCACCTGTATGATGGGCTGAAGTCGGAGAAATTCAGCTCACTGGTCCTGAACTTGTGCAAGAGACTACTGAAAAAATAGTACTAATCAAGAGCCGAATGCAAGCGGCTCGAGACCGCCAGAAAAGCTACGCGGACAAGAGACGAAAACCACTTCAGTTCCAAGTTGGAGATCGGGTTATGTTGAAACTTTCGCCATGGAAAGGCGTGATTCGCTTTGTAAAGCATGGGAAATTAAATCCCCGATACATTGTGTTGGGAATTAAATGTTCTAAAGATTAGTATTGGGAATTAAACGTTCACAAGGTTAGTTTTGCTCAAAGATATATACTAAGTGTCATTCTACTGCTAGTGTATTTCATTCTACTGCTAGTGTTAGAGATTCTGCTGCCACAAGCATTCTACTGCTAGTGCATCAGATACTGCTGTTGAAGAGATAAGTATCGCGTATTCTACTGCTTTATGGATAAGTATACAAAGATATTTTGTGTATAAAAGTCAAAGATATACGGTAGATAATATCTTTGATAGATGTTCAGTCAACAAGTTGTGTACACAGATACAAGTTGTATCTTAAGGACTGACACACTCAAGCAAAGCAAGTAGTTCGAAAAGACTTATCATTTATTGTAAAGATCTCCTTAGTTGTATAAAAGGAAGATCTTATCTTAGTTACATGTGTGTGAATTTGTGCTTAATGTAACTATTAGAAAAACAAACTCAATTGATAGAACAAGAGAGAAAATAGTTTTTCTTTGTAATAGAGATTCAAGGTTTTGTAACCCTAGTGATAGTGAAGATCACTCGTATTATTTTCAATAATATTGAATCGTTTGGTCTTAACATTCATTGTTCATTATCAAATTCAACAACCACCACTGTTCCATTTCCAATAATCAAATAACCTTCTAAGTGTGGTTAAGTAGATTCCGCATACTTAATCATATTCACTCAAAGTATCGCATACACTCGTTATAAAGGACTAGCATCCTATTAAGTGTATCGAATCCCTCTCAATTGGTATCAGAGCAAGGCTGATATCTTTGATTTAGAAGAAGAAACGGACGTAGAATCAATTAAGACAAATGTTGCTGCAAAGTTACCAATGCTCAAACAGAATGAGTTTGAGATGTGGAGGCTGAGGATAGAGCAATATTTCTAAGTGCAAGATTATGCACTTTGGGAAATTATTGAAGATGGATGATGAGGCGAAAAGTGTACCGCTTTTAAGGGGTCATTTAAGCCCTAAATCGTATTTATTTGATCAAATATCGCCCTAAATCGTTCCTTTTGTCATTTTAGGTACTTTTGAGGAGAAATCTGGAAAAGGAGGCATTTTGGACGTTTTTGGAGCATAAAAGTGAAGAAAACGACAAAGTCTCAAAAATCGGCTGAATGTTACCTTTGACGGCGTCACAATTAACTCTGGACGGCGTCATGCTTTGGCAAGAAAAAGTGGACGTGAAATTTACTCATGATAGGCCAGTGAAAATAGCATGTGAATTCTAACGGCGTCACGCTTTAACTTGATCAAGGGCGTCACGGCTTAAATCATAAGGGGACGGCGTCACGTTCACGAGCTGACGGCGTCAAGCCTTGATAAGCCAGAATGGATTTTTGAAGAGCTAAAGAGGGACGGCGTCGAGAAGGTCATCCGGGAACCCTAGAAGCGGCGAGGTGACGGCGTCACACTCCATAAGGTGACGCCGTCAGATGCAAAAGTCTATATATAGTTTTCTAATTTTTTGTCATTAAAGAGAGCTTAGTGTGTGGAATTTTGGGAGAAAACCCTAGGACGAATTTAGCTACTTTTTTCAAGGCTTTTTGCCTTGAGATCTTCCATGTTACATTGAAGATAAGTTATCAATTAATCATTCAATATGTCTATGTGTTGTTTGATTTTATCTTATTCTTGTCTTTTGATTAACATGTTAGGCTAAATTTATCTTGTGTTTGCTTAGATCTAATGAAACCTAGCTATTGATTATTGGTTATTAGTGTGTTGTTAGTTGTATTGGATGATTGTTTATCTATGTTAGGCTTAAGAAAACTGGCTAACTTCCTATTCGGTAACTTGCTTGAACGTCTTAAGAAACATGAACCAAATGCGTACTAAAGGTTTTTATGGTTGTATTTAATGCACAAGCGAATTCTAGTGATCCCATGTTAGGAGCTTCCTAGCCGGCTCGACATAGGAGTGAAGTAGGAGCTTGTAGAGTTGGGGAAGTAAGTACGCCACCCCACGAATGGTATTAAGGAATACACCCGTCATCCACGCGACTAATACACACTAATTAACCGGTAAAAGATAGTTAGGGAGTAAGGAAATCTAAGTAAACACATTTCTCTACACATAAGTTTCTCACCACATTTTCATTTCTGTTATTTTATTTTATTTGCATTCGTAGTAATTTGGGTTAGTTGACTAGCAACTAATTCCGCCCACTCCTTCAAACCCGAGATTTTACTTGCTTTCATAAAAATTATAAAAACATAAAAAGAATCTTCCTCAACCCTTAGACCTAATTAGAGTAGTCTTTCACGCCTAACGAACACTATTCCCTGTGAAGAACGATCAATCCCCCGTACTTACCACTACACTATACTACATCGGTCAGGTACACTGCCTGGTGGGGTTGTAAGCCTCTTGAGATCCCTCGAGAGGTAAAACCTGTTGTAAGGTTACAAAACCACGCATCAAGTTTTTGGCGCCGCTTCCGGGGAATAGTTATTGTTTAGGTTGAATTTTTATTTCTATTAGGTCTACTCACTAGATTCCTTTCTAGTGAGATTTTTATTTTATTTTTTCTAGGTTTTCTTTAGTCTATCTATTTTCTTCGTGTCTTTGTTCGTAACCATACCATCCGACATCATGGAAGATGGTAATATCCTTAACCACCACAACCCACCACCACAACAACCACCACCACCTCCTAGAGCCCGTACTTTAGGAGAGTATTCCCGTCCTAGCCACCATGGCTATCGAAACACCATTGAGCTCACTCAAGGAGCCAATATCACACCCTTGCGATCCGACACCATCCGGTTGGTGCAAAGCGGATGCGCATTCCATGGACTTCGTTCTGAAGATCCTAATCAACATCTCAAGGACTTTCTTAAAATCGTTGATTCTATAGACCTTGATGTTGCCACTCGAGAGACGACCCGATTGCGTCTCTTCCAATTCTCTCTGCGGGACCAAGCTAGTCAGTGGCTAGAACGTCAACCCGCAGGATCCATTACCTCTTGGGATGATCTCACCACTCGTTTCCTTGCTCAATTTTTCCCACCAGGGAGAACTACCAAGCTAAGGAAGGATATCTTGATGTTTGAACAACGTCGAGGCGAAACCCTCTACGGGGCATGGATTCGATTCAAGGACTTACTCCAAAAAGTCCCTCATCATGGCATAAATCTCTGGCTTCAAATCCAAATCTTCTATGACCATGTTGATTACCACACCAAGCGTGCCATCGATCGAGCTGCCGGGGGCAGATTGCGCGACAAAAGCGCCGAGGAATCGTGGGAGATCATTGATGAGCTTGCATCCGGCGATGATGAATTGTGGCAAGTCTCCCACGACGTGCGCTCGGCAGTAAAGACATATTCATCGCCCGATACAGCCAATCAAATCACTGAGGAAAGCGTTAGTGAACTTGAGAAAAGGGTTGCATATCTTATGGAAAAGCAAAATAGACCCTTAAGTCCACAAAAAGCAACAATTAACGCAGTCTCAAGCGTTAAGCAAACACCATTGTCCGAATCACCCCTTAGGGAAAATGCTAAACCCTTCCATAAGCACGCTCAACCCAACTCACCACCTCAGGAACTTAGTCCAACATTCGAAGCTCGAATGAGAGAGTACATGTCAAAACACTCCGAACGGTTGGCAAAATTTGAGGAAGCCGTCTACAAACAGAAGGAGGAAATGGAAGAGAAAATGGCGGAGATGATGAATCTTTTGAAAGAATACACAAATACAAAAGCCCCTGAAAAAGTGTTGGTGAGGAATGACGCTGAAGTTCCTAACACTAAATTTGTCAAGGCCACCTCCGTCGTCCAAGAGAGCGGAAATGATGGAAGAGGGAAATCCATAACTATGGAAGTTAACAAAATTGACCTCATCCCACTTAATAATGAAAACACCAACGCCTACAAATGCAATTCCGACAAGGGAGAGGAGGCGCCCTCTGAGGAGCGCCAATTGGTTGAACCGCCAGTGTCACAACAAGTGAAGCATTACTTGAAGCACGAAATAAACAAAGAGACCATAAACGATTGGGTGAGAAACTATCGACGTACTCATCTACCCAACAAGGAGTCCAAGAAGGTGGAACCGGATGATAAATCTGACACATTACCCGGTGGGCAATTGTATGAATGCCTCATAGGACAAAAGTTAGTGGAAAAGCAGAAATTCTACGGGGTCTTTGAAATACCATGCAGCATTGGAAAACACAAGTATCTGGATGCGATAGCTGACCAAGGTTCCGACGTAAATTTGATGCCTTTATCCGTTTATGTTCAATTAACCGATGAGTTGCCATCCATCACCCATACTAAACTCTCCTTTGCGAAACATTCTTATGAGTATCCGTTAGGAATTGCAGAAGATGTGTTGGTCAACGTTGCCGGATTCCTGTATCCGGTCGACTTCATGATCATTGAGAGAAATGATATGAATATGCCAATAATCCTTGGGGCACCCTTTCTCGCTACCACTAGGGCACAAATCAATTACGAAGATAGCACCATCCAAATGAAGAAGGGGAAGAAAACAATAAACTTCCCAACGATCCCACGACATATACGAGATGTTGCTCTGCAGAAGAAGATGGAGGCTAACACTAATGTAGTCCGTGGTAATGTTCGAGAGAAAATTCTTGCATGGGAGGCAAGGATTAAGAGTTATATGGAAAATGAGATTAGAGAATGTAAGGATGGAAATAACGATTATATTGAGGCTGATGAGCAACCCAATAACCCCGTTGAATTTACAAAAGAAGACTCGGTGCTCCTAAGGCATTCAGAAACAGAAGCACCTACCAATGAACCAAGTCCCTGGTGGTACGGACCATTCACAATTAAAAGTTTACACCAAGATGGGATAGTAAGCTTGACCAGCAAAGGAGGAGGTGAAGTGACCGCGAATGTCGAGCGATTGAGACACCACCACCCTGATAACAAGGATCATATCTATCAGGGATACGTCATTATGAATAATGGAATCACGTAATGTACTTGACTTTGAGTCTAGCTACAAGACTCGTTAATAAAGAAAAGCGCTTCTTGGGAGGCAACCCAAGCTTTATTTGTTTTATTTGCTTTGTGTGCTTATTTATTTGTTTGTTTGTTTTTATTTGTTTCCGTATGTGTGTTTAATTTTTATTAGTATTGATTCATGTTCAAAAGTAAATTGTGAAAATGCTTTATGTTGTTTTTAACTTCGTCTTAACTACATATAAAGGTATTTTGCAAAAGATAAGTGTAAGGGAAATCTAAATCGGTTTATTAGAACACAAATGAACATGAATCGTAATAATAATAAATTAACATACATATTAGTGTGTGTTTGAGTCAAATGCTTGTATCGAGTCATAATGATGTTTTGCAGGATTTCCAGGAAGTAAGGTAAAGGTTTTTCCAGAAATTTTCCGGAAACTTAAAATGAAAATTTTTGTCAGATCATTTCTGACGGCGTCAGGGTTTATAACCTGACGGCGTCAGATTTAATTTTCAGAAATTTTTGAAAGTTTTGTTTTCATAAAAAGTTTTTATTAAATCTCCAACTTATAATCTCCAGGAATCTGCAAAATTATCATTCCACAAGCATTATATCCTTATATATAGATTTTTCCCGCCGATGTTATGCAGGATTTCGTGTTTGTTTTCTCAGGTTTAACAGGTTATTTTGGACAAGGAAATGTTTTGAATCAAGCTTGTGGCGATGCATTAGTCATGGAACTTCAACATTACCTTGGAGGAAGATCTAACCGTGTAATTTCATTATCCACCAAGCGAATCAGGGGAGTATTTGATTTCATTCTCTTACTTTTTTCTTTTACATCTTGTTATTTGAACATTGGGGACAATGTTCATCTTAAGTGTAAGGGGAGGGTAAAAGTACGATTTTAGAGAATACAATTGCGCTTGATTTTTGTTTGTTTAATGGTAGATGTGTAATAAAACTGAGAGAAATACTTGTTAGGGTAATTTTAGTGCCAAATTTAAAATTTTTTACAACATATAGGAGTGAAACTTTGATCTTAATGAGCGTCTCACGGATAGGAGTTATATGACTAGCACAAAAACCGTACCACTAAAAAATTTTCCACCCCAAATATGTGAGGTTCACCCCTAGAATTGGTAGGAAAAGCATTTATGCTATGATGTGTGTACCGGTAGCACTTAGATTCTAGAACTTGCGTTAGGACCATTCCGAGGCCACAAGTGAGACTACATTCGTGTAGTTAGATTTGCTACATGATAAGAGGCATTAGGATTAACCCATTGTTTTACACCTGTGTTTTTGTTATAATTACGTTGGCTACATTGGTCAAGTAATTCTCCCACACCCTTTGCGTTGTACTCATTTTTAGTACACGATACCCCTAGTAACACCCCTCAGAGCCTATCTTTTCGTTTCAACCTTTAAGCATTTTACTTAAAGGAAGAATTTGTTACACCCCACTAAAATGTACACCCAAATCGCCTTAGCCTACCTTGTATGCACTCATTTTTAGTGCATTATTGTTACAACATTTGTTTAAACCCAAGTTAATTATCTAGTTGATTACATGGTTGCTAAGTCGAGTCATATCCTTGTACATATTGTTTTGGGACGATTGGGACTCATGGGTAAAGTACTAGTATAATGGAGTAATGGGGAAGAACATCATTTATTACCCCCATATGTGCTAAATATTTTAAAAGTACTCCAAGTTTTTCAATTATCTTAATTCGAGTCATTAGATTAGTATTTGTAAAGTTATGTAAAAGTTCAAGTGTAAGGGGGATGCAATGCCCCTATGATGTAATATTTTGGATGGTAGGGCAAGAGTGTATGCAAAAAAAAAAAAAAAAAAAAAAAAAAAAAAAATCAAGAAAAACAAAAAAAAAAAATGAGAAAATGAAAAATAGAAAAAAAACATACGGACTACCATCCCGTTTCATTTTATGTTTATTTTATGTTTTTGTTATTTTGTTTTTAGCTTAAGATCGAGTCTAGTCTTGGCTTAGCAACATTGTATAGTACATGTAATTGATCAAGATCTTTAACTCGCCACCAGTAAAATATCCCGTATCCAACAAAACCGTGTTTTCCTTTTCCCTACACCTAACGTTATAACCCATTTAAAAGCCCTCTTTGATAGTTTATCTTTGGTGCTTACGCCTAGTGGAGGAGGTTTTCGATCCTTTCCCAAGCCTATGGTAATCTATTTGCTATGACAGGTAGTGAGAGATATTGTCCGTTTTCATTTATGAGATTTATTTTGATGACACTTGAGAGATGTGAGTATCTAAACACTACTTGTGAGGTGCTAGTTTGTAATCTCCGTGCTTATTATGATTAGAGTGGAACGATTATTTGTTGTAATTACTTTTATGTTTGCATTAAATGACCCCTAACTTGTATTCTGATTAGAATAAAAGCGCATTTGCTTGAGGACAAGCAAATCTCAAGTGTAAGGGTATTTGATGAGGCGAAAAGTGTACCGCTTTTAAGGGTCATTTAAGCCCTAAATCGTATTTATTTGATCAAATATCGCCCTAAATCGTTCCTTTTGTCATTTTAGGTACTTTTGAGGAGAAATCTGGAAAAGGAGGCATTTTGGACGTTTTTGGAGCATAAAAGTGAAGAAAACGACAAAGTCTCAAAAATCGGCTGAATGTTACCTTTGACGGCGTCACAATTAACTCTGGACGGCGTCATGCTTTGGCAAGAAAAAGTGGACGTGAAATTTACTCATGATAGGCCAGTGAAAATAGCATGTGAATTCTGACGGCGTCACGCTTTAACTTGATCAAGGGCGTCACGGCTTAAATCATAAGGGGACGGCGTCACGTTCACGAGCTGACGGCGTCAAGCCTTGATAAGCCAGAATGGATTTTTGAAGAGCTAAAGAGGGACGGCATCAAGAAGGTCATCCGGGAACCCTAGAAGCGGCGAGGTGACGGCGTCACACTCCATAAGGTGACGCCGTCAGATGCAAAAGTCTATATATAGTTTTCTAATTTTTTGTCATTAAAGAGAGCTTAGTGTGTGGAATTTTGGGAGAAAACCCTAGGACGAATTTAGCTACTTTTTTCAAGGCTTTTTGCCTTGAGATCTTCCATGTTACATTGAAGATAAGTTATCAATTAATCATTCAATATGTCTATGTGTTGTTTGATTTTATCTTATTCTTGTCTTTTGATTAACATGTTAGGCTAAATTTATCTTGTGTTTGCTTAGATCTAATGAAACCTAGCTATTGATTATTGGTTATTAGTGTGTTGTTAGTTGTATTGGATGATTGTTTATCTATGTTAGGCTTAAGAAAACTGGCTAACTTCCTATTCGGTAACTTGCTTGAACGTCTTAAGAAACATGAACCAAATGCGTACTAAAGGTTTTTATGGTTGTATTTAATGCACAAGCGAATTCTAGTGATCCCATGTTAGGAGCTTCCTAGCCGGCTCGACATAGGAGTGAAGTAGGAGCTTGTAGAGTTGGGGAAGTAAGTACGCCACCCCACGAATGGTATTAAGGAATACACCCGTCATCCACGCGACTAATACACACTAATTAACCGGTAAAAGATAGTTAGGGAGTAAGGAAATCTAAGTAAACACATTTCTCTACACATAAGTTTCTCACCACATTTTCATTTCTGTTATTTTATTTTATTTGCATTCGTAGTAATTTGGGTTAGTTGACTAGCAACTAATTCCGCCCACTCCTTCAAACCCGAGATTTTACTTGCTTTCATAAAAATTATAAAAACATAAAAAGAATCTTCCTCAACCCTTAGACCTAATTAGAGTAGTCTTTCACGCCTAACGAACACTATTCCCTGTGGAGAACGATCAATCCCCCGTACTTACCACTACACTATACTACATCGGTCAGGTACACTGCCTGGTGGGGTTGTAAGCCTCTTGAGATCCCTCGAGAGGTAAAACCTGTTGTAAGGTTACAAAACCACGCATCAATGGAAATTCCTTCAAACCTACAACCTCAACATCAACAGTTGAAGGTAAAATTGTGACAAATTTGAATACCAAACCAACAACTGCAGAAGATAGAGTCAGAAAGAAGAATGACCTCAAGGCAAGAAGTATGCTGATGATGACCATTCCAAATGACCAACTTTTAAACTTCAGCAAATTCAAAGATGCAAAATCTTTGTTTGAGGCCATTATTGCAAGGTATGGTGGGAATGAAGCCACCAAGAAGACCCATAAGACTCTTCTCAAACAGCAGTTGGAAAACTTCTCCTCAACCAACAACGAATCACTAGACCACATGTTTAACAGGCTTCAGAATATTGTGAGCCAACTTGCTATTCTTGGGGTTGAAATACCTCAAGAAGACTTAAACTCAAAATTTCTAAGAAGCTTACCTGAAGAGTGGGCTATGCATGTTGTTGTCTGGAAGAACAAGCCAGACCTTGACCACATGGAACTTATGGACTTGTATAGCAACTTTAAGATTGTGGAACATGATTTGAAGAAAACTGGAGGTACTAGTTCTAATACTAAGAATATGGCATTTATGTCATCTCCTAGTACCTCAACTCCAGTTGAAGAGGTGAAGGTTGATGGTGGTGTTGGTGCTGCTAGTTCATCAAGCAGTACCATTGGTATAATGGATGAGCAGACTTGTTGTGCATTTTTAACAAGTCGAAATGATGGGTCCATGCTTACACATGAAGACCTCCAAGAGATCAATGATGATGATCTGGAGGAAATGGACCTAAAATGGCAAATTTCTCTTCTTAGCATGAGGGCTAAGAAATGTTATCAAAGGACGGGGAAGAAGCTCACAATCAGCAGCAATGATACTACTGGTTTTGACAAGTCAAAGATAGAATGCTACAACTGCCACATGATGGGGCACTTCTCAAGAGAATGTAGAAGGCCAAGATAGCAAGAACAGAGGTTTTGGAAGCAAATCCAAAACAGGGGAGGTTTCTGAGCCAAACTCAAAAGCTATGGTAGCTATTGATGGCTTAGGTTTTGATTGGAGCTTCATGGCAGATGAAGAAGAAGCTTCTTCTCAGATGGCACTTATGGCTTTTTCTGCTAATGAGGAACATTCACCAACAGATCATGAAGATCAAGGCTATTCAGATAGTGGGTATTCAAGGCACATGACAGGCAACATATCTTATCTTTCCAACTTTCAATCATTAGATGGAGGATATGTTACCTTTGGAGGAGGTATTGGTGGCAAGATTACTGGTAAAGGTACTCTTAAAACTGGTAAATTAGATTTTGAAGATGTGTACTATGTGCAAGAGCTAAAGTATAATCTTTTTAGTGTCTTACAAATGTGTGACAAAAAGAACAAAGTTCTTTTTACTGACACTGAATGTCTTGTACTTTCTTCTGATTTTAAGATGCCTAATGAAAGTCACGTACTTCTTAAAATTCCAAGAAAGGGCAACATGTACAGTGTTGATATGAAGAAAATTGTTCCTAAAGAAGCACTTACTTTTCTAGTTGCAAAGGCCACATTGGATGAATCTATGAAATGGCATAGGAGGCTTGGTCACATTAACTTCAAAACCATAAATAAAATTGTTAAGAATGGTTTGGTAAGAGGTTTACCTCAAAAACAATTTGAAAATGACCAAACATGCATTGCTTGTCTTAAAGGCAAACAACACAAAGCCACTTGTAAGCCCAAAATTTTTAACTCTATTGATCAATCATTGTTTATGCTTCATATGGACTTATTTGGACCTACTTCTGTTAGTAGCATGATGCATAAAAGATATTGTCTAGTTATTACTGATGACTATAGTAGATTTACATGGGTTTTCTTTTTAGGTTCTAAGGATGAGACTTCTAGCATCCTTAAGACATTTATTACACAGATACAAAACCTAGTAGACAAGAAAGTAAAAGTCATTAGATGTGATAATGGGACAAAGTTTAAGAATAGAGTTATGGATGACTTCTGCAAGGAAAAAGGTATTAGGAGAGAATTTAGTGTAGCTAGAACTCCTCAGCAAAATGGAGTAGCTGAGAGGAGAAATAGAACACTAATAAAAGCTGCTAGAACCATGTTAGCCGACTCTAAGTTGCCTATCACTTTTTGGGCTGAAGCAGTTAATACTGCTTGTTATGTTCAAAATAGGGTTTTGGTTGTAAAATCTCACAATAAGACATCATATGAACTTTTTAGAGGTAGAACTCCTGGAATAGGATTTCTTAGACCTTTTGGATGTCATGTGACAATTCTGAATACCTTAGACCATCTAGGAAAGTTTGATGGTAAAGCAGATGAAGGATTCTTAGTTGGATATTCTCTTAATAGCAAAGCTTTTAGAGTCTACAACTCAAGAACTAGAAAAGTAGAGGAAAACCTGCATGTAGAGTTTTTAGAGAATAAATCCAATGTAGCAGGTCAAGGTCCTAATTGGCTATTTGATCTTGAGACACTAACCCATTCTATGAATTATGTACCTGTTGTTGTTGAAACTAATGAATTTTCAGGTTAAAAAAGAGATGAAACAACAAATGAGGCAGGGTTAGACAAAAAGAAAGATCAAGATTCTGTATGGATGCCAATAAGTACAAGTGTGGCTTCAACTTCAATAAATGATGAACCTTCTTCTGATGAAGCTAAAGAAGGGATTGAAGATGAAAACAAGGAAGATGGAACAAAGGAACAAGAGAATGTTTCTACTGATGATAGTACTGCTGAGACAGAGCATTCTACTGCTAGGCTTAATTTTTCTACTGCTGAGACAAATGTTTCTGCTGCTGGCCCATCAGAACCAAATAAAGCAGAATTCTCAGAAGAAAAGGTGGATTTCAACAAACTCCCACCTAACTATCATGTTCCTTCTACACCACACTTAAGGATTTACAAAGTCCACTCCTTGGACAATGTGATTGGAGATGTACAATCAGGGGTGAAGACAAGACAACAACTGATGTCTTCAGACCAACAAGGGCTTTTTGATGCCCTTTATGCTTCAAAGCAGCATGAGTTTGCAAACTCTTGCTTATTTGTATGTTTTCTATCACAAGCAGAACCAAAGAATGTTCTTAAAGCCCTAGATAATTCAAGCTGGGTAGAAGCTATGCAAGAGGAGCTTCTTCAGTTTAAAATTCAGAAGGTATGGGTGCTAGTTGATTTACCCAAGGGTGTAAGGGTAATTGGCACTAAATGGGTTTTCAGAAATAAAAGGGATGAAAGGGGCATAGTGATTAGGAATAAGGCTAGATTAGTAGCCCAAGGGTACACACAAGAAGAAGGGATAGACTATGAAGAGGTTTTTGCTCCAGTAGCAAGGATTGAAGCCATTAGGTTATTTTTGGCTTATGCTTCATTTATGGGCTTCACATTTTATCAAATGGATGTCAAGAGTGCTTTTCTATATGGTACTATTGAAGAGGAGTTATATGTCTCACAACCTCCACGGTTTACTGACCCAGATCATCCATACAAGGTGTACAAGGTAGTTAAGGCTCTTTATGGTCTTCATAAGGCACCAAGGGCATGGTATGAAACACTGGCTTCCTATTTGACAGAAAATGGATTTCAAAGAGGCAAGATAGATCAGACATTATTCATCAAGAAGCACAAGAATGATCTTTTGTTAGTGTAGGTATATGTGGATGATATAATATTTGGATCTACAAGGAAGGAGATGTGTTTAGAGTTTGAGAAACTTATGCATAATAAGTTTCAGATGAGTTCCATGGGGGAACTTACATTCTTTTTGGGTCTGCAAGTTAAGCAATCAAGTGAAGGCATATTTATCAGCCAAGATAAATATGTTGCAGAGATTCTTAGAAAATTTCAATTTGCTGATTCAAAAGTGGCAAGCACACCAATGGACTCTGAGAAGCCACTTCTTAAAGATTTAGATGGAGAAAATGTAGATGTACACACATACAGATCTATGATAGGCTCTTTGATGTATCTCACATCATCAAGACCTGATATCATGTTCTCTGTTTGTGCTTGTGCAACATTTCAAGTAACTCCAAAAGTTTCTCACCTCACAGCTGTCAAGAGGATTTTTATATATCTCAAGGGTCAACCTAGGTTGGGTCTATGGTATTCTATGGAATCACCTTTTGACTTGGTAGCATTTTCATATAGTGATTATGCAGGTGCAAGCTTGGACAGAAAGTCAAAAATTGGAGGATGTCAATTCTTTGGGTGTAGACTTATCTCATGGCAGTGTAAGAAGCAAAAAATTGTGGCTACTTCAACAACTGAAGCTGAATATGTAGCTGCTGCAAGTTTTTGTGGTCAAGTACTTTGGCTTCAAAATCAATTACTTGATTATGGGTACAATTTCATGAATACTGTCATACATATTGATAATAGTAGTACAATTTGCATAATTAAAAATCCAGTGCAACACTCTAAAACAAAACACATTGAAATTAGAAATCATTTTATTAGAGACTGCAATGAGAAAAAGTTGATTCAAGTTCTTAATATTGATCTGATCACAACTTTGCAGATCTTCTCACAAAAGCTTTTGATGTTGGAAGGTTTCAGTACTTGGTAGCAAGTATTGGGATGCTTAATCCTCAATGATTTAAAACTCTGTGTTTTTGTATATAAATTTTTGTTTGTACTGCTAGCATTGTTAATTACTACTTTTACTGAAAAAGTTTGTACTGCTAGTACAAATTTTGTTTGTTAAGTTCATACTGTTAGTCATATGATTCTACTGCTATAAGACAAATGTTTTTGCATTTTGTTTCTTGGTTTTGGACTAACAATTTCAGGTATGAACTTTAAGCACAAAGGAAGTTTCAAGTGAAATATATGAGCAGCAGAAGGATAATACAATTTGTTGATATAATAGGTTTATGATGGACTAAGTTTGGGAATTCATTAACAAAGGTTTACACCTAAGTTAATTGATTCTTTAAAACTTCTTTCTTGAAACCTGATTATGTTGTTTCACATTGACTTGATGGCTCAGTTTGTCAGATAGTAACTGACTCAACTCACTTTCTATCATTTTATACTTTTAAGTATAATGAGCAAGTCTAAGGACATATGATAGAAAGAACAGCGAACAAATGTGCATCTAACACTTGTGTTAGAAGACACAATTGTCATGAGCTGGAAAACCTGTCAAGAAAGCCCTTTGAATGGGTTTATCTTTACACATGCAGTTATTTATAACTGAAAACATTGGTTCTCACATAAATAGAGGTTAAGTTAAACCGAATTCTTGATTAAGTGTCTGTTACACACTTAATCCCTTCAAAATGGTTGTAAGCAGTATAATTTTTCATCATAAAATCATATTCATACTGCTAAGTCAAAAGTTTCTTTAAAAGGATTTCAAAGTGGCTCAGAATAACCATCAAATGATGGATAATGAGTCAATGCCCCATGAATCACCTCTCATAGGAGTTAACACACCTAGAAGTGATGAGGGCAGCACATAAACTCTTAAGGAATTGATGGCTTCATGTACAACATTGTCTGAAAACATGTTCTAATTGGTAGATCAGATGATGGTGAGAGATCTTCCAAACAGGGGAGGAAATGATAAATCTCAGGGGAGGAAATATTTTGGTACATGGTGAGAGATCTTCCAAGCTCAGAAGAGGAAGATTAACCAATAAGGGAAGAAAAGATTGTGTATGCTCAGAATCAGGGGAGGAAACTCAAATTGATCAAGCATTCAGTTGATGGATGTTGGGAATAAACTTTTTCAGTTGATGGATACTGGGAATAAGCTCTTCAAATGAAGAAAGTTCAAATGAAGATTCTGGAGTATTATATATATTCAGAAGGGATGAAGCATTCAAATGGAGAAAGTTCTATCTAGGAGCTTTCAGTTTCAATTTCAGTTCACTACGTTTGTTCATCACTTGCAAAGGCATGCTGAAAGATGATTTGACTTCTTGGAACAAGCATCCAAGATACACAGCACCATTGCCTCTTATAATTCCTCCATCCAAGGAAATTGCACCATCTTTTATTCAAAGTACTGCTATTGTTCAAGACAAAGAAAGATGATGTTATTGCTGAAAGAGATTCACAGAAGGTAGATGAGTTAGACAGAAAGATACTTAATCTTGAAGAACAAAGGAAAAGCTCAGATCAAGAGTCTGGCTATTTAGGGTTTGAAAGATCCTCACAATCAGAATTTAATTCAGAAGAAACATGTTGATTAGGGAAATCACATGTTTAGTGGAGGATTGTTGGGAATTAAATGTTCTAAAGATTTGTATTGAGAATTAAACGTTCACAAGGTTAGTTCTGCTCAAAGAAATATACTAAGTGTCATTCTACTGCTAGTGTATTTCATTCAACTGGTAGTATTAGAGATTTTGCTGCCACAAGCATTCTACTGCTAGTGCATCAGATATTGTTGTTGAAGAGAAAAGTATCGCATATTCTACTGCTGTATGAATAAGTATACAAAGATATTTTGTGTATAAAAGTCAAAGATATACGGTAGATAATATCTTTGATAGATGTTCAGTCAACAAGTTGTGTACACAGATACAAGTTGTATCTTAAGGACTGACACACTCAAGCAAAGCAAGTAGTTCGACAAGACTTATCATTTATTTTAAAGATCTCCTTAGTTGTATAAAAGGAAGATCTTATCTTAGTTACATGTGTGTGAATTTGTGCTTAATGTAACTATTAGAAAAACTAACTCAGTTGATAGAACAAGATAGAAAATAGTTTTTCTTTGTAATAGAGATTCAAGGTTTTGTAACCCTAGTGATAGTTGTAAAACCCCGAAACTAATATAATCCGGAATGACAAAAATACCCTCGAACCTAAAATTTTGAGAAAATATAAAAACTATACAAGTAATGTTAAGTACACTTAACCTAAGTTCAAAAATAATTAAAACATTACATTATACAATGTGGTACAAAAAAAAAAAAAAAAAAAAAAAAAAAAAAAAAAAAAAAAAAAAAAAGAAGAAGAAGAAAGGACTATGTTATATGCCGCCCCCCCCCCCCCTTGGACCATAAACATGACCAAGTTCATGATTGCACAAATTATGGTAAGTCCTTAATGTGATTTACTCCTTCCTTATTGTCCTAAACAAATTTTCGGTTCCCATTTTTTTTTCTCTATAACCGATCCTCCCAAAACAAGAACCCTAAACTTCTCTCAAAAACAAACCTTCGGCTGTTCTTATTGTTGCTGCTGCCACGATCCAAAGAATCATCAAAGGAGGTTTCAGTATTGCTCATAATCCGTGTTTAATCATCATAAGGTAAACCTCTAACACCAACCAAGATCCATTCGAATTTTGTGAGGCAAAAGCTAACCAAAAACCATGTTTTTTACCCTATGGTGGCTGTTCGGTCGATCAAGGAAGAAGGAGGAAGAAAAGAGAGTTTCGTGTGGTGTTTTGATTTTTGTCGTGTTCGTGTTCTTCGTGGTCTACGAGGGTATTGTATCACCTACTATATTCGATCATTGTTTCTTGTTTTTCTTTTGATTCTAGTCGAATTAACCACAAGAGTTATCACATAAAATCATAAACTAACAAAACCCTAAAATCGTATGAATGAATCGGCTGAACTTTTGTGTTGAAATAATTCATTGTGATCATGTTAAAACCTGTTTTGAATGACCTAAATATGTTATGGACTCACCCATAATCGATTGGTGCCAAGAACTAATGATTTGAATGGTAAAAACCCTAAGATGGACATGTTTCTGTGAGGCCTGATTCTGAGTTGAATTTTTGGTCGACTTTAACCGGCTGTAACTTTATGATGGAATCGAGTTTTTGGGTTTTTTAAGAGTCTAAAACTAAGTTCAATGAAATGGCTACCTGGGAAAATTTAGTTTGTAATTTTTGGAGGCCTAGAAGGTTACTTTTTGATTTTTAGAAAATTATGTGTCTGATCGGATTTGTGAGTCTGGAAAATCAGTCTGGATTTTTGAATTTTAATTTCCAAACCGTATTGAATTAGGATGTTTCCTTTGAACTGGGTAATCTTTAGGATGTATATTACTTCCTTGAATTTTTGTAGATTTTTTTGAATTTTTCTTAAAAGTTTTCTAATTAATAACTTTTCGTATAGCAAAATTAATCAGAAATCTGGACGAGTTGGTTTAAGTGAATTTTAATCCATAGCTATGTTACTTAATAAAATCTGGAAAAATTAGATAAAATACTTAAGACATTAAAGTATCTCTGGGAATTTTTGGGGAATTTATTTCTGAGTTCTTATATAATTTTCTATTTATAGAAAACCTAACAATTTCAAGCTTAAAACTGTTAGAACCTGATGAAAAGTATAAAAAGGGTTTTGAAAGGTGTTTCGTGTTATTTTAAAAACTAAAGGGACTAAATATGTAATTTTATGAAACTTGAGGGTTTGATTCGTGCCACACTTATATTTGAGAGTATAATCTGTAATTTAGTAAATATGAGGGTTAGTTGTGTAATGATGAGCATAATAAAGGTTGAAGTGTAATTTGTATTATAAGGTTTATTTTGTGATTTTGGTAAATCAAGGGTGTAAATGGATATTTTGCTAAAACCAAAGGTCATAACTTATAAAATCTGTAACTTGATGATATTTTCATATTATACCCTAAACTTATGATAATTACCTAATGAACCCTAAATTATGGAAACTACTATATGAACACTAAAACTTTGTAAAGACATTATGAACCTTAAACTATGAATATGATCATCTCTAATACTTTAATTTGGCACACGAGAATGTTAAAAATCAAAGTTACTTAACATGGAATGAGAACTAAAATGAAACCCTATGATTATATGAACTTATAAGTACGTATGATTATTTGTAGATCGGGTGAAGAGGGAGAGATCTCCTACTTGATTTGCTTTTCATTTCTTTGCTTGCGTATTTCGTTAAGGTACGGATATTCTGCCCTTTTTAATAAGGTGCCTTCGGTCTCTTGACTTCTGATTTGAACCTATGATATGAACCTTTGATATGAACCCTATGAAATGAACCCTATGATATGAACCTTGACATTTGGACTGTGATTATGACCATTGTGAACCTTTGCTTTGATATGAACCTTTGACCTGTGACCCCAGTTGGATACCCGAGCCAAATGTGTTCCCTAGCCATGAAGGTAACATGGCCGTGTCTGTGATGCACCACTGGCATGACTAGTGTGTAGCCCTAGTGATTTGGTTACACCGTCCCCATTGTGATTTGTGATATGCGCGCTTTATGATTATTATTATTATGGCCAATGTGATATGTGGGGGGCGAATGGATGCATCCTAGATTTGTATTGTGATTGTGATATTGTGACATGTGATATGTGGTGACTGATGATGGGTGCAATCCACGTCTTTCACAAAATGTGGGAGCTAGCTACTCCATTGTGATACATGAGGACACCTCTCATATTATCTGATTACTACAGAGGCATCCCCTCTAGATACTACAGGATTGTGATTTGTGATGTGATATGTGGGCTCGTGGTGGATGACTGTCCTAAACCTTACTCTTTACTTCCTTTTCCTTTATCTCATTCGTTATGATATGCCTGTTCATTATCCATATGCTTTTGTTCCCGTTTATTATATATCTGTTCACTGGGCTTTTTAAGCTCAGCCGCACGTTTCTTTTCGTGTGCGGCAGGTTTTAGTTGGAAGCTGGGTATGAGTGAAGAGACTGTTGGACTTAGAAGACCTTGATAGTTATTCAGAAGTAGAAGTCATTAGAAGGATTGCATTGTAGACTTAGTATTTAGCTTTTGTTTCCTTTGTAACCTTGTGTATTCAGTATTTCATGTGTAACCTTTGAGAATCCTTGTATTACTATTGAATATATGCATTGTTTTGATCTGATATGAAGCCATTAATGTGATACTTCTACCCTTGCCGGGCTGGGGTGTTACAATAGTGAAGATCACTCGTATTATTTTCAATAATATTGAATCGTTTGGTGTTAACATTCATTGTTCATTATCAAATTCAACAACCACCACTATTCCATTTCCAATAATCAAATAACCTTCTAAGTGTGGTTAAGTAGATTCCGCATACTTAATCATATTCACTCAAAGTATCTCATACACTCGTTATAAAGGACTAACATCCTATTAAGTGTATCAAATCCCTCTCACATTGGACCTTTCAAAATTCTCACCAGGATCGGGCCGGTAGCCTACCGACTTGAATTGCCACAAGAGCTCAGTTTTGTGCACAACGTGTTCCATGTGTGCAACCTGAAGAAGTGTCTCTCAAACGAAACTCTTGCTATCCCTCTAGAGGAGATCCAGATCGACGAGAGACTAAACTTCATTGAGGAACCTGTCGAGATAATGGACCATGAAATCAAACGGCTTAGGCAGAGCCGCATTCCTATCGTTAAGATCCGTTGGAACTCTCGAAGAGGTCCCGAATACACGTTGGAGCGTGAAGACGAGATCAAGCATAAATACTCACACCTTTTCTCAAATCTATCGGGGTAACTCTAAGTGAAAACCGAGGATAAGTGAAAACCGAGGACGGTTTTCCTTCTAAGGCAGGGAGGATGTGACAAATGGTAATTTTCCAACCAATATTTTAATAATAAATGTTAATTTATTATTATCAAACTGTTTAAATTAAGGATTCATGAGCTTGCATAACTATTTCGGGAAGCAAACCCACACACTGTAGCTTACAGTAACTCATTACATTGTTTGTTTTATTAGAAAAACGTGAATAATTCATTTTCTGACTGCTACTGATTACTGACGTACTAATACGAGAGATATCTCGCACACAACACCACACGCGTACCAACACAAACCTAGTAACGGCATCAGTTCAATATTTGTTCTTCGGAATCAAAATTATGTTATTACATTGCCATTATAAAAAACGACCACGAAAATAATATCTTTCGTGCTCAAGATAACCTGGAAAACTCAATTACATCGGAGCTCAACGGGACACGAGGTACACATAATACCCACAAAAGTAATAACACTTAAATAAAACCCACCCCTATATATATATATATATATATATATATATATATATATATATATATATATTCTTTTCTTTCTTTTCGGTTATAACCGAACCCTACTCACTTATTTAATAAAACGTTACAAAAAAATATGTATTCCTTTGTTTCTATCCTCTCTCTCACACGTCTCTCTCACCCTCATCTCTTTCATTATCAGAAAAACCAGACGCATCTGGATCAATGGCAACAAAACCAGATCCATCTCTATCACCTTTGTGTCCAAATGAGATCTGGGTTCTTTTTGTCAAAGCATCAAAGTCAACGCACTAAGGGTTATAGATGGAAGAAGGAGACGTTTGATGACGAGGAAGGATGGTGATTTTTGCTAAAAATTGCTACTTCACTAGACGTACATCAAGGAAATTGTAGTCAAAACCACTTCTTTTCCTTCTTTTTATTTAAGATCGAGCCACAGGGTCTCCCCACTCATCACACACTTTCAAGTCATCAAAAATTTAGTATCTCAAAGGTTTGGTTTTGAAGAATCGGTGGTGGGTTCCAGCTTGGTCTCGGATCTAGTCGATTTGTATTCAAGTATCACTTTGTTGTTGTCGCATCTTTCAATCGATCCACAAACACCTCCCTTTGTAAGGATTACTTTGATTTGTATATTTTATTTGTTGGTCAATAAATTGTTAGTTGTTATGAAACTTGCGAGGAGATTTATACTTTTGCTGTGATATTGTTTGATTATTGGTTGCCAAATGGTAAATCGTAATGTTTCTTTTGGTGTTGTTGCTAATGTGTGGAAACTTATAAACTATAAACTAAAACCAAAGTATTGGCTCAAATATTGGTAGAAATGCTTATTTTTGTTTTTCAGCTTATCCGTTAGCTTATCGGCTTAATTTTGAGCTCCGTAGACTAAGATCGGGTTGGTTTTGTTTTGTGATTGTCGAGTTATTGGTTGGACCGAGTAAGAACTAATAGAGTCTCGGTTCACTTATTTTGTTTGACACAATGACCAAGTGCTCATTTTTTCTTGTGTTTGCTTATTATTGACTTAGTTGGATTAGATAAGAACTTGGGTTGTGTTTGGATTTTGACGTGGGTCGAAAACCCACTGTGGTCGAACCACAGTGGAGTGTTGTTTTGGTACTCACTTTGCAAAGGAATTTTGTTATTGAAACCCTTTTTTCCTCAACATGTTACTTGCAAACTTTCAAAAGATCAAAAGGTGAAGTGTCTTGGTTTTTGTCAAAGAGGATGTTGGTCCTGTATTCCTTGTGCCTACTGTCGTGACAACCCAACCGCAGCAGAAGAGTTGTTTCTGTGTCCTTGTTTGACACGGCTTGAAAGTTCAATCCTGGTACTTGAACCAAATTTATAACCCTCAATGGGCGTCCTTACCCTATGTCTTTTGGTCTTAGCTTGAGTCTGCTGCGACAACCACAAAGGGTGAGCCCTGGTCTTGGTTTAACACCTAAAACGTTAAGAGGTGCTCACTATTCCTTTCCTATAACGGCTTGGCATGCTCGCACAGGGTATGTGGCTTGGAGTTGTGATCTATAGTCGAGTTACATGGTCAACATGGTTGTGGCGGAACTAGGAGCCAAGTTCAGGGGTAGCGAAATACGAAAATTTGTTTAGGGGTAGCGAAAATTTGTTTCAGGGGTAGCGAAATCGCCAAAAATGGCCAAAAAACGTAAAAAAGGGCCAAAAATTCCACTACCGAGTAAAAGTTCAGGGGTAGCGACCGCTACCCCTAGGCTGTACATAGCTCCGCCCGTGTTACATGGACCACATGGTTGTGTTTATACGATTTATGTTGTTATCCAGTTTGTCCATCTGCGTATTTTTCAATCTTAGTAAAATAGTTGGTGTGTTGCTAGCAAACAGCCAGGTGTGCGCTTGAGATGGTAAAGCCCAAGTGGGGTTAAGTAGATTGGTATCATTGGGCTGTAGAGCCCACGACGACCATAAGGATGCGTCAAATTGTTTTTGGGCTAGCGAGCCCACAAAATATTAAGTGTGCGTATGAAACTGAATTACACCAAACAATTTTGTCAAAATATTTATACGTTTCTTCTACTTAATATAACAAGAGAAATGGGGAAATAAAATGTGAATTTAAACTTTGATCTTTGTGTGTCGAACTCAAATGGTATGTTCACATCGATTCATTTCACGACTCGTCCTCGACTTATACGACTAATCCATCTCGCCGTGACCTCCCGGCATACTCTAAACGGCTAAACTAGTTTTATAGACGGATTCTAAAATAAAACTTATAACCAAAACTATATGTTTTCGATACACACCACTATAAATATGAATTCATATTACCTATTTAACATATAAAAACTTGTTATGTTTTACAAAGACTTATACGGGTTTTATAAACTATAAACCACTACACGTTTGCAAATCTATAAAAGTTAGTCTAAAACTAAACTAAACTTGTAAATATTAAACATACCTATATCACCTATCTAACTTGTATACACTTGAAATGGTATTATATAAAATTAAAAAAAAAAAAAAAAAAAAAAAAAAAAAAAAAAAAACAACTTAAGTTTTATAAAATTATAAAACGATTAATACTTAAACAAATATTTTTGTAACTTATAGTTACCACGTGAAACACAAGCATATATACGCGGGTCATGCCCATTTTTCCCAAGAGAAGAAAATGAATACTTAACTTACATTTATTTTCTTTTATAAACAACAATGATAAAGTTGACACTAAACTCGTTTTAGTTATTTTTATGACTATGATAAATATAGTTACATACACACTTAGTATTATAAATTCTTTTGACAAAAGGATTATATAAATCATCAACGTCTAACTCGAACTTGTTTCTACTCTCCGTACATTGTCTTTCGGTTACTTTCAAACCAAAGATTTATTCGTCCTCGATACCTTCATCGTTGTATACTTATACACTTCCAAGAGCCAATACTTACAAACATTTAGAAAACGGTTTTCAAACTTAAATGATGCCACACAAGCAATAATAATACAACACTTTAACACTTTTGAATTTAACCTTGTTGTGTCTTAAACTAAAACATGCCTTACTAATCTAGGTCGCTTGTTGGTGCCGAACACTATCTGGTTCATTTCACTTTCTGACTACTTTTGTTGAGTTGAGTTTATAGCCCCACTCTATTTATACTTGTTTTACAATTGGGGTGAGAAACATGTAAAACTCTTTTATGGACCAAAACTGTTATTTATGCTATTACGTGGTTTAGCCTAAGCCTTATTGTGTCCCATTATGCCCAACTCATGAACCGTCAATTCCTGCTGGGAAGCGCGAATGTTATAAATAGATCTATTGGGGGTAACGCCCCCGTTCGGATTGACCGGATAGGCAAACAAACGTATACCATGTCGAAACACAAGTGTCTGGGATAAACACTTGCCGGGCGCCTATATATATTTTACATGCTCTTTGAGCATGCACACTGTTATAGCTTCGGTTGCATGAACTTAGTGCTATCGTAATAGACTATTTTTATATCGCATTATATTTGTTGTAATGTTCATATACCAAACTCATGGTCCAAACTATTGATTTTACTGCTTATTTATAAACCTATGAACTTACCAACTTTTTGCTGAATTTTAGCATGTTTTTCTCAGGTGTTTAAGCAACTTATTATTGGCAAGGCATGGCAAGGCGATGGTCATAAACTATCTTCCGAAGCATTTTTACACATTGTTATGACTTGGTTTATGGGACAATTAGACTTTGGGGCTTATTTATCAAATTTAAAACTCTGAGGTAAACTTGATTTAAATTCAACTAAATGTATTTTAACGGAGTATGTATTCCGTTCTTTATTACCTTGTGTTATGGTTTCAATTCAGTAGCACCCCATGACCCGAATGCTTCTGCAATACCAGATTTGGGGGTGTTACAACTTAACAACAATTCCATTAAATCGTTGATCCTACAAGTAACTGCACCTTCTAGATCAGAGCTTGTGGGAGTCACAAGCTAACTACTTCTATACGCTACTCGGTATCTGCAATAAGACAAAGAACACGCTTGGGTTAGACGGAGTGCAGGGGTAGACCCTGCGAACCGACTCCAGCGTGAGAGTAAGTCATCTGTGTGTTGTGAGTATGTTTTTAGAGAGAGAAAGTAGAAAGGTAGTAAATGACATACCTCAAATGGATGAGTGAATCGGCTATTTATAGGCAAACCCTAGGAAAGATCTAGGCCTACCACATGTCTCGGCTGGATTGGCCGCGAGGGAGCATATTCTTTGCAGCCAATAGGAAGGCTCTGAGATCGTACCCACGTGCGGCTATCTGCCATCATGCAGGTAATGGACAATCGTTACGCGGGTAGGGTCCACAAGATATTCTGTTTGTCTTCTAGTATCGGAGCATTCGTGTCCTCGGAGGTTAGGACTCCTCGGAGGGTTAGGCTCTGTGACATGCGCTCTTGTGTATTGGCGGGTTCCCTTGCATTAGCCCAATGGACTTTACGCCAATTAGTACATTTTGAGTGCCAAGTATTCATCATCGGAGGCCATGCTCCGAGACGTGAAGTGGGGTACACCATCAAGCCCTCCAGTCCGATGTGTTACTCTTTAAAACTGGGGAGAGTGATGTATCAGACACTTATATAGTATGAGATATTTTTTGCGGGCTTTTTGAAATGTCTTGTCACGTATTAATTATCGGAGCCTCACTGGCGTCCATTCAGTTACTGCCGCTCCATTTTTTGAAGCGCATTTTACTGCGGTTACTTGTTTGCTCGCCGCGAGTCTTTCCACGCGTCTTTGATCTAGGCCGTCCTTTGTTTTAGTGGGACACGTGTGATGCATCCGTCCCACTTTTTGTCCCATGTAAATGCGCTTTTTCACTATTGCAGTTATTTCTTTCATTCAAAGGAAAAAAAATTAGGGTTTTTTCTCTCTTCTTCTGCAGATAATCAACCTTGTACAACGGTAACTTTGCTTTCGTATTTTGATATCTTGTCTTCCCCCATTTTTAAAAATGACTCATGTTAGGTTGTTCTTTATATCTTTTGCCTTTGTGCTATGAACGTCATACCCCCGGTTACCTTTCCGCTGTGACATTTTGGGGTGTGACACGATCTTTGAAGAAAGCACCTCTACACATTTCTTTTTAGTCAACAAACCCTTCTATCCTCTTCATTTGCTTGCGAAATCTGGTTCGCTTCTCTACAACATCCTTTATCTTTCCAAGTTCAAAAACGTGAGATGATAACATAGGTAGGTTCACATGTAGATGTCTGTTCTCTATCAACATACTTTCAATCCCGTAGTATACACGCTTCAGAGAACTTGTGCAAAATTTGTGAATCTCATCAGCTGCCATAAAACGTTTTTGCCCTATGCTGTTGAGATAAACTACTCCTTCATTCAGTTTTGTAATCAGTGTGTATGGCACTTTGTCTTCAATATATAGGATTGTCATCAACGGTTTTGTGAGGTTTAGTCTGTACTGATAGCTTTTGATGCCAAGTTGGAAGTCATTAACCCTTTCTTCTATGACTCGACTTCTCATGATTCATATAAGGGGTATTAGGAAGTCCATACGGAGCTTGTGTGTCCACTCATAATGAAACTGGTTTCTCTTGACGTACAAGTCTACAAGATCATTCACGTTCATGTTCACGAAGTCAGCTTCTGAATACATGTATGGATTATCGCCTTCTCTCAGCACAGTGATCTTTTTCACTTAATTGTACCCATACTTTTCTTCAAGCTCAATACCGAATATTTATTTAATTCTAAAGTCTGAGTAAACATCTTTCTTTGTTTGCCCAGTGAGATATTTCAACAAGTAATAACCTCTCCTCTGATCCGGGCAGTTGTCCACATTATAGTACGCTTTGTGGAAGAACTTTCTTGCTTTTTTTGCCTTGTACTTTGCTACAAATGTTGGATGTTCTTCAAGATCATCCTTGTCGAAGGCTGCTCTAACACATTGAGCATATAGGGTGTTAACACCACTTCAGGATCAGGGTTGGGAGAGTCGTAATGCCTTTTACTCAGGATGTGGGGAGTAATGCCCTGTTTCATCCTTAGCATACTCCTCCCCAAGTAAGTGCTCTAACACCAGAGAGATGAACCTTGGATAGACCATGGTTTTCTTACGGTCCTCTGAGAGCTTACTTACAAGATCATCAAAGATGATCTTCCCTATATCGACTTTAGCCCCTGTGAGGAGGCTGAAAGTGATGATATGTTGACTGAAATTCAACTGATCAGTACTAGATTTGTTTCCGCCCAGAACCTGAACAATAAAAGTCATTAGGATTCTCCAAGTTGGTGGAAACCAGGTTTTGTAAAGTGGTTTCTTTTTTACCAGTTCATGAGCTTGTAGGACAATTTTGTAGTAAAAGGATCCAATTTTGCATGCTCAACCTCCACTTCTTCAGTGGTAGGGTTTGAGTCATAGTTATCAGAGTATTTCAGTCCTATCAAACTGACAAAATCATCATAGCCAAAGAAGAGTGGTTTAGACCCTTAATTAATCGTAAAGCGTATAATGGACTTTCCCTCAATGTAAGTTTCCACCTTGGCAGTGTACCAAAACTCTTTTAAAAGGTTTTTGTAAAACATGGTTGTAGATTTGGTAAAGGCCTGAGATAGAAAATAGCTTTTCTCTAATCAAACCACTTAAAACAAAAATTTGTCTATGTATTCCTGATCCAATACTAGTTGCACCTAGGGGTGTTAACGATCCGAGTCGAGTCGAGTTTCAGGATATTCGAGATCAGCTCGATTAACTATTACTCGGCTCGGGCTCGACTTGAGCTCGAATAGTTTCTAAAAATCCTGCTCGAACTCGAGCTCGAGTGTTTTATATTTGTTCGAGCTCGAGCTCGAGGCTCGTTTAGCCATATCAATTTTTTTTCTTTCTAAAACTATATAAGCTCGAGTTTTTCAATTTTACCTTAGCTCGTCTAGCAGCCTGTTTTAGGACAAAAAGAAAACTTGACTAAGCCATTAAAATGACTAAATAGAGCTATATATATTTATACATTACATATATAGCTCTATGTGCAGCTACTTTTTTAAAGAAGGATTGGGGCTCGGAGTTTATAGAGTTGTATTCTCTTGGTGGTTCTACTTCACAAGCAATGTGGGACAAATGAAAGTATTATCTTTATCTTTGTTTTCATATTTATTTCTTAACCCTTTTTCTTATACATTTTCAGTTTAATAAAAAAAAAATCATTTTACGTTTATGTATTTCTAGTTTTACGACTAAACAAAATTACAATAACTTAATATACATTTAGATGCTCATGATTACATTGAGTAATTTGTTTTAATTGTCTTTGATTTATAATCTTTACTTATTATATATATATATAAAGAACCTACACAATGATAAAAAAAAAATTTTAATGTTACAAAAGTAAATTAAGGATATTATTAAAGGTGTAACACCCTCATTTTCGATATACGCAGCGGAATATAAGTTGGGGTATTACTTCAAGTATCACAGTCATGAAATTAGAAAACGACTCGAAAAGAGACGTTTTAAATAAAGTTGTTATCATTCATTTATTTAAATCAGAGTTACATAATAGAGGTCCCAGCGGGAAGTTCGGAAATACATTATAAAGATACATTATTTATTGAATGATAACAAAATGGACAACCTTTTTATAAGTAAAAAGTCCATTGCCACTCCGTGCCAAGTTCAACTTTTAGTTACCTGAGATAAAACACGCTAAAATGTCAACGCAAAGGTTGAGTGAATCCATAGTGTTTAAAGTATAATCAGTTGAACACAAGCTAAGTAGAAAGTAAATCAGTAATATTGCAGTTCAGTATATATTGCCCTAAGTCTCATGACACGCAAAACGTTAACAGGTTTATCATCATAGTTATAAGCTAATGATGTAAATTACTACATAATTAAATGTAGTAATTATGCCATCGAGTAGGAGATTACCAGTCTCTTTGTTGATCTCAAATAAAGTGCATTTGGTCACGTTACTATTACACAAATGGGTCGTCAATCCCAATAGATCTATTCACTATATTCACGCTCACCCGTAAGTGATTAATGGTCCATGATGAAGGGTCTTTAAGGGGGCAACAGGTAACTTAGGCAATATCAATCAGGAAAGCATACAGAAAAATACTTGTGTTCGGTTTTGTAGCATGTATCTCCCCACAAGTTTGGAAAATGTATAAAAAGTGGGACTATGAACCCACCTTAGCAGTCTGGATGGAAAACAAATTAAATAAAGTTGATAAACGTCTCCGGCACGCGACCAGGGTTGGTATATCAAGTCTTAGTAATCGTATTCAAACGTGTATGAGTTTTAATAATCGTATCGTAACGTTTGGGTTGACGAATAAATGTTAAAATGAGACAACATGAAGTCTCTTCAAAAGTTATATAAGATTTTATCTTATTTCATGTTTTATGTTTTTGTTTCGTTTATTTGTTAAATATATCTCGTTTGTTAGTTTTTATTATAAACCGAGCCAATATATATAAATATATATATATATATATATATATATATATATATATATATATATATATATATATATATATATATATATTTATATATATATATATCCCGTAATAGTTATAAAATGTTACGCTTTTTACCCTTATAGTTTCATATATTGACAGTTTATACCCTTGAACTTTCATAAAATGACAATTTTTACCCTTCAACTTTTATAAAATTACAATTTTTACCCCTTAACTGTGATGAAATGACAGTTTCTACCCTACAGTTTCAAACCTGACACTTTTTACCCTTAAACTTTAGGTCGACATCAATTTAGGTCCTAGTTATAAAAATAGTTAGAGTTTTGACAGTTTCTACCCCCAAAGCATTTTTGTTATTTCATTTGAAGTCCTTATTTCATATTAACAGGTTCTACGCTTAGGAAAAAGACACGACTTTCTATGACTCGTTTATACAAGTTATGATAAGATTGTAAATAAGCTAATAAGGGCTTATTTGATTATATTCTAGCTTATAGCTTTTCGAAAATAAAAATTAAAAATTTAAAAGGGTGCGTTTGTTTTTAGTCCAAACCGCCCAAAAGAATAATTTTTAGAGGCGAGGTCTTGGGATGTTTTTGCAACGTTCTTATTTCTTTTAGTGGTTTGCTGGGTGATCTTTTGAATGGTTCAAACCCAAAGTTCTAACCATCGTCGTTTGCTCGCAACAATTATTCAAAGTGAGCGAGTTGGGCGCCTTATAGTGTGCGTTTGGTTTCAGTCAGCGATAAGGCCAAAAGAAGACCAAATAACAACGAGGCAATGCGAGGTTTTTACTACGTTCTTAATCCTTTAATTAACTAGTTGGGAGGTCTTTAAGTTGGAAAATTTCTAGATTTTATAGGGTTCATTTGGTGGTCGAAACAATGGTGCAAAGTGGGGCATTTGGGGACTGTTTTTGGTAAAGAACAGAAAAAGAAAAACAATTTGTTTTCCGATTTTTAAAATTATGACCTGGTATTTTTAGCATGTTAACATGATCATAAACCTATTAAATCTATCTCTTGTGTGTTTTAATGCCTCTTGATTAGTAATGCTTAAAAAAAATACTTAGGGTGTGTTTGTTTTTGCTCGACAGAAAAAGAAAGAAAGAAAAGGTGGGTTTTTTTTTTGACCTAGCTTTCTAATACAACTTATTTAGTACCATTTTTAAGTGTATTTAAAGTTCACAAGGAGAATGGAAATGAGTTAGAAATACTTACTTGTTATTAATTCGATTAAGAAGGATTTTTGGCGAAATGGTTTGAAATTGAAATGCTAGACCTTCTCCTCCTTCCTAGGCTTCTTCAAACTTATTCTTAGCTTCTATGTAGACTATTTGATCAGTAGAGAATTGGGTGTGGGCTGTTTTTGGTGTTGTTCGAATGATATGGGAAAAGAAAATGGAAATGTGGGTCGATTTATATAAGGGTGGATTCTAGGGTTTCACAAGCTTCTAGTCATCATGTTATGGAGTAAGGAGACATGATGAGGTAGCTCCTTGCTACTTGGAAGACAAGTGTATGAAGTGGGAAAGATGGCATGTGTGGTTCGAACCCTAGCCATAAATTTCATCTACTATTTTTGACTTGTGGTAAAAATCTAGGAGGCAAGGCTTATGTGTAAGTATTTTAACCCTAGAAGGAGACTTAGGATACAAGACTTACTTAGGATTTAGTGTAAAATTAGTTTGGTCTAAATCTAGTTAGGATCGAACTAGTAAAGTATTATGTGGATCGAATAGCATCATTTGATGGTACCTATGTTATAGGGTGTTGTACATAGGGTTTTAGGGAAGTAACAAGTTTAGTTTAGGATTATGTTTAAGTAATTATTAGTTAGAAATTAAGTTAGGGTTTATTTATTTATTACTTGTGTCGAATTGATAAGAAAAAGAAAAGGAAATCGAATGGTGTTATAAAGGGTGGTACCATAGGCTTATTAGGTTTGTACTAGGGTTTAAGTATTATAGAAAATGTATTTTTAATATTTAGTTAGGTTAAATTAAATATAAGTTAGTTTTATTAGGTTTAAAAGTATATTAAAGTGAATTTAGGGTTTCTGTGCTTTAGGAGCTTGTACATTAGCTTTGGATGAGTTGTACTTTAGTGTTTTTGGGTTTAGTTATCCATAATTATAGTTATAGTGGTTTTGGGTTTCGTAGAAACTCTTATAGATAAGAAATATTTAGTTCGAACGTTTATTAATCGTACGTTAAAGAATTAACGTAAAGTGGCAAATGAGATATCGTAAAGTTTTATACTTTGACATATGGAAATGTTTATATGAAATAAACATTAAGTATGTGGATGTCGGTCCGCGTGTGAGCACGTTTATCGAGGATGTGAGTTACGTCACATTAGATAGTATTTATGATTAGATAAAAAAAATTATACGCAAAAAAATGATAAGTATTCTTTATTTAGAATATGAAATAGTTTATTACAAAGTGAAATTTTTACAGTGGTTACAGTATCCCCCCGTTGAAGGGAATCTCGTCTCGAGATTCAGTCTGTGTTGGTCGAGGTGTGAGGAAAAAGGTGTAGGTATCTTTCCCGTATTTGATTTTCTTGTTCCCAGGTGAATTCTGGTCCTTTCTTAGGGTTCCATCTAACCTTAACGATGGGAACACGACTTCAACACACGATAATAGGGTAGTCTGAGATTCTAACTTATTCAAATAGTGAGTGTGAAAATGAGAAATCGTATAACGATTGGATTGGTGATGTGAGTTTGATATGTTTAAAGTTCAAAAATAATATTATATATAATATTACCTTGTTTTTATGTCATTTAAATCCAATAATATTGTTTCACTACTAGTCATTGGTTATACTTTTAATCCAAAAAGGGTTGTCTAGGAATTTCCATTTGGTACTCAAGAGAACGTAATTTCGTTAGTTTTATTCATACTAGATGAAATAAATTTGAATGTTTTTCCACCTAATAAATCCAATGGCTGTGAATAGTGATTTCTAACGGTCAGGAATAGTAAAATCTAACAGCTATGAACAGTGGAATCTAACGGTCGTGAATAGTAAAAACTAACGGCTAGTTTCTCCCCTATATATACTCCATTTTAATTTCCATTCTTTCACCAAACATATATCTCTCACTTATTACTTCCAATATGCCGCACCTCATTACTATTTTAGCAATCGTGTATGTCGTTCTTGCGGTTACTTACTTGGCGTTCGTTCCTGATGAAGATTACTTATTCTTGGTTTGCGTTCTAGCGGTTCTTATGCCAATCTTGATCCTAGCCATTGGCGTCGACAAGTTATGGGGGTAATAGTCTTGCGCTAGGGTTGTTAAAATGAGTCCTTGCTGTATTTCTATGTAATCCTTAATAAAAGGGAAATAAAATTTGTTTGTCTTTATGTTTAAGATCTAGTCTTGCTATCGTGTTTAATGGTTTGTTTGTATTTATCGTACAGAATAATCAAGGTGATACATCCCGTGGTGGCTCTCGCTATTGCTGGGTTGGTAGTGGTCTTTGTTGCTATGGCGGGTCAACCTATTGGCGATTATATACCTTTTCTTGTAATCATTATAACATTAGCACTCCCGTTGCTAATTATGTCGTTATGTATGAATTTTCGTGGATTCTAATAAAATTTGTACCATTCGTGTTTGCCATAAATCTTTGTGAATTCTTAGGTTTTCCCTATCCGTATTTTTGTCGGTTTCCTATCATAGAGGTAATGGGTAATAGGTGTAGACATCTATTGTATTTAGTAAAAAGTGATGTTTTATGAACAATTTATTTTGTTTCAATATTTTGCTTTTGAATGAAAATTGTTATTTAGAAAATCTGAAAGGATAATTGTCCCATTTATGACATGATTCTTCCTAAATTAGACATAGTTGATTACGCTATGTATATTTGAGGACTGAATGATGTGATGTTTAGTTCAGTCGCTGTGGTATTTATGTTGTTCAAAAAGTTTTAGATGGTGTTCAACGTTTTGTTTTTGTAAAATAACATCATATATATATATATATATATATATATATATATATATATATATATATATATATATATTCAAAGGAATAAGAAAATTTTGGTTCACACTATGGTAATGAATTAGAAATGAAATGAAATGAATCTTAGAGTTCGTGTGAGAATCTTACAGGGTGATAATAGTCTATTAATCAGAAATAATATTAACCAAATTTCTAATGGTATAACAGTGTGTAATGACTATGAACAGGGTAAATGGAATAGAAACGTAGATTGTGATTATTACGGAATTATTATAAAGTAGAGATTTCATACAGTAGAAAGGTAGTTGTTACACTTAGGTTACATCCATCGTAACTAAGGTAAAGTACAAAAGGAAATACAACTTAGAGAGTTCTAAACTACAGTTTATTTATCTCCTATAGGAATTTATCTTCTGCTTAAACATGAGTGTCATCCTTGGACATTGTTGGGATCTTAATGAGTTCTCATTCTCTTGCACTAGCCTTGGCTTTCCAATTGATATTGTAATTTGGGCACTGATTCTTGTAGTGTCCTTTTCCACCACATCCGTGGCATACTACGGCCGATGGCTGCTCCTTTTTACCCATGGCTTTGCAGTCTCTTGTCTTGTGACCTATTTCCTAGCATCTCCCACACTTAGCAAAACAAAATCCAGTGTGATGCAACTTGCATCGTTGACATGGAGGTTGCTTTCCACAATAACTATTTTCGTTAGCAATCGTGGCGACGCATTCTCTACCAGCTTCCTATCTGCACTCTAGTTGGCGGTGGTAGTTGATGCGATCTTGAAAATGCTTGCGATGGCAGTCGTGGTCATTGGTGTACTTGCAGTAGGTGGGGATGATGGTTTTTCTCTCATCGAGTTTTCGCTTATGGTTATTTTTCTTAGATGTAACACTTTGCTTAATTCCTTGGGCACGGATGATGGTAGGTTTAGTCATTCCTTCTGGGCCTTTATGGTGAGCTGGTCTACAACCCGTGAAACTTTCAGGGGTATGCTTACAAGGCACAACCGTCTTCTTCTCTCCTGTTGCCATATTGTTACTACTCAGGTGAGCTACTGTAGTCACTTCGAGTACTGCTGCCATGATGTTGATTACCAACTTTTGGATAGCTTCAGGAGTCATTGGTTGTGTTAGTGCTGGTGGGGTATTTGTATTATTCATGCTGGCTATCTTCTATTACAATCACAAGAAACATGAATTTTAGAATTCACGTAATGACCATGAGTAACAAAGTAATTACATATTAATCCTAACAAGTGGTCACAATGCGAAGTTATAACCAATTGAGAATCATAAAATTACGATGTGTCTGGTTAATATCGTAGATAAATGATTAACTCTTTGTATGAAATTGCTAAGGAACAAACTAATTCATCTGCAAATGCTGAAATTCAGCAACTTTCTCTTCATTCATCAAGTTTTTCTTCCAAAATTTGTCTTAGAGAATTCTATGGTTATAGCCTAGTTATGGCAGGTATAAGGAATAATCGTAAGTAATGTCATGGTAGGTCTGGATATAATCACTGAAAATAATATGATATTAATAACTTGATCGATTGTTTTTGCAAAACAATTTATACAGAGTCTTTTATAAATGCTTCCTATGGTAGGTTAAGGATTTTCTGTCTCTAGTATAAGTGTTTGGTCCTTTGTTGACAATAGTGGTCCTAGTTTCTGTTACTTGCTGTGCTACAAGTTGGTCGGTTGACTAGGTTTGGAGGAAAGGGAAAGTGACATTTATTGCGTTTCAAGTATGATTTGGTTTGCATGGAGCCATTTGTCTATTAAGGAGAGTAACAAATGGTAGGATTTTGCATGAGGTCATGAGAAGTCATTACATGCATGCATAACATCATAGTAGGGTATAATAGAAAGAATTTATTCATAATAGAGGGGTATAACAAAAGGAGTTTGTTATAGATTTAAAAAAAAATCGATTACAAGTTCTGAAAGTTTCGGGCTTATTGGAAAATATAGGAAATACTAACCAAAAACTATTCGGTTTAGTGGACACAACAATGATACATGTGAATTTAAGATCAATTACGTCCTTGACGTAGATGCTTAATTTCAGCCTCAAGTTTTAGTTGTGCAGCTTTCATTTCTGAGAAGCGTTCCTGAAATTCCCGGTATATCCTCATTTGATTAGCCAACATGGTTTCTAAAGCGGAAATCTTCTGACCCTGGTTTCTTGTCGTGTCTCTGGCCATCCATAAGGTCCTTTCAATGTCTTCCACTATACCATGTGTCTGACCGTTTTCTCTTCTCGAACAGCGGATTCTGGAATCTAAACTTCTAAATTAATGGTTGTTAGTATCCTTCATCTTATCAACCTTCATTCCTAAGTCAAACACCGCTCGTCTCTCGGCATCGGCTCTTCTAAACAGAGTGTCAAGGTTACGGTCGTACCATTCGAAACGTAATGGTTGTAACCCTTCCAGTTGTTGAGTGTGAATGTCTAGGGTGCTGGCGTGTTGATAAAGAAGAGTCCATATTGAATCACGAGGGTTTAATTTATGGTCAGGGGAATTAGGTGAAGATACATCGTCTGGGATGTCTAGCATTGGGGAATCTAGATTGTCAGGTAGTGGAGAGTTTGGCTCAACATCTTCCCGAATCGTTTCTTTGTGTGAATTCTGTCCAACCTCGAATGTTGTCGAACAACCAATCAACTCTTCTTCTGAATAAAATTCAGTAACTCTCCTAAGTTTCTGACGTGGAGGCGAGTGAGTAGGTGATGATGGGAGTGGTATTGGAGTAGGTTCCGTATTAGGATGTAGTTGAGATATTAGTACGTAGGGATCTTCAGTATTCGGAGTAATCTGATAGGTAGGTGATGTACAAGTAGTACGGAGGGTAGTTTCGTTAATATCAGGTGTTTCGGGGGACATTGTACTGTAGTAATCCGCAAATAATAATTATAAGTAATTAATAACATTAAGGGAGGAAAAATAAAGGTGAAATAATCAAGTGTGTGAAGATTAGTGTAAAATAATCCTAATATGTAATATACTGAGCACGGTAATATGCAGGCACGGAGGGCGTAAAATGGTATGGTGTAAAATCATTTATTTCGAAAGTGTAGTTATAGTCCAATGTTTGAAAACATTTGGTTCTCTATAACCATGAGCTCTTATACCAATCTGTAACACCCCCATTTTCGATATACCCAGCGGAATATAAGTTGGGGTATTACTTCAAGTATCACAGTCATGAAAATAGAAAACGACTCGAAAAGAGACGTTTTAAATAAAGTTGTTATCATTCATTTATTTAAATCAGAGTTACATAATAGAGGTCCTAGCGGGAAGTTCGGAAATACATTATAAAGATACATTATTTATTGAATGATAACAAAATGGACACCCTTTTTATAAGTAGAAAGTCCATTGCCACTCCGTGCCAAGTTCAACTTTTAGTTACCTGAGATAAAACATGCTAAAATGTCAACGCAAATGTTGAGTGAATTCATAGTGTTTAAAGTATAATCAGTTGAACACAAGCTAAGTAGAAAGTAAATCAGTAATATTGCAGTTCAGTATATATTGCCCTAAGTCTTATGACACGCAAAACGTTAACAGGTTTATCATCATAGTTATAAGCTAATGATGTAAATTACTACATAATTAAATGTAGTAATTATGCCCTCGAGTAGGAGATTGCCACTCTCTTTGTTGATCTCAAATAAAGTGCATTTGGTCACGTTACTGTAACACAAATGGGTCGTCAATCCCAATAGATCTATTCACTATATTCGCGCTCACCCGTAAGTGATTAATGGTCCATGATGGAGGGTCTTTAAGGGGGCAACAGGTAACTTAGGCAATATCAATCAGGAAAGCATACAGAAAAATACTTGTGTTCGGTTTTGTAGCATGTATCTCCCTACAAGTTTGGAAAATGTATAAAAAGTGGGATTATGAACTCACCTTAGCAGTCTGGATGGAAAGCAAATTAAATAGAGTTGATAAACGTCTCCGGCACGCGGCCTGGGTTGGTATATCAAGTCTTAGTAATCGTATTCAAACGTATATGAGTTTTAATATTCGTATCGTAATGTTTTGGGTGGCGAATAAATGTTAAAATGAGACAACATGAAGTCTCTTTAAAAGTTATATAAGATTTTATCTTATTTCATGTTTTATGTTTTTGTTTCGTTTATTTGTTAAATATATCTCGTTTGTTAGTTTTTATTATAAACCGAGCCAATATATATATATATATATATATATATATATATATATATATATATATATATATATATATATATCCCGTAATAATTATAAAATGTTACGCTTTTTACCCTTATAGTTTCATATATTGACAGTTTATACCCCTGAACTTTCATAAAATGATAATTTTTACCCTTCAACTTTTATAAAATTACAATTTTTACCCCTTAACTATGATGAAATGACAGTTTCTACCCTACAGTTTCAAAACTGACACTTTTTACCCTTAAACTTTAGGTCGACATCAATTTAGGTCCTAGTTAAAAAAATAGTTAGAGTTTTGACAGTTTCTACCCCCAAAGCATTTTTGTTATTTCATTCGAAGTCCTTATTTCATATTAACACGTTCTACGCTTAGGAAAAAGACACGACTTTCTACGACTCGTTTATACAAGTTATGATAAGATTGTAAATAAGCTAATAAGGGCTTATTTGATTATATTCTAGCTTATAGCTTTTCGAAAATAAAAATTAAAAATTTAAAAGGGTGCGTTTGTTTTTAGTCCAAACCGCCCAAAAGAATAATTTTTATAGGCGAGGTCTTGGGATGTTTTTGCAACGTTCTTATTTCTTTTAGTGGTTTGCTAGGTGATCTTTTGAATGGTTCAAACCCGAAGTTCTATACCCTCGTCGTTTGCTAGCAACAATTATTCAAAGTGAGCGAGTTGGGCGCCTTATAGGGTGCGTTTGGTTTCAGTCAGCGATAAGGCCAAAAGAAGACCAAATAACAACGAGGAAATGCGAGGTTTTTACGACGTTCTTAATCCTTTAATTAACTAGTTGGGAGGTCTTTAAGTTGGCGAATTTCCAGATTTTATGGGGTTCATTTGGTGGTCGAAACAATGGTGCAAAGTGGGGCATTTGGGGACTGTTTTTGGTAAAGAACAGAAAAAGAAAAACAGTTTGGTTTCCGATTTTTAAACTTATGACCTGGAATTTTTAGCATGTTAACATGATCATAAACCTATTAAATCTATCTCTTGTGTGTTTTAATGCCTCTTGATTAGTAATGCTTAAAAAAAATACTTAGGGTGTGTTTGTTTTTGCTCGACAGAAAAAGAAAGAAATTAAAGTGGGTTTTTTTTTTTACCTAGCTTTCTAATACAACTTATTTAGTACCATTTTTAAGTGTATTTAAAGTTCACAAGGAGAATTGAAATGAGTTAGAAATACTTACTTGTTATTAATTCGATTAAGAAGGATTTTTGGCGAAATGGTTTGAAATTGAAATGCTAGACCTTCTCCTCCTTCCTAGGCTTCTTCAAACTTATTCTTAGCTTCTATGTAGACTATTTGATCAGTAGAGAATTGGGTGTGGGCTGTTTTTGGTGTTGTTCGAACGATATGGGAAAAGAAAATGGAAATGTGGGTCAATTTATATAAGGGTGGATTCTAGGGTTTCACAAGCTTCTAGTCATCATGTTATGGAGTAAGGAGACATGATGAGGTAGCTCCTTGCTACTTGGAAGACAAGTGTATGGAGTGGGAAAGATGGCATGTGTGGTTCGAACCCTAGCCATAAATTTCATCTACTATTTTTTACTTGTGGTAAAAATCTAGGAGACAAGGCTTATGTGTAAGTATTTTAACCCTAGAAGGAGACTTATGATACAAGACTTACTTAGGATTTATTGTAAAATTAGTTTGGTTTAAATCTAGTTAGGATCGAACTAGTAAAGTATTATGTGGATCGAATAGCATCATTTGATGGTACCTAGGCTATAGGATGTTGTACATAGGGTTTTAGGGAAGTAACAAGTTTAGTTTAGGATTATGTTTAAGTAATTATTAGTTAGAAATTAAGTTAGGGTTTATTTATTTATTACTTGTGTCGAATTGATAAGAAAAAGAAAAGGAAATCGAATGGTGCTATAAAGGGTGGTACCATAGGCTTATTAGGTTTGTACTAGGGTTTAAGTATTATAGAAAATGTATTTTTAATATTTAGTTAGGTTAAATTAAATATAAGTTAGTTTTATTAGGTTTAAAAGTATATTAAAGTGAATTTAGGGTTTCTGTGCTTTAGGAGCTTGTACATTAGCTTTGGATGAGTTGTACTTTAGTGTTTTAGGGTTTAGTTATCCATAACTATAGTTATAATGGTTTAGGGTTTCGTAAAAACTCTAATAGATAAGAAATATTTAGTTCGAACGTTTATTAATCGTACGTTAACGAATTAACGTAAAGTGGCAAATGAGATATCGTAAAGTTTTATACTTGACATATGGAAATGTTTATATGAAATAAACATTAAGTATGTGGATCTCGGTCCACGTGTGAGCATGATTATCGAGGATGTGAGTTACGTCACATTAGATAGTAGTTATGATCAGATAAAAAAAAATATACGCAGAAAAATGAAAAGTATTCTTTATTTAGAATATGAAATAGTTTATTACAAAGTGAAATTTTTACATTGGTTACAAAAGGTAAGTAACTTTATTCATGATTCAAGTATGTTTATCACGGTTTGTTGTGATTAACATTTTATGTGTTCTTCGATTGCTATGCTAAGTTTTTTTTGTATGTTTGTGTGCAACACGCAGAGACCAAATGGTGTTGGCTTGTGAGATTGTTACGTAGTATGAAAAATTAAGGAACATTTGCATGGTTGCAGAAAACGCTAGGCGATAATCAGGCAGTCGACCTTGAGGCGTGGCATAGGAGGATCGGACTTTTCTAGATAGAATATTTAAAATATATGTGTAAACTTATGAAGTTGTGCGTGTGTTGCCTTCTAGTTATAAAGAGGCGAGTAGGGTTTAGAGATAAACCCTTGTTGGATGATCAACGGTTGCTAGGGAGCCAGGTGTTGTTCATCGAGGAGCAGACAAGGAGGGACAGGTGGCCCTTCCTCCTTGGCTCGTACATGAGAGTGTTTTGTCTCCTATTTTGTTGGTCATGTGTTCTCCACTATGTAGTGTCAGACTCATACGTTTTAACCGTTTGTGACAGTTGGAGACAATTGTCTCTTGTGCCTGTACTATGTGGCCTGAGAAGCGTTACTAGGCCTATCTTGGCATGGGTTTACATAGTTCTTGTCATGACTGACTCGTGAACTCTTGGTGTTCGGGCTTGATTCGAGCGTGTGGTTAGTGGGCTTGGGCCACTAATAATGATACACTATGAAAGTTATTATCGATGCGTTCTATCAAACCCCAATATTTGCCTATACCATGTATACATTACAACGGTTAAATACACTAACCACGTAACGAGTCAATACTCCAAATACATGTGTGTGTCGTATAAGTTAAGGAGTACTACATGTTGGTATTGTGTGCATGACATAACATACAAACTTATATTAGTTCTTATTTATGAGACTTAAGGATCACACACATATAAACACGTAAAAACAAAGACACTAATCTTTTTTAGCACCACCAACACTGGTCGTTTTCTTCACCGTCCTATATCAATCATTTTGACACCAAAGTTTATTCTCTCTACTGGACCATCAGAAATTAGTGTCATCACCGAAATCTTATATTCCGATAACTTTTATTGAATATGCTTTATATTATGTTATGTTGGTTTGGCGTGGGTCTCTCGTGACTGCATGGAACCCTCTTAGACGGAAAAAAGCGACAATCCAAAAATGATGTTTTCGGAGTATTTTTATTATCTAGGAACTTAAGGGAACAGGTTCTCAGCTTTGGAACGGCATAACAATGATTATGTAAACATGGTAGTAAACCAAAAAAAATGGTGCATGAAAAATCAAGAGGTGTCTGACTCAGAATCGTTTGTCTTAATCGGTTATCTCTTCAATTAGAGACAAAGACAGAAAGAGTTAGGGTGGGCACGTGCTCTAATGAAAAAAGTTGTAGTGGAAATTTTTTAAAATTATCTGGCTTTTGTAATCCCCCACCACCAATAAAACATAAACTCAACACAAAAATTAATTAAAAAAAAAGGGTGCTCATTTGACGCAAGCTAGGGGCTTTTTACTCGCGGCTTGGCGCTAGGGGGTCTGGTATGGTGGCGCCGTGCCATGTTGGTTTGGCATGAGTCTTTCGTGACTGCATCCAATCCTCTTAGACGGAAAAGTGCGACAATCCAAAAATGATGTTTTCGGAGTATTTTTATTACCTAGGAAATTAAGGGCGGGCATTTAAGAAACAGGTTCCCAGCTTTGGAACGGCGTAACAATAATTATGTAAACATGGTAGTAAATCAACAAACCATGGTGCATGAAAAATCAAGAGGTGTTTGGCTCAGAATAATTTTTTTTCATTGGTTATCTCTTCAATCAGTTGTGGAGACACCGCTTATCTCTCCTATTTACAGTTGTGTTGTGGTAGGATAATATCCCTTCTTAATTGGTGATGTCATCTGAACTGTGATCCTGTTTCAAATATTGTAATGGTTTTCTTCACCATTTGAAATGATGTAACATGTTACTTTTAGTGGTTGCCTACGTTTAATAGATGAAATCAATATAGATCTCATATTTGTCATAGAACCAATGGATCAATCATAGTCATCCATTTTTATTTTCCATATTTTTTTAAAAACAACATATCTTGCAAACGGTAAATCTTCAAGCTACAAAAAAAATACCATCGCGACGAGAATTAAATGATCTTTCTATAGATATGCATTGTTATATACTTTCGACGAACTTTTTTTTTTTTTTTTAATTTCCGCCCAGAAAGAATCATATATGATTTTTAAAAAATCATATATGATTCGATTTTAACGAATCATATATGATTATGATTCGATTTTTACGAATCATATATGATTCGTAAGAATCATATATGATTCGTTAAAATCGAATCATATATGATTCTTACGAATCATATATGATTCTTTCTGGGAGGAAATTAAAAAAAAAAGTTCGTCGAAAGTATATAACAATGCATGTCTATAGAAAGATAATTTTATTCTCGTCGCAATGGTATTTTTTTTGTAACTTGACGATTTACGGTTTGCGAGATATTTAAGTTTTAAAAAAAATATGGAAGTTTATTTTTTTTATTTTGATAAAAAAAATGAGTGGCTAAGATTGCTTGATAGGTTCTATGGTAAAAATTAGATCTATAAAGAACTTTTGCCCTACATTGAAAAGCTTTTGTGTAAATCTTAATTTTTTAAACCTTTGTTTCTATTGCTTCATTTTCTTTCACTTTCTTCCCTAGTAAAACTTTGAGAACAGAGTGTTAACCTTTGTTTCTGAGAACAGAGTGTTAACCTTTGTTTCTAACGGCCCGTATTAAAAAGCTGCTCCTTGGTTTGAATAAAACTTTGTTCCAATATGTTGTCATAGACAAGAAAATGTTTGAGCTAAATACAAAGGGATATGACCAAGGAGTGAAGGATAGTAATTATAGTTATTTTCTTTTCCTTTTTGGCTAGATATGTAAGAATTAGATATCTTCGAAGAAAAACAAACTGATGAGAAATCGAGTGACAGCCCAATCGACAAACCAACTCAAAAGGTATGTACCTCGAACAAAAGTTTAACCAAAAACGATAAAATAGACTCTTGTTATTGAGCAAACCCAAGGTTGAACCATACATAAAAGTGACCTGAAAAGCATATATTCTATTTAACTACATTTGTTCAACACAGGTGTATTTGTTAATGAAGACTTTCATTTTAAGAAAGCTGGAATATATACAAATATGAGTTAGTCACAAAGCTAGAGGTTATCAAGGTGATCGATGACGCTAGCTGAATAAATTGACTTAAATCTGTTCCAGAGATTTCTGTTAAAATAGAGCCAGAACTGTTGAATAATTGAAAATATGAAGTGCAGAAAATGATATCCAAAGTACTTTCAACAAAAAGTAGGTATTCAACTGACAACAAACTTCAGACGGGACACAAAAAGTATTAGTTTTCGATTCTAAATTTTTTAAGCAGCTAGAAACAAGATCAAGATCATTGATCAACAAAGCTCAAACATCGAATACGAGGTTATAGAACCAACCCAAAAGGTAATATAATCAATATCCCAGATCTGTCATAAGTTTTTCACATAGAAACACAAACAAAATATTTGCCAAAGATCACTGACTTTGCTACTTAGGAAGAGGAAGACAGAGAAGTTTTTTTTTTTAAATACTGAAAATACCACTTCAACGATGACAAACCAGAAACATATCATAGGCAGCTCAAAGGAACACATACCCCCACAAGCTATTAACATCTTTTGACCAAGGAAGGCAATTATATAATAGCACTTCTTCCACTTCAACTTAATTAGCCCGACTCTTGAAAACATCAAGATCCATTTCTGTGGGGTCAGTTGCTTGAAGTTCCACCTGAATTCCATCAAGTTCCCTCTTGAATCGATCTTTGGAGCTCGCATAAATCATTTTGCTTCTCACACGTGCAGTATCAGGAGACCTTTGCAATTCGATACAAAGATAAGAGACAATACAAAAGTTCAAAACATGATTTTCTTTTTATTTTTTTCAAATAGAGGTGGCAATTTTGAATTGTACTGAATGGTCAACCTTAGGATGTGGGTTGTTTATATCTCAAACACGTCAAATATATAATATAGTTAATAAAAAAATTAACAAATGGGTTGAATTGCATGAAATATCCGGATCGTTATGTTAAAAAAACTTAGAAGATTATTGTAATATTATTCATTTTAATCATGGTTAACAAATTAGTCGATAATCAATATAGAAACAGGTGTTTGCGGGTCAAATGATACATCCCCTAATATGCCAGATACAGTTCGTACCATCAACTTAACCAATACAAAAACATCATATGTTTCAATCCAAACCCATTATGACCCGTTAACCAACCCGCCCATCTTGCCACCTCTAGATAGAAGTATAAAGTAAGTTTGAGTTACTACCAGGCAATGAAAAAGATCCTGCTCTTCTGGCAGTTCTCTGCAGTCACAAAGTCATAGTCAAAAACAGCATATCTGCACTCAGTAGCAGGTAGGGATGCAGCAAAATCCTCGTGACTTTGAGTTGGCTCCCCAACCTTTTCCACAATGACTTCCTTTTGCTTCTCCTCAATCTTAAATATTATATAACGGAACGTTCTTTTTGCCTTCAACTCCATAAACTTTAGTTTGCATTCATCATGCACAGCCATACCAGATGCAGCGTTAGCCTACATAAAAACGAAAGTTTACTAATTATTAAAGGTAATTGTGATTGTTGACTGCATAGTATAAAGGTCAATCACGACCACTAAATCCATATCAATAATTTAAATTATAGCCTTAGGCAACTATAACTTAGTAGCGAAAGACAAAGAATGAAAATAATAATTAGCCAACTCTAATTTAGGCATCTTAAGCAGCTCGAAATAGGGTTACCAGTATTTAAACTATAAAAGGCTGAAAATCAATATAAGCTATAGTAGTTCTTATCTGAATAAGTGACGTCAGATGAAAGTTGCCACATACTCTATGGTTCCTACTCAAAGCCACTTGTTATCAGAAGAGTGACCCAGGATCAGGTATTTTTTGAGCTATTTTTTGAGACAAATATAGGTTATCATGTAACAAGTAGGGTTGCTTGAGCTATTATTTGAGACAAATATAGGTTATCATGTGAGTTTGCATATTCCCTGAACCAGTTCCTTAAAAAGTATGCTTATGGTTTTAATCAACAAGTAATTTTGGTAGTGGACAGACCGACAGACAAGCCCAAGATCAAATATACTTTAGTGTTCGTGTTTAGCTCATTAACTGGGCTTATGAGCTTATGTAAATTTTGAAAAGCTCATAAGCCGACTTATTTCAGCTTTCGAGCTTATCAGGTTGAGCTTATGGTTTGTTTGAGGTCATAAGCACAAATTCATAAGCTTATAAGCCAAAAAAAAGTGGGCTTATTAGCTTTTCAAAATTTACATAATCCCATAAGCCCAACTAATAAGCCAACACAAACACTCCTCAAGTCACATAATCTGCATATTTCCAATGTGAGCATGTTAGCCTAAAGAAAACAAGTTACAAGCCTCAAAGTTAGGCCACCAGCTACAAACCGAAGTAAACTCACAAGATCAGCAAGTCTCAACATATTGGCCCTAAGAATTTATGGCAGGCGGAAACAATTATCAGAATACCCAAAAGAACTAGCATGATCACATTTTCACTAGTGTCTGAGTAAATAACCAGTACCTATTAGTATAGAATACCCAAGACAACTCATTGCATATGTATCATTATGAATACAAAGAAGGTGCAGCAAATACCCTGCTTTCACATCCACGATATCTGGCAATATTTATACTATATACCTTCAGACTCGCACATGTTAGTCAGAGTGAATTTACTTCTTTGAAATTACAATCATCACACTCTTCCGATTAGCTCAATGAAGAAAAACTATTTTTCTTGTCACAAGTGGAACAATTACAATATAGGTAACTCGTATTCACAGACATATACTGTTTTAAACTTCTTTGATAGAAATTTCTTGTTAGCTACAGGTAAAAACATTTAGCAGGTGCCATTATGGTCATGTCTTTAGAACAAACTCTTCCATCTTAAAACGAGCATTCGTAAATTACAAATCATGCTTTCACGAGATTTTAAAACAATGTTAAGCCCAAACAAATCAGTCGATTACTATATACCTATTAGGAATCAAAAATCCTAATTGTATGATCATATCAAGTCCGATCGTCCTTGAACAAATCTTGTTACGACAAAGGAATTTTTAGTCAAAATATTAAGAAGTACAAAGAGATAAAGAGTTATTAAGGGTGCGTTTAGTTGGAGAAAAAAATCTCTTGTTTTCTATCTCTAGTTTTGTAAACATTTGGAAGGGAAATTTATCTCCAAAAAACACTTGAAAATATAGAAAGTGCGTTTAGTTGATGTTTGTATTTTCTATTTTGAAGAAGGGGAGGGAGGGTTGTGGGTTACAAAGGAAAACAAGGAAAACAACTAAAATTTGTTTTGTAATTTTCATTGTTAAGTTAGGAAATAGTGGATTTTGTGTTTTGCAAAACATTTTATTGGAAAACGCATATTTGAACGCTATCTCTGTTTTCCTTGTTTTTCACAAAACATTTTGTGGAAAATAAGGGTGTTTTCCCCCAACTAAACGCACCCTAAGCAATTGTAACAAAACAAGTTTCATTTTCCCATCTTACAAAGTAAGAAATCATAGTAAAGACTCCCCTCTAACAGTCTAACCCTGGGTTTTCAAAATGCGTGAGGTTAAGGGTCAAAAAGCCGAAGCGTAAAGCAACAGGGTGAAAGCGCACGCCTCATGTAAGTGAGGCGCATAACTTTTACGTACACATTTTCAATATATTTTACTACATTTTTACCGTATTAACATCAAAAAGAACCAAGCCTTCTCATAATTAGCCGAATTCATGCCAATCGTAAATAATTTATATATAGGTTTAAAGTCATATATGTTTTTTAGCTAATTAGTCTAAACTGGCTCTCAATTTAACTTACTTATAATAGTAATAAGCCCATCTAAAGAAGCATAATATACATCATAAGTTTAAATTTATGTTTTAAGGCCCAAAATACATAGAGGCGCCACAATGCGTCCAAGGGCGCCCTTGAAGCATGTGCCTCACTGCCTTTCGTAATTGCTTGAGAGGCGCGCTTTCTTAAACACAGGTCTAACCCACACATGAATCAGAAAAATCTAACCATCGCTTAACAGATAAGAATACCGAATCAACAAAACTACTGACGCTTCGCGAGAACAAAATTATGCATTACCACATCAATAACGCAGATCCAAATCACAGAAATTAACATCTTAAAAACAAATCTGGATCCATTTACATCTCTAGGGTTTCAAATTCATCCACACCAACACAAAAACAACAGTTCAACAAATTCACATATAAACCCTAAAAAAACCCCAAATCAGATCTAAATCAAAAAATTTACATTTCTAGGGTTTCACATAGTTAAAACACATACAAAATTAACAAGTCAATAAAGCAAAATCAACAGTCAACTGAAGTGTAAAAAGTAGTTAAAAGAGATTAACCATGGCCGCCGGAGATCGATCGGAGATAATCAACGGTGATTCTAGAGAGAGAAAGTTGAAGGATTTGTAGAGAGAGAAAGAGAGAGAGAGAGAGAGAGATAGAAAAAGACTTTTCAAGAGATGATAAAAGAATTAAAGAAAACAGTGGACAGATTCGGGTTGGCTATACCGGTGGTTACCCTTTTTCTCTCATCTTTTCTTTTATATAAATAAAGAAAAGAAAAACATTTTTTTTATTAAGTTTTTGTTAATTGTGGACTTAGGGGTGTCATACGGGTCGACCCGACCCGACCCGAATCCGACCCGAAACCCGATAAGGCCTTATAGGGTCAGGTCTATCGGGTCCAATATACCTTATCAGGTATATCGGGTCAACCCGATAACCCAATAGCGTTATAAGGTCGGGTTTCAGGTTTTAGCTAATTTGTTATCGGGTTATCGGGTTGACCCGATAAACCCGATAAGGTTAAAGTCCATTTAAATTAGTCCATTACTACTAACAACTCTTAACTAATAAACCCAAAAATTTGTTATCGGGTCAACCCGATAAGCTCAACCCGATAAACCCGATAAACCCGATAGACCCGAACCCGATAACCCGATTCCTTATCGGGTCGGGTTATCGGGTTAATTTTTATTTTTCGAAAACCCGATAGACCCGACCCGATAGAGGCTTATCGGGTCGGGTCGACCCGATTGACACCCCTAATTGTGGTTGAGTCCTTTGTGTTTGTGATAAAGTTTATTTTAAGCCTAGTGGCTCGTTGAGCTTAATGCTGAGAGCATGTTTGGCGCGAGAGATTATGAAAAATTATTGAGGCTTAAGATTAGTTTTTTGAAAAATAAGCTTTGGTAAAAAAAAAAAAAAAAAAAAAAAATCTATGTTTGGCAAGCTAAGATTATGAATTATTTTAGAAAAATAAGTTCCCAAAACCAGCTTTTAAAAAACTATGGAGATTATTTTTCACAAATTAATTGATTTTAATCTTTTTTAGCAACAACACCAGCACCACTGCAAAAAAATAAGCTACAATTTTAATCTTTTTCAGCACCAGCAACATCTATTGCCAAACATACCATGAATGTGTTTGTTGGTTTATACGTCTTGTTCTAATAACTAACAGATAAAAAGAGTTCGCACATACTGAGACCTCTTTTTCAACACTCATCAAAACTAGAAGTACGTGTGTTTAAATTGCGGAGTGTTTTGGAAGTAGATTTCAGAGTACCGTTTATCGTCATGCGAATCACACTGAAAACTAGTGTCTCGTCAACATCACACTATAAATCACAGTTAAACCACCTTATTTGTTGTCATCACACTATAAACTAGACCCACTAAACACTAAAAACCACAATTTAAACTAGGGATGAGCATAATAGACTGCAGATCAAACCGGAACGAGAAACCGGACCGAATCGGACTGACTAAACAGATGGAACATATTTCGTCCGGTCCTCAATCCGGTTTGGTCACACAACCGATGATTATGCTTTGTTGGACAAGACCGGACCGACCCGAACTGTAACAAACGTGAAATTTCAAGTCATTATTTTTACTATTTATATTTACTTATTATCATATTTTAAGTAAATTTCATTTACCGAGAGAATTAAACCGCGTACGTCGTAACACGCGCACGTAATTTTTCCGGACTCACTGTAACAATTCATAATTTTGAGGTCATTATTTATTTATTTAATTTTACTTAATATTTTATTTTAAGTAAATTTACTTTTGCGGGTAACTATATAGGTTATTCCGCGTACAACGTTAAACGTACATTTAACTCAAACCGACACCTGAAAATACTCAGTATAACTATTTTTATACATTTTGGTTTCTTACAATCATAATATAAATATCCCATTTTTACTTTTGCATTTTTAGTTAAACTTTGCACATTTTGCATTTTTTTCGCGTTTTCAGCCTACGTTTTTATGTTTTAACGACGTTTTATCACCCCAACAAACTCATGACTCATCTTAAATACTAAAATAGGTTGTATTAATAGGTTTTAACATTTTTATATGATTTAGATTTCTATACTACCCAACAAACTCATGAGTCATTGATGTGTTGTCCTCTTCTTTGCAAGCTTCACATACCACTTGTCTCAAACTCTACACACTTGTCCTCATTTCCCTTCCTCTTCTTACACCACCACACTTCACTACCAACAAGGCATGCAAGATAGATCTCATAACCAAAAATATTCAGCATTTCATTCTTTCTCTCCTCTTTGATCTAGTGTCCATAGATCTTTGGTGTCAAAATTTTGGAGACTTGTTGATTGGTGGTTGTTAGGACTAGTGTTCTTGTTTTTGAACCTTGTTTTCATTCATCAATCCTTGTAAGGAACCAATCACTCACACTTTCATTATACTTCTGTAATTATATGTTTATTTATGTATTTTATATGTTTCATAAGTTTATTATGCTTGGTTATGCTTAGTACATGCTTTGAATTACTATAAATCATTAGAGGACTAGACATGCAAAAATGATTTCTAATCAGGGGTAAAAACGGAATTAACTGCACTAATCAGCTGGACATTAGACCTAAAATAAAAATATTGGCTTAAATATCTATGTCTTGTGGTCATTTTTCCGCGTGGCGCATCCCTTGACGACACCCGATTATTTAACTAAAAATGTTTTCGTGAAACATGTCATATTTTGAGTAACATATTCTAAACGTGAAAATCTCATTGATCTAGTCATTTTCATAACCTGGCCTAGTTTTATGAAATGTAGCTAACATATTAACTTAAACATAGCCGCAAAAATGGGGTTAAGCGGGCTTTTAGAACTCAAGATATCACATTTTTCCCAGGACTGTTGTGATGCTGTTAAAATCAGAACTGGGTAGTTAAGGGTAAATTGGTAATTTCACTACTACTAGGTAATTTTTGACTCAGTGGGACCTACAAATCTAGTTAGTACATTCAAATACCTTTCCGAGGATATAAAGATCATAATTTTTTGACTTACGATTTGCGAGTAATAAAATTTTAAAGATAAACATGTTTGTAAAATTTCTAATAGCTTTGGACTTAAAATTGTAAAAAGTTATTAACTTATAAAAATTGACCCTTGGACTATTAGAAACTTGTCAAATGACACTACTTGACAATTTTTACATAAAAACCGATGTGGTAGGACCCACTATCGGAAATAGACCCGTGAATCCTCTCGTAGACTAAAGAAACTAAAAATGACAAAACTTGGATTTATGACACATTTTGAAACCTTTAAGTTTAATTTTTGAACCATTAGATATCAATTGAACTCTTTGGCTAAAAAGGACATTTTTGAATTAATTTGAACTCTTATGACTTGTCTTGGATTTATGAACTAATAAATTAACATAAGACTTGATTTTATGATAATTTATATAATTCGGACTTGTGAATATTTTTAAAGTGTCAAAACTAAGTCTAAGCAATTATTTAATATTACAAATATTATGTACCAAACATAATTGAAATAATAACCTATAAAACATATAATCATAATTGACTTATTATTTTAGAATCTAAGGCACGCGTATATGTCTAGATTGCTCGTAGGACACTTGCAGTTTATTCATCATTACATTCACTTTGATTGTTCACTTGGTTTTCGGTGAGTTCATAGCCCCACTTTAACTTTTTAAACTGTTTATAAACCCATTGGGGGAGATACATGCTATTTTACAATTTGGACACAAGTGTTTTAAATTGTATGCTTATCAGAACATATTATTGCTAAAGTGCCGATATTGCCAAAATAAGTTCCTAACTGTATCATGAACCATTAATCATTTCCATGTGAACGCGAATATTGTGAATAAGCTTATTGGGATTGACGAATCCCGTTTGTGCGATTAGTTAAGATGCCACAAACGCACTATATTTGAAATTTAGGTAAAATGGCAATTTACCTTTTAGGGCATTGGTTCATTCTATGAACCTTCAGTCATTTTGCGTGTCATAAGCTTAGAGAAATAATAATTATTTACCCATAATTGTATTCGTTGAAATTATTGTTTTAACTCTGAAATCTTGTGGTCTAGTAATTATTTATAAATCTGTGAATTTCACTCAACCTTTGTGTTGACTTTTTAGCATGTTTATCTCAGGTTTCTTTTAGCAGGCATGTGAAGGCGCTCGTATATATTTTGAAGAAAATGCATCATTATCATTCGATAAAGCTTTTAAACATTTATGTTATACTTTTTAAGTTTTATAAACTGGTTGGGACCTCTTAAACTCTGATGTTTTATTTAATCGAATGATAAATTATTTCAAAACGACTCATTTAGAGTCGTTTTCTATAACTTGTACTGTGAGCTATGAAGTAATACCCCAGTGACACTATCTTCCGCTGCGATATTTTGGGGGTGTTACAGAATGGTATCAGAGCTACAGTTATAAAGAACCAAGTTGCATTTAAACCTAGACTATAACTACTTTTTACGTTAAGAGCTGCTTCACTTATTTTTGTCTTCACATTCCGTGCGCCATGCTTACTCTTTAACATATCACTTGTTTATCTATATATAGAATATTTATATAAACATTTCACTAATCTTGACCTCTTACGTTTGTTTCCTGAACTTCATGTCGAACCTTGTTTTCCCTGATCATGTACCTACTCTTACATTCTTGTGATCTATGAAACTTTTTCAAGACATTGTATGTGATTACAATGGTCTCTAAAACTATTTCATAACCTTATATATATCACTTTCATATGATGACGAAACCCGTTACAGTTTATCAACTTCTCTTGATTGTTTCACTCCCCGTGCCTTTATAGTTTCAGAGCATTTTTGCTTATTTTTTGAAGCACCACTATTGATACTATATATATAAAGACTATTTATATACACTTGATTTGCTCTCGACTACTTATATCTATTTACCAGAGCGTTACTCCTTATTTACATAAAGATTAATTATATTAACATTTTACCGATTCTTACCCTTTATATACTCAGTCTCTAGAACATCATGTCAAACTTTACTTATCCCAATTATGTATCTATTTCACTGAGATTCCTAAACTATTAAATACACATTTATTCATTTTGATGATCCCCCTAAAACCTTCTCATACGCTGTGGTTGACACAGTAGTCTCATTTATTTTTCCAAAAATCATTATTGATGCCATGATCTTTAAAAACTTTTCATGACCTTACACAACAGTATTTTACATGAAACCCGTCATAGTCTATCTAAAAACGTTGATTTACTATTACCTCGCTGACTGTTTGGTTATTATTTTATTGTTCGTCATTTTCTTATAAATTTTATAAACCTACTCTGTGTTGTTGCTTAAAACTTCGTTTAACAAGTTTTTTTTTACAAAAGCTGAAGTTCAGCAACTTTCTCTACATTTATCAAGTTCTCTTCCGAAACCTTCATTATTAAAGGTCCGTGATTCTGAACCGGTGTGGACTGTTTTAGAACTGCTTAAAACATCCTTTCTGCGCGTATTTGCCTTATTCGCTTATACTTGTTTTATCACGCGTGTATCAACTTATATTACTTTTTATGTTATAAGATACTTATATAAACTCCATGCTTGTCCAACAACGTACATATCACGAGTATAACTAAGTTAAGTATTTGAAAATTTTATCGAACCTCGGTTAAATATAGTCTAGTCACCTATATTTAACCTAGGGACAGTGGAACATGGTCTGACTGCCTATGTTCAACTTAAAATTTTCAAATACTGAGAATAGTTATATATGGGTTATGTCTAATTGATTTTCTACTTATTTAGTTATTTAATTTTACTTAATATTTTATTTTAAGTAAATTTACTTTTGCGGGTAACTAGACAGGTTATTCTGCATACAACGTCAAACATTCATTTAACTCAAACCGACACCTGAAAATACTCAGTATAACTATTTTATGCATTTTGGTTTCTTGCAATCATAATATATCCCATTTTTACTTTTGCATTTTTAGTTAAACTTTGCACATTTTGCATTTTTTTCGCGTTTTCAGCCTACGTTTTTATGTTTTAACGACGTTTTATTACCGCTAGAATCAAGTCATTATTTTTAACCAAGGAAGGAAATATAGCGGAAGTTGTATTCCCGGGTCGTTTTCCCAACGAAGGCGTGAATGGAATTTCGTGATCTCGATTCGTGAAACGTGTTTGAATAGTGAAAAGGGATATTTTGGATTTTTAACACTAAAATTGAAAATCATAAACTAAAATATACTAAATACGCGATTAAAACAATTAAGTAAAACTTAAATAAGCAAAAAAGTAATGAAAACTAGAAACGCGCAATCACGAAAAATAACCAAGCCTAAAAAGTCAACGATAACAAACAGAAAATAAATCTATACATTACTCAACTAAAAACATTTAATAACCAAAAGTTCAAAACATTAATAAACTTATACTCTAAATCTTAACATAAAGTAATAAAGGAAGGCTACTGATCTACTACTAAAACAAACAAAATGAAAATGAAAGAAGAATACAAATGAAAATGTGGCTCCCTCTAATTTTTTATTTTTTATTTTTTATTATTTTTTTTTTGTTGCTTCCTCTATTCAAACTTGCATCAAAAGATTCAAGTCATATCAAGAGTTTCTAGATATATGCCAAAACTGTTTTAGTATATCTTTGAATATACATTAAGAACATTATTTTTCTCGAGCAGTTAAGCTTCCTCTTCCATTTTTTTCTAATTCACAGCCCACTAAATCAATAAAACTCAATATAACTAAAAGATGCCGTGGTTGCTAAATGGTATATTACTATCGAAAATGAAAAACAACTAGACTGATACATCATTTTAAAAAAAACAATATGAACAATTATAGTTTTATAAGCACTAAACTACTCAAACTATGTCCTATTTCCGAACAACTAAAATCAACAACAAATACATGTACTCATCAACAGATTATTACTTAAAAAAAAAAGAGTGAACAATAATAAAAAAAAAGGAACTTACAAAAAAATAGCTAAAATTGGAAGCGATGAAACAAGGAGATGATATCTTCAAGTGAAAAAAAAAACAAAAGAGAAGTCAAGAAATAAGATGTGGCTGTATCTCCCACTTTTTCATATCTCTTGGCTGCTACTCGTCTTTTTTCGTTCGCTGCTACTACAACTTTTTTTTTTTTTTTTTTTTTTTTTTTTTTTTTTTTTTTTTTATAACAACCGAATTTCTTTTTAAAAAAATGCAAGAACTTTTAATTAAAAAAAAATGTAAAGATTAAAGATTAAAGGAATAAAAAGTAATTAACTAAAACATAAAAATAAATGCTTCAAATTAATAAGATATGAAAGAAACTAGATAAAGATTAATACCTTAAATTATCAAGATTTAATACAAGCTTTAACTATTTTAATTAAAATTAAAACTAATCTAAAAAAACTTAACAAACAAAAAAAAAAAGAAAGAACAAGTAAAAAAGATAGATGAGAGATGGTCTGCTCTTTTCCTTGGCTGCTATTTTATCAATACCTAACCACGTTTCATTCATGGGCCAATATGGGCTTGGTTTGGTTTTTTCTTTGGGTTTAGTTAAGTTACTTAAAAGGGTTTGGTTATTTTTAGGATTTGATTTAAAGGTTAATTAGTGTAGGTTTAGGGTAATTAGGTAGGGGTAAATAGGTGAAATGTGATTTTTGATTTTGGGTTCGTTTTTCCTAGCTCGTCCAAATGCCATATCCCGAGTTTGATTTCGACTCCGTCTTTTTTTTTCATTAAATGCTCAAATGGTGTCGAGTCGATCCGGTAATGTCCATTTTTGCCTTGTTTTCAATCTTTTTGTACCTGAAACACATAAAAACACAAAACACGAATAATTGCAACAATATTTGATCTATTTGGGTGTTTTTGGTCATTTTTTGTGTCTTTAATGGGTATAAAATGATGAGTATTTACACACTCATCAATCCCCCACACTAAACTATTGCTAGTCCCTAGCAATCCGATCATATGAAGTAATGAAAGGAATCAAGTATACCCCGTTTCGACTTTTTATTAAATGCGAGAAATTTAAACTAACATAAAAATAAACAACATGCATGATTATCAAAAATGGTATCATGGAACGGGATTCACACAAAATGGGTGTCTCCAGGGAATTGAAATCGTCATCCTCTTTTTATACTCCCAACTAAGCTTAAACTCAATGTGCAAATGTTTTTGTAAAATGCTAACACTACTTATACTAATAATCTATGTAAGCCGAAACTTAACTTTTCACTCCCACAATTTATTCAAGTTAGGTGACTGTGCTATTTTCAAAATTTTGACCGCAAAAATCGACATTTATTATGGTTGTTATTCGTTTAAGTCAAATACTAATTTACCGGGAACCTCGAAAATCTAAGGATCAAAAGGGCCTTTTCCATGTAGCGGCTTTCTTCTCGGCACATCCCAAACCAGTTGGTTTTAGGTGACCAGGCTTTTGACACCTCACAGAGAATAGTACCGGAGCTTTCGGGGCCTTTGAAATCAACAATCTACTAAATTACCGTTTAACTTTTATACAAAATTGACGAATCCAAGTTCAACTTCCGATTTAAATTTAAGAGAAAGCAAATTTACCATATTTATTAACATACACATCTTTATTTTCACAACATCAAAACTTATTGCATTTTGCAATATCATTCCATTTTTCTTATTTTTATTTTTCATTTTTTTTCATTTTTCATTTTTTTTCATTTTTTTTTTTTTTTTTTTTTTTTTTTTTTTTTAAACTTATATATATATATATTTACATATATGCTTTCTCCAAAATTAAAATAAAAAGTTGAACTCGGGCTCTATATCAAAATTGTATAAAAATTTGTTTTGCATAACAACATGATTTTAACGTTCAAACGTTTGAAAACAGCACGTATTTAAGCAGATTAGGAGCTTCTGGGAGGAAAAGCCATAGATTACTTGTATAAGCTCTAAAGAAAACCAACTACTCTACGCTTAGCAATTTCATTTGCACAAATCGTAAAACCTTAGTCTAATCGTTAAGGAAGCAGCCAGATCAACACTCTGGCAGAGTCGGGATTCCCCTTGTTCTAACCTAATCAAGACTAAACACTTCTTTTTTATTGCAATTTCTTATCTAAAAACGACAAAAATTTTAAAATTTTGGTAAAAAACGGGGGTACTAGGGACTAGAAGGTACACATGTGACAAAATTCGCGAGAATTCCCCCCCACACTTAGAATTGAATATTGCCCTCAATATTCAAAGTACCGGCTATTATGCCGACACTTAGAACGTAAAAAGGTAATACTAATAGCCAAGTGTGGAAACGAAATCTCCATTTTTCACAAAAAAGGTCGAAAAGATATCCCTAGATAAACGTTAGCAAAAGGATAGGATATTGGGCGGCTGGATTGAAAACAGGCGCGGCAATCATCACGATCCAAGGGAAACCTGCAAACAAGGGCAAACAACACGCAAAACAAAGCACAGCAGAGGAATCCCCCCACACTTAGTGTCAGAAAATAGAAAGAAGTCAGAAACATGGGCGATTACCCATGCAATGCTAATGTTTTTGTTTACCGAATCACTAGCTTAACTCGACCCCGAATTCATTTGTTCTTGGGGAAGCATGTGGAAAAGAAAATCTCCATCGGACTTTCATTCAAAATGTTTGGATAAACATTGAAGTACTTGAAAGTTCCACTCCGATGAGATACATCCGGCACCAAAGAATGATAATTTGAGATGCCGGGGTCAAAAATTTTGTCTTCACTCCCGAACGAGTGAAGGATAGGAGAAATCACATCATACGTGATGAAGGGCAGAAAGATTTGAATGATTATCATTAAAAGCTCTTCATAATCAAAAGCAGATTTGTCATTAAAGCTCTTAGGTGGAATTGCAACAAAAGTCTCAGGAAGGAGGGTCGGGATGAAATCATCAATAAGCACATTTTTATGATTAAGAACACCTCCCCCCACACTTGAATCTTCCTCAAGATCAAAATAGAAATGATCATATTCTGGAGGAGATATGATGTGAGAGAGTTCACCGGAGAACTCCTCATGATAAAGATCATTCATATAAAAAAGAAATGAATCATACTCGGGAGGAGAGATATAAGCGTGAGAAGTGGTACTGCCACTACTCATCTCCTCCGAATGATCAATATCAAAGCAAAACGACTCGAAAGACGAGAGAGAAAGATCGGGATGAGACGTGGGATTGCCACTCGAAGATTTGACCGAGAAAGCCTCGATCTTAGAAATGAGAAGATTGATATTCAATAATTTATCACGAAGTAAATCGTCTTTGATTTCAAGAATATCAGTGTTAATCTCTCCATCATTTGGGTCAGAATCCATCACGATCTCAAAATCGATGTCTCCACAAGATAAAGAATCATTATCACTCGAAGTACAATCATTGTCAGAATCGGATGTGGTCAAATAAAGTCAAACAATCTAGGATGCCCAGGAAATAGTCAACTAAAATCAACCACGGATGTGGTCAAATAAAGTCAAACAATCTAGGGCACGATCTCCCTGGAGTTTAGTGTTTCCCCGGGTCGTTAAGTTCCAAAGAAGGTGTGACGTTCTGAAATAGATCGAATTCGTGATCGGGTGAATATTGAATGGAAAAGGGGTTTTGATTTTTGATTTCTAACTACGATTGATGAACGTAAAATAAAAATGAAAGAGGGAATAAAAATGATTATCTAAAAGATACGGAATAAAAAACGTGAAAGAAAAACTAAAAAACGTGAAAGAAAAATTAAAAAGATAAAATCTATTAAATAGAAGCTATCACTATATTTATGTTTTCGTTTTTCTTAAAGTCTAAAAATGGGTACAAATACAATAAAAACTAATTTTATAAAAGAAAATAAAAATCTATAAAAGTTTAGGGGCTAAAAGTGTAAAAAGTAAAAATTAAAAATACTTAAACAAAGACAGGGGCTGAATGGTACTTTTCTGAAACTTGATTATAACTAAAAAAAAACGGTTTTACAAAAAAGACAGGGACCAAAAAGGATGAAACTGAAACTAGTGGACTACCTTGTAAAAAAGGAAAACTTAAAAACGATTTTAGGCTAAAAGAGCCCAGGTTCGAACCTAGGCAATTCCAACTAGTTAAAACTATTTTTTTCTTTTACTTTTCTTTGGAAGAACTGATTAACAACTAATTAAACAAGCTTATACAATTAATATAAGCTTTTCCTAATTCGAACTAAGCTCAAAATTAAGCTCAAAATGAGCTAAGAAACACAGCATCTGCTGCTACACTTCGAAGGACAGGGCAAAATGGCCCGTTTTCAAGGCTAGAAAAAACTTGGAAAGCTACTCTAAAAAATCTACAAAAAATACCTAAGATGCATGAGCTGGGGAACTTAAATAATCTAGAGTTTCAGCTAATGAAAGCTAATGATGAAAGCTATAGAAAATCTTAAAGTTCTGCAAAAACTGGAAAAATCAAATATAAAACTGTTATGCTAAGCTTTGGACTGAATTGGATGAAACTTGTATCTAGGCTTATGGCATTCTATAATAGACTGATTATGAGTTAAGATAAACCTGAAAATTGCAAAAATGAGGTCCAAACTGGGCTAGTTTATGAGGAGCTTATTCTGGGCTTTTCAGACCTTGTTACTGCAGTCACCCACTCAAACCTGTGAAACACTTCAAAAAAGCCAAAGCAAAAGTAAAAACAGCTTATAATAGCTGAGATTAGCTTAAACAAAAGTTAAGAAAGTGCAAATGAACAGTTCACCCCAAATTTACCCACTTTAACCCACTGTGCCAAACACCCTCTTAGTAGAACTGACTTGTGATTAAAACTAGGACACAATGAGTTGACTTGATATTCTGACCTAATAATGATTAAATAACTCCAATAAGCTAAAAAAAAGTAACTGGCAACTTAAAATAAGCTGAAAATAATCTTATTGACCAACTTTGACTAGGTGACTGTTTTTGACTTTTGAATGAAAATTGAGATGTGAACTAAACCAACTATCAAACTACTGAACTGTAACTACCAAAATGACTAATAAACAAGAAAAAATAGTAAAAGCTTAAAAATAAGCACTTCTACAGTGTTCGTTGACCTGAGTTTGACTTTTTTTTTGGTTTTGTGAATTTAAACTAAGTCGACTAAAATAACATACAATAAGCTAAAAACTAGCTTAAATAAGCTAATTGAAATCAGAAAAGGGACTTTAAAACTTTAAACCACAACAAACAAAAAAAACTGAATTAACTTTGAAATTTAAATTATAACATAAAGAGTACAATTCTTTAAAACTTAACTGAAATTTAAATTACATTGACTGAATTTAAATGTTACAATAAGACTGAAATGTAAATGACATTAATTTAAAAAGTTACAATAAGAAATTTTGGTCTAAAACGAGTGACAGTCTTCATTTGTGTTCTTCTTTTCTTTTTATACTTCCAATAAGCTTCCTTGACTCCTCTTGAGCTTTTCCCACTCGTTGGATTAGGCTGACACAATCTGAACCGTCCATCTTGATTTTGGCGGGAAATTGGACTAAGTGGGATTTAACTTATTTGATGCACGTGAAGGTGTTTGGTGAGTAGCTAAGGGGTAGAGGAGGGGGGTTGAGTGCGTGTTCCAGAAAAAGGCATGGGGGAGGGAGGCTTGTTGTCGGGTTTTGGGGAATGGAGAAAAGTGAGTGGTATCCTGGTTTTGTGTTGTGGTTTTTCTTTGGGAGGGATAAGGTTTGACCAAGTTTTGACTTGGTGTTTAGCTGAAACGGGGTAGTAAGGGTTAAGGGTTTATGGGCTTTTGTTTAGTGTTTTGGGCTAAAGGGTTTAATGGGTTAAGGGATTAGGATTTTAGGATTGGGTTTTGTGTGGGTTATTTTGGTGATTGGGCTTTGGTGGGATAAGTGGGCTGGGGTGTATAGGGTTAGTGTTTAGGATTGGGTTTTGGGTTAAGTAAAAACTAAGGGTCCGGATTGGTTTGTTGCTTATTAACACAAGGACCATTTTTTCAATTCCACCAAACATGAGGGATCAAAACTGTAACTTTTCAAAACTTTTTACCCAAAAATCATATTTTTAATATTTTGATTTTCAAAAGACTTGGGTTGACTTTTATTTTAAAATAAATGCATAGGGACTATTTTTGACGAATTTTGAAACTTAGGGGACTGAAACTGCCAATTTTATAAACTTTGCTCGTTTTTCAACTGTTTTCACTTATTTTGCATCTGAATCATATAAAACACAATTTTGGGATATTTTCTGTATTTTGATGCATTTTTGAGCGTTTTTGAATGTTTTGCAGTTCAGATTTAACCAAAAATGATGAGTATTTACACACTCATCAATCCCCCACACTAAACTATTGCTAGTCCCTAGCAATATTTTTGAAAATTTAATGGATTTTATCTCTTTACCAAAAGCCATTACTTCTGGAGTAGCCAAATGTTTCAGTTCAAGTAAGAACTATGGTACACTGATAACCATATGATTTTGAGCAAATCATCAGCTGTCAACGGGTTTGATTTGTCTTTACCAAAAGCCGTTTGCTTCTGGACTAGCCAACTCTTAGATAAAATACAGTTATTATCTTTGGTGAGCTGATTACCAATTATGGTTTTTCCACTGCCTTTACCACAAGCCATAACCTTGCGGGCTAGCCAACTCTTCACTTATAAAGATATGGTGAGTCGAATACCATACAATTTTGGGCAAATTGCAAGCCATAAACGGATTTGATTTATCTTTACCAAGAGCCGTTTGCTCCTGGATTAGCCAATCCTTATGTGGGTTAGACATGGCGGACTGATAACCATTTATTACGTTCTAAGTGAGAAAAAAAAATTAAAATTTTGGCCAAAATGGAGGAAATAGGTGATAAATATGATAAAATTCGCTAGAATTCCCCCCCACACTTAGAACTGAATATTGCCCTCAATATTCAAAGTACCGGCTATTATGCCGACACTTAGAACGTAAAAAGGCAATACTAATAGCCATTATTTTATATATACACCTTTTTTTTTTTTTTTTTTTTTTTTTTTTTTTTTTTTTTTTTTTTTGAAACTTGAAATGTACATATATACACATGCGGGGCATCTCCCCCACACTTAGGTGTTAGAAAAGAGAAAGAAGTCAGAAATATGGGTGAAAACCCATATGGTTTGCTAATATTTTTGATAACCGAGTCACTTAGCTTGACTCGACCCCACATTCATTTGTTCTTGGGGAAGTATCATGTGGAAGAGATAATCTCTATCGGACTTTCATTCAAGATGTTTGGACAAACATTTGAAGCACGTGAAAGTTCCACACCGATGAGATGTAATCCCGGCTCAAGAGAATGATATATGGGAATGCCGGGGTCAAATATAGTATCTTCATTCCCGAAGGAGTGAAGAACAGGAGAAGCTACGGGATAGGTGAAGAAGAGAAAGAAAACCATGATGAAAATCATGATTAACTCGTCATCACCCACAGGAGAATTCATAATAACATGAATCTCATCTTTTAAGCTCGTTTGATCAAGACATATCCCGGGTGTGTCTAGATCAAAGTAGAAACTATCATACTCCGGTGGAGATATGATATGAGTGAGTTCACAGGAGAACTCCTCAAAGGTGAATGAATCATATTCTGGATTGATGTGAGTGAGTTCACAGGAGAACTCATCAAAGGTAAATGATTCATAATCGGGGAGAGAATTATGAGAATGAGAAGTGGTACTGCCACTAATCTTCTCTCCCATAGGATCAAAAGTAAAGGCTTCAAATTCCGGTATAGAATCATCGGAACAAATATCACTATCCTTAATGGGGATAGGAGACGAAATGGGTTTCTCTTTGAAAGCCTCGATTTTAGAAATGAGAAGACTGACATTCAATAATGTAGCACGAAGGGCTTCATCTTGGATTTCAGTGTCAGTTTCTTCATCATTCTCTTCTTCTAAGCTGACTAGCTCAGAAGGTAATTCTTCCACATAAACGATGTCTCCACAAGATAACGAATCGTCATCAGTAAAATCGGAGAACATCTCATCATGATCAATTTGGAAGATAGAAGGAGGAAGAGGGATATCGCACAAATGCTCGAGGATCCCCTGTGACTCTCTGTGGATTGGAACAAGGTCCTCAACACTAGACTTTATGAATTCGTCCGATTCCTTTTCAGGAACAGTGTCAAGAAGCTCATTCCCCATGATAAGAGAGTGAGTGTGAATCTCGGGTGCGATAAGTTCAGACTGAGGGAGATAAGAAAGACTAGCACACATAGAGTTTATATTTTTCATGTGTTCTTCTGCTAGCAATTCTTGCATACTCTTATCTCCCTGTGCATCCACGGAAGGAGTCTCAACTGATGAACTGGATGATTCTTTGTAATATTCCATCATTTGAATAGAATCCTCATCATCATCATCATCATGAATGAAACGGAATTGAGAGCTAGATCTGGCTGCTTTTTCTCTTTGAATTGATTCCTTAACAGATTTTTCAAAAGCATTTTGGGAATCTATTTTAGCAGCACGTTCTTCGGCTAACAATTCTCTCATGGATTTTTCTTTTGGATTATCACGGGAATGTCTCAAATCTTTCACTAAATTTAGAAGATCTAGGAGAAGATTTTGAGGAGGTGGCTGAGGCTGAGGTGCCTGATCCATCTGGTACTGTGGAGGTGGGTCTTGATACGGATAGTCATAGATGTTACAAGGAATTGGATTCCCTGCTTGACAATCAGAGCTGAAATGGGGACCTCCACAGTACTCACAACAATATGATTGTTGTGACTGGCATGGTGAATAATATGGAGTCTGGTAATTCTGAGTGTCAAAAGTGTTTCCAGCTTGACACTCAAATCCTTGGTGAGGACCTCCACAAAATTCACACGAGTTATGTTGATTATACGAAGATAGGTCGGGCTGTGGTGGGTAGTAGGAAAAATTTGAGGAGTCGTGAAATGAGGTCGGATTAGGATCATAATCAAATGAATTCCTCGAACCACAAAACAAACAACTCCCGTTCCGAATATCATTACCACACTGTACACACGTACACCAGCGACATGGTGAACCAAAAAGAGGCTCACCACAACCGACACAAGGAATAAACGATTCCATTTGAGAGTTAAGAGAAGGAATCGGTTCATTCAAAGAATCAACAAAACCAACATGGTGATCCGAATGACTATCAAGTCTCGAAGAACATTTTGAAAAATCCGGAGGTGGGACAAGTGGTGTGCTCTGAGAGCTAGCAATTTCCACCACTTCCGTTTTAGTCCCCGGTTCTTGTTCTTGAGAAACGTTAAGATTAGGCAAGTCATTATTTTTAGTCACCGCCCTAAGCTCTGCACGATTTCTCCTAACCGTAAATTGTGAAAGGGTTGGATCAAATCTTGACGGTTTGTGAGCAATTGTGGGCTCAGATTTTTGGACAACCGCGGGTTGGACGTATTTAGCACTTCCAATGTCAGAGGGAAGTACTTGGTCCTTTGTCACCCCGGTTTCTCGTTCCATTTCCCTCAACGGAGAGAGAATAGGAATCGATGGTCCAGAATCAACACGACATCTCGAAATTTTTGACAAGGCCTGAAGTTTTTCAATGTTGATCTCAAAGGCCCTTGATTCAAAGAAATCGTCTTCGAGAGACGCCATGAGAATCAAATATAAGAGGGGTAGGAGAAGTTAGAATCAAAAGGATAGAGGGTAAAGGGATGAAGAATCAAAAAGGGTAGGAGGGTAAAGATGAATATTTTTGGATTTTTGAAATACATTTTTTTTTTTTTTTTTTTTTTTTTTTTTTTTTTTTTTTTTTTTTTTGTTTTTGTTTTTTGAAAAGTGAAAATGAAAACAAATCCAATCAAAACAAGATCGAGGCAAAACGACAGTGAACTTAAACCAATAATCACAAGATGAATGGCTTCTTTGAAAAAGGTACACCACTCACAAGGATACAAAGGCAAGTTTTAATCTTTAGTTTGGGAACTTATTATGGCCGTACCCCCAGTTAGGTAGTACTCAATCTTGGTTTTCGATGGTAAATTTTTATTGTTGTTATTATTAAACAAAGAAAATGGAAAATCTTTTTGTATTTTTATTTTTATCTTATATATATATATACATAGAAACAAAAGAAAATTATTTTTGTGTTTTATATGTTTTATGGAAGATTGAAATACGATATTTTTGGTTATCGATCCGTCAACGATTAAAACGATATTTTTTTTTTTTTTTTTTTTTTTTTTTTTTTTGTTTATATATATATAAGAATATAGACAAAGATGGATAATATACAATGGATGAATATCCAACAATCACTGATTCTTCAAAAACGATCTACGCAGCACACCTCCCCGGCAGCGGCGCCAAAATTTGATTCGCTGGAATCAAGTCATTATTTTTAACCAAGGAAGGAAATACAGCGGAAGTTGTATTCCAGGGTCGTTTTCCCAACGAAGGCGTGAATGAAATTTCGTGATCTCGATTCGTGAAACGTGTTTGAATAGTGAAAAGGGATATTTTGGATTTTTAACACTAAAATTGAAAATCATAAACTAAAATATACTAAATACGCGATTAAAACAATTAAGTAAAACTTAAATAAGCAAAAAAGTAATGAAAACTAGAAACGCGCAATCACGAAAAATAATCAAGCTTAAAAAGTCAACGATAACAAACAGAAAATAAATCTATACACTACTCAACTAAAAACATTTAATAACCAAAAGTTCAAAACATTCATAAACTTATACTCTAAATCTTAACATAAAGTAATAAAGGAAGGCTACTGATCTACTCTTTACTAAAACAAACAAAATGAAAATGAAAGAAGAATACAAATGAAAATGTGGCTCCCTCTAATTTTTTTTTTTTTATTTTTTATTATTTTTTTTTTGCTGCTTCCTCTATTCAAACTTGCATCAAAAGATTCAAGTCATATCAAGAGTTTCTAGATATATGCCAAAACTGTTTTAGTATATCTTTGAATATACATTAAGAACATTATTTTTCTCAAGCAGTTAAGCTTCCTCTTCCATTTTTTTCTAATTCACAGCCCACTAAATCAATAAAACTCAATATAACTAAAAGATGCCGTGGTTGCTAAATGGTATATTACTATCGAAAATGAAAAACAACTAGACTGATACATCATTTTAAAAAAAACAATATGAACAATTATAGTTTTATAAGCACTAAACTACTCAAACTATGTCCTATTTCCGAACAACTAAAATCAACAACAAATACATGTACTCATCAACAGATTATTACTTAAAAAAAAAAGAGTGAACAATAATAAAAAAAAAGGAACTTACAAAAAAATAGCTAAAATTGGAAGCGATGAAACAAGGAGATGATATCTTCCAGTGAAAAAAAAAACAAAAGAGAAGTCAAGAAATAAGATGTGGCTGTATCTCCCACTTTTTCATATCTCTTGGCTGCTACTCGTCTTTTTTCGTTCGCTGCTACTACAACTTTTTTTTTTTTTTTTTTTTTTTTTTTTTTTTTTTTTTTTTTTATAACAAGCGAATTTTTTTTTAAAAAAATGCAAGAACTTTTAATTAAAAAAAAAATGTAAAGATTAAAGATTAAAGGAATAAAAAGTAATTAACTAAAACATAAAAATAAATGCTTCAAATTAATAAGATATGAAAGAAACTAGATAAAGATTAATACCTTAAATTATCAAGATTTAATACAAGCTTTAACTATTTTAATTAAAATTAAAACTAATCTAAAAAAAACTTAACAAACAAAAAAAAGAAAAGAAAGAACAAGTAAAAAAGATAGATGAGAGATGGTCTGCTCTTTTCCTTGGCTGCTATTTTATCAATACCTAACCACGTTTCATTCATGGGCCAATATGGGCTTGGTTTGGTTTTTTCTTTGGGTTTAGTTAAGTTACTTAAAAGGGTTTGGTTATTTATAGGATTTGATTTAAAGGTTAATTAGTGTAGGTTTAGGGTAATTAGGTGGGGGTAAATAGGTGAAATGTGATTTTTGATTTTGGGTTCGTTTTTCCTAGCTCGTCCAAATGCCATATCCCGAGTTTGATTTCGACTCCGTCTTTTTTTTTCTTCATTAAATGCTCAAATGGTGTCGAGTCGATCCGGTAATGTCCATTTTTGCTCTGTTTTCAATCTTTTTGTACCTGAAACACATAAAAACACAAAACACGAATAATTGCAACAATATTTGATCTATTTGGGTGTTTTTGGTCATTTTTTGTGTCTTTAATGGGTATAAAATGATGAGTATTTACACACTCATCAACGTTTTATCACCCCAACAAACTCATGACTCATCTTAAATACTAAAATAGGTTATATTAATAAGTTTTAACATTTTCATATGTTTTAGATTTCTATACTACCCGGTTTTACATTTCGCGTTTTAAAAACTACACATTTTCAATTACCGGGATCAAAATACACCTTATAATACATCAAATAATACAAAATTAAAACACTAAACTCCCATTACCCTCACATCCACATTTTTCCCTCCTCTAGTGGGTGTCTTGGTGAGTCATTGATGTGTTGCCATCTTCTTTGCAAACTTCACATACCAGTTGTCTCAAACTCTACACACTTGTCCTTATTTCCCTTCCTCTTCTTACACCACCACACTGCACTACCAAAAAGGCATGCACGATAGATCTCATAACCAAAAATATTAAGCATTTCATTCTTTCTCTCCTCTTTGATCTAGTATCCATAGATCTTTGGTGTCAAAAATTTGGAGACTTGTTATTGGTGGTTGTTAGGACTAGTTTTCTTGTTCTTGTTCTTGATCCTTGTTTTCATTCATCAATCCTTGTAAGGAACCAATCACTCACACTTTCATTATACTTCTGTAATTATATGTTTATTTATGTATTTTATATGTTTCATAAGTTTATTATGCTTGGTTATGCTTGGTACATGCTTTGAATGACTAGAAATCATTAGAGGACTAGACATGCAAAAATGATTTCTAATCAGGGGTAAAAATGAAATTAGCTGCACCAATAAGTGGACATTAGACCTAAACTAAAAATATTGTCTTAAAGATCTATGTCTTGTGGTCATTTTTCCGAGTGGCGCATCCCGTGACGACACCCGATGATTTAACTAAAAACGTTTTCGTGAAACATGTCATATTTTGAGTAACAGATTCTAAACGTAAAAAAGCTCATTGATCTATTCATTTTCATTACTTGGCCCAGTTTTATGCAATGTAGCTAACATATTAACTTAAACGTGGCTGCAAAAATGGGGTTAAACGGGCTTGTAGAACTCTAGATATCACATTTTTCCCAGGACTGTTGTGATGTTGTTAAAATCATAACTGGGTAGTTAAGGGTAAATTGGTAATTTCACTACTGCTAGATAATTTTTGACTCAGTGGGACCTACAAATCTAGTTAGTACACTCAGATACCTTTTCGAGGATATAAAGATTATAATTTTTTGACTTACTGTTTGCGAGTAATAAAATTTTGAAGATAAACATGTTTATAAAATTTCTAACAGCTTTGAACTTAAAATCGTAAAAAGTTATTAACTTATAAAAATTGGCCCTTGGTATAACAACCTAATTTCCGTTATAGCATTTGAACTTTTGAATACGAATTTAACCCTAAGTGAACTATACGTTATGGATGAAAAGCTACAAGATACGAAGTTTTAACCTAAGTTATATGGAAGTCGACCCAACTTATGTACATGAGTACATATCACACGTTACCTAGGACTATAAGGGGTCCGATTTTAGTAAAAACTTGTACACAACAATATTATTTATAAACATGGCTAGATACATTGAAGTTTGAAAAAGATTGGTCACCAAGTCCTCCCCTATATTCGGCCATATTTCCAGCCACTCTCCCTTTCCCTTCTCACTTATAATAACCGAATATATATAACATTTACATCTTCACACAAACCCTAAAACTAAAACAGTCGGCTGCTCATCCTCCTGTCCATTCGAATCAAACCAGAGGAACACAAACGTTGCTGTCAAGAAGGAAGGAGAAAGAACAAGACGAGTTGGTGTAATCGTTGGTGTCTTGTTTATGCAATCCGAGCCCTAAGTTTTCCTATTCGATTCTTGTTTTCAGTCGACATCCAGGTATCATTGTATCTTTACTGCTCACGTTAATTCGACATATATACATCTATATCATGACTAATATAAGTTATAAGAAATCATTAAGAATCGGTTGGGAAGGCCCTTTTATGCCTCATTAAATTTTCACATAAAATAACAAACCTATACGACTTATGAAACTGTTTTGTGTCGCATATTATGGCCTGTTTTGGATGTCATTTTTCCAGCTTATGTCGACATTTATATAACCAATAACAAGCCCTAAGAATCTGTCTTAATTAGTCATTAATGAGGCGTGTAAGATCTGGAAACCTTAGACTGTTTTAACATGCAACTTATATGATTTTATGTGAAGGTCTTTGTCATGTTTTTTGCTCGTAAACCTGGTATATGTGAATTGTTTTATGTCATATTTTGTATCTGTGTTTGTGTTGTATTCCAGCCCTAAGGTTAACCTAAATATCTACATGAAACGAGCCCTAATAATTGACTTAAATTGCTCATTAAATGAGACTTGAAATAGAAACCCTAGGCGTATGTATGGAGTGTAACGAGGGTATGTATGGTTATGATTTTATGTGAATTTGTTATGCTTGTGGCTCATTTATCTTTGGGATATTGTGGGCTGTTTTGTGTGTCGAATTTAGGGTCTAACCTGATGTTAATATGATGTTTAAAACATGTCTTGTGAACTATAAAGGTCTTGTGTGCGTTGGTACAATTAAACATGTGATATAATGACTTAAAACGGGTTTTTGAAGGGGACAGTTTTGAAAGCTGAATTTGTGTGCGCTATAGCTTGAGTTTTATAAGGGTATAATACTGGATCTTTGCTTGTAAACTTTGTTTAATATCTTAATTAAGTTTTCCAATTGGTTTGGAGTGAATTGGAGTAGTATTGGTCATGTTTTTGAATTTTATGGGATCATGTGTCAAATTTGAGTTTTTGGAACTTAAAATCAGTCGGTGTTTATGAATTTTAATTTTCAAACCACAAGGAACTGAGAGCTCTCCTTTTACAGGAGTAATATATAAGTTATGTGTGACTTCCTGGAATTTTTGTGGAATTTTATGAAGTGTCTCAATGGGTTAATTATAGGCAAACTTTCTGTATGTATGTGCAGTTAACTTTCTGAACAGGTTTGGAAAGATGATTTTCAAAACAGTACTTGTGCTTGGTAATAAAATCTATAAAAAAATTTGAATGTACTTAACTGATATGGGAATCACTGAGAATTATTTCAGAATTTTTGGAGCTTAATTGGCAGGCATGAAAAATCATAAGAATGTGATCCAGATTCACTAATATATCCTAATTAAGTGATATATGATTTAGAAGTAACTATAAACCCTAAGTTTGATTAATTATGAATGTAACCCTAACTTACTAATTATGTAAACTTGCTAAATATGGAAAGTTACTAATTCGGGAAAGTTACTAAATATGAAAAGTTACTAAATATGGAAAGTTGCTATAAATAGCAGGAAACCCTGAATACGTCAATCTGAATAACAATAAGTACTGAATCAGTAATAACTTATGAAATGGTTCTTAAATAATAAGACGATCATTAATTCGTGTAGATTCGCTGAAGAAGGAGTAACTTCCGATCCATGTGTTTTCTGATATGGTTTCATTTGCGGTTTGAGGTACATATATTCTATCCTTTTTCAGTAGGGATTTCTCATGACTTCTCGATCCTTGACTTGATTCATTTGCTTTGATATGATTCCGTTTGATATGATTCGTTGATATGATCCGTTTGATATTATCATTTTGATATGATTCTGTTTGCTATCCATTCTGTTATGATGATCTGTATATTATCTCATTGATATGAGATTCTGTTCTGTTGATATGCTCTGATTGATTATGCTATAGTAGCTCTGTTATGATTATGGATAGCTTTGTTTTGCTTTATTTTGCATGTTCTGTTCTGTTGCCCGAGCTGTTTCTGAACTAGCCATGGAGGTACCATGGCCATGTCATTGAGTCACCAATGGCATGACACTTTCTGTGGAGGTGTGATTGATCCACATCGTCCCCTTCTGTTCAGTTATGATGTTTGTGCACATTGGCCATTATGATATATGTATATACCTGTCATGAGCAGGTGTATATATATGATCTGTTTTGCAGGGGGCGTATGGATGCATCCTAGGTATATGTTTGGTGTGATTATGATGTGATTGGGTTGTGCGTGCCATGCACCCCATTTCACTTCTGGTACATTTGAGTCTGCAGCTCCTTGTACAACTTATGATTTGATGAATATATGGATATGATTATCATTATGTGACTAAGCATGTGGCATGCTTTCTGAGCTCGTTGGGCATTTCCTTATGATATTATGATTTGATTCCGTTTGGTTCTGGATTTCCTTATGATACTTATGACTCACTTCTGTTTTGCTTCTTATGATATATGACATTTTGTTCAGTTGATCCTTGATCTCTTATTCGTTGGCAGATGATATTCGTCCAGCAGGAGCTTATGTTCCTTTTCCCTATATTTATATATATGCTTCGATTATTTTTTTTTGGTTATATCTGTTCACTGGTCTTTTTAAGCTCAGCCGCATTTCTTTTTCTGCGACAAGTTTTAGGTTGGAAGCTGGGTTTGAGTGAAGAGTGTATAGGAGCTCTTAGTGGACTGTCCTGACGATAGACACCCATTTGCTGCTGGATTAGATTTGGATTCATTTTCAGTTAGATTAGTTTTGATTTGTATTTGGCTTTGGAACTCATTTTGGGATGTTAGTATTTCATTATTACCTTAGAATACATTTGTAACTATTATGTTTATAAGTCTTCCGCTTGCATTTGTATGTTCTGATTGACACCATAATGTGGCATTTTGACCCTTGTCGGGTTGGGGTGTTACACTTGGACTATTAGAAACTTGTCAAATGACACTACTTGACCATTTTTACATAAAAACCGAAGTGGTAGGACCCACTATCGGAAATAGACCCGTGAATCCTCTCGTAGACTAAAGAAACAAACTTGGATTTATAACACATTTTGAAACTTTTAAGTTTAATTTTTGAACCATTAGATATCAATTGAACTGTTTGGCTAAAAAGGACATTTTTGAATTAATTTGAACCCTTATGACATGTCTTGGATTTATGGACTAATAAATTAACATAAGACTTGATTTTATGAAAACTTATATAATTCGGACTTGTGAATATTTTTAAAGTGTCAAAACAAAGTCTTAGCAATTATTTAATATTACAAATATTATGTAACAAGCATAATTGAAATAATAACCTATAAAGCATATAGACATAATTGCCTTATTATTTTAGAATCTAAAGCACGCATATATGTCTAGGTTGCTCGTAGGACACTTGCGGTTTATTCATCACTACATTCACTTTGATTGTTCACTTGGCTTTCGGTGAGTTCATAGCCCCACTTTAACTCTTTAAACTGTTTATAAACCCAGTGGGGGAGATACATGCTATTTTACAATTTGGACACAAGTGTTTTAAACTGTATGCTTATCAAAACATATTATTGCTAAAGTACCGATATTGCCAAAATAAGTCCCTAATTGTATCATGAACCATTAATCATTTCCATGTGAACACGAATATTGTGAATAGGCCTATTGGGATTGATGAATCCCGTTTGAGCGATCAGTTAAGATGCCACAAACCCACTAATTTGAAATTTAGGTAAAATGACAATTTACCTTTTAGGGCATTGGTTCATTCTATGAACCTTCAGTCAGTTTGCGTGTCATGAGCTTAGAGCAATAAAATATTTACTCATAATTGTATTCGTTGCAATTATTATTTTAACTCTGAAATCTTGTGGACTAGTAATTATTTATAAATCTGTGAATTTCACTCAACATTTGTGTTAACTCTTTAGCATATTTATCTCAGGTTTCTTTTAGCTGGCATGTGAAGGCGCACAGATATATTTTGAAGACAATGCATCATTATCATTCGATAAAGCTTTTAAACATTTATGTTATACTTTTTAAGTTTTATAAACTGGTTGGGACCTCTTAAACTCTGATGTTTTATTTAATCGAATGATAAATTATTTCAAAACGTCTCATTTAGAGTCGTTTTCTATAACTTATACTGTGAGCTATGAAGTAATACCCCAGTGACACTATCTTCCGCTGCAATATTTTGGGGATGTTACAGAATGGTATCAGAGCTACAGTTATAGAGAACCAGGTTGCATTTAAACCTAGACTATAACTACTTTTTACGTTAAGACCTGCTTCACTTATTTTTGTCTTCACATTCCGTGCGCCATGCTTACTCTTTAACATATCACTTGTTTATCTATATATATACTATTTATATAAACGTTTGACTAATTTTGACCTCTTACATTTGTTTCCCGAACTTCATGTCGAACCTTGTTTACCCCGATCATGTACCTACTCTTACATTCTTGTGATCTATGGGACTTTTTCAAGACATTGTATGTGATTACAATGGTCTCTAAAGCTATTTCATAACCTTATATATATCATTTCATATGATGACGAAACCCGGTACAGTTTATCAACATCTCTTGATTGTCTCACTCCCCGTGCCTTTATAGTTTCTGAGCATTTTTGCTTATTTTCTGAAGCACCACTATTGATACTATATATATAAAGACTATTTATATACACTTGATTTGCTCTCGACTACTTATATCTATTTACCAGAACGTTACTCATTATTTACATAAAGATTAATTCTATAAATATTTTATCGATTCTTACCCTTTATATACTCAGTCTCCAGAACATCATGTCAAACTATACTTATCCCTATTATGTATATATTTCACCGAGATTCCTAAACTATTAAATACGCATTTATTCATTTTGATTATCCCCCTAAAACCTTCTCATACGCTGTGGTTGACACAGTGGTCTCATTTATTTTCCCAAAAATCGCCAGTGATGTCATGATCTTTAAAAACTTTTCATGACCTTACACAACAGTATTTTACGTGAAACCCGTCATAGTCTATCTATTTACCTTGGCAATTTCACTACCATTTTATAAACAACTTCGTTATTACCATATAAACTTTCTTTCACTATATTACAAATGGATTTACTACTCTCCAAAGAACTACCTTACAAATACCTTGTAAACGAGTAACCATACTTACTATCAACACATAAACTGTTTTGTTAGTCTCATATAAACCATTTTGCAAGCACCTTAAAAACGGTTTTGCCATTAACTTAACCATTTTACTATCGCTTTATAAACCATTTTTTTTGCAAAAAATTTAATAAATTGTTTGCCACCCTCTCGCAAATTAATCTATCACAATCTTATAAACTAAATCACTGATATACTACTACTACATAAACTGTTTGGGACTAGTTCCAAATAAACTATTTTATTACCACCTTGCAAATAGTTCTGTCAATTACCTTATACCAAAAATTTTCACCATCCTATAAACCATTCTGTTTCTTTTTTACAAATAACACTACCCTTGTCTTATTAACTAAAAACGCTGATTTACTATTATCTCGCTGACTATTTGGTTATTATTTCATTGTTCGTCATTTTCTTATAAATTTTATAAACCGATTCTGTGTTGTCGCTTAAAACTTCATTTAACAAGTTCTTCTTTACAAAAGCTGAAGTTCAGCAACTTTCTCTACATTCATAAAGTTCTCTTCCGAAACCTTCATTATTAAAGGTCTGTGATTCTGGCCCGGTGTGGACTGTTTTAGAACTGCTTAAAATATCTTTTCTGCGCGTATTTGCCTTATTCGCTTATACTTGTTTTATCACGCGTGTATCAACTAATATTACTTTTTATGTTATAAGATACTTATATAAACTCCATATTTTTCCAACAACGTACATATCACGAGTATAACTAAGTTAAGTATTTGAAATTTCTATCGAACCTCGGTTAAATATAGTCTAGTCACCTATATTTAACCTAGGGACAGTGGAACATGGTCTGACTACCTATGTTCAACTTAAAATTTTCAAATACTGGGAATAGTTATCTATGGGTTATGTCTAATTGATTTTCTACTTAATTTCCGAAAGTCACAAAATTCTTGTGTGAGTATAATTAATTCATGGGTATTAAGCAGATTCTTACTCTAGCCTTACCCCGTGTAGTTAACCTTGCTTTACACCGTATTCCGAGTCAACGAGAATCGAACTGCATCGCTAATTATTCTAGACTTCATTCCTTACGAGTAACCACACCTCCTCACTGACATTGCTTCGGCACTAACACTAACTGAATCACGAGGACGTGATTCCCTTTTAACGGTTGGGTGATGTAACAACCGTGAAATTTCGAGTCATTATTTTTACTATTTATATTTACTTATTATCATATTTTAAGTAAATTTCGTTTACCGAGAGATTTAAACCGCGTATGTCGTAACACGCACCCGTAATTTTTCCGGACTCACTATAACAATTCACAATATTGAGGTCATTATTTAGTTATTTAATTTTATTTAATATTTAATTTTACTTAATATTTAATTTTAAGTAAATTTACTTTTGCGGGTAACTGGATAGGTTATTCCGCGTACAACGATAAAAGTTCGTTTAACTCAAACCGACACCTGAAAATACTCAGTATAACTATTTTTATGCATTTTGGTTTCTTACAATTATAATATAAATATCCTATTTTTACTTTTGCATTTTTAGTTAAACTTTGCACATTTTGCATTTTTTTCGCGTTTTCAGCCTACGTTTTTATGTTTTAACGACGTTTTATCACTCCAACAAACTCATGACTCATCTTAAATACTAAAATAGGTTATATTAATAAGTTTTAACATTTTTATATGTTTTAGATTTCTATACTACCCGGTTTTACATTTCGCGTTTTAAAAACTACACATTTTCAATTACAGGGATCAAAATACACCTTGTAACACATCAAATTATACAAAATTAAACCACTAAACTCCCATTACCCTCACATCCATATTTTTCCCTCCTCTAGTGGGTATCTTGGTGATTCATTGATGTGTTGTCCTCTTCTTTGCAAGCTTCACATACCACTTGTCTCAAACTCTACACACTTGTCCTCATTTCCCTTCCTCTTCTTACACCACCACACTTCACTACCAATAAGGCATGCAAAATAGATCTCATAACCAAAAATATACAACATTTCATTCTTTCTCTCCTCTTTGATAGTGTCCATAGATCTTTGGTGTCAAAAATTTGGAAACTTGTTGATTGGTGGTTGTTAGGACTAGTGTTCTTGTTCTTGATCCTTGTTTTCATTCATCAATCCTTGTAAGGAACCAATCACTCACACTTTTATTATACTTCTGTAATTATATGTTTATTTATGTATTTTATATGTTTCATAAGTTTAGTATGCTTGGTACATGCTTTGAATTACTAGAAATCATTAGAGGACTAGACATGCAAAAATGATTTCTAATCAGGGGTAAAAACGGAATTAACTGCACCAATCAGTGGAAAATAGACCGAAACTAAAAATATTGGCTTAAAGATCTATGTCTTGTGGTCATTTTTACGGGTAGCGCATCCCGTGACGACACCCGATGATTTAACTAAAAATGTTTTCGTGAAACATGTCATATTTTAAGTAACAGATTCTAAACGTTAAAAGCTCATTGATCTAGTCATTTTTATTACTTGGCCCAGTTTTATGAAATGTAGCTAACATATTAACTTAAACGTGGCCGCAAAAATGGGGTTAAGCGGGCTTGTAAAACTCTAGATATCACATTTTTCCCAGGACTGTTGTGACGCTGTTAAAATCAGAACTGGGTAGTTAAGAGTAAATTGGTAATTTCACTACTGCTAGATAATTTTTGACTCAGTGGGACCTATAAATCTAGTTAGTACACTCAGATACCTTTACTGGGTTATAAAGATCATAATTTTTCGACTTACGGTTTGCGAGTAATAAAATTTTAAAGATAAACATGTTTATAAAATTTCTAACAGCTTTGAACTTAAAATTGTAAAAAGTTATTAACTTATAAAAATTGACCCTTGGACTATTAGAAGCTTGTCAAATGAAGCTACTTGACCATTTTTACATAAAAACGAAAGTGGTAGGACCCACTATCGAAAATAGACCCGTGAATCCTCTCGTAGACTAAAGAAACTAAAAATGACAAAACTTCGATTTATGACACATTTTGAAACCTTTAAGTTTAATTTTTGAACCAACAGATATCAATTGAACTCTTTGGCTAAAAAGGACATTTTTGAATTAATTTGAACCATTAGGAATTGTTTTGGATTTATGAACTAATAAATTATTATAAGACTTGATTTTATGATAACTTATATAATTCGGACTTGTGAATATTTTTAAACTGTCAAAACTAAGTCTTAGCAATTATTTAATATTACAAATATTATGTTCCAAGCATAATTGAAATAATAACCTATAAAACATATAGACATAATTGCCTTATTATTTTAGAATCTAAGGCACGCGTATATGTCTTGGTTGCTCGTAGGACACTTGCGGTTTATTCATCACTACATTCACTTTGATTGTTCACTTGGCTTTAGGTGAGTTCATAGCCCCACTTTAACTCTTTAAAATGTTTATAAACCCATTGGGGGAGATACATACTATTTTACAATTTGGACACAAGTGTTTTAAACTGTATGCTTATCAGAACACGTTATTGCTAAAGTACCAATATTGCCAAAATAAATCCCTAACTGTATCATGAACCATTAATCATTTCCATGTGAACGCGAATATTGTGAATAGGCCTATTGGGATTGACGAATCCCGTTTGTGCGATTAGTTAAGATGCCACAAACCCACTATATTTGAAATTTAGGTAAAATGACAATTTACCTTTAAAGGCATTGGTTCATTCTATGAACCTTCAGTCAGTTTGCGTGTCATGAACTTAGAGCAATACTAACTTTTTACCCATAATTGTATTCGTTGCAATTATTATTTTAACTCTGAAATCTTGTAGTCCAGTAATTATTTATAAATCTATGAATTTCACTCAACCTTTGTGTTGACTTTTTAGCATGTTTATCTCAGGTTTCTTTTAGCTGGCATGTGAAGGCGCACAAATATATTTTGAAGAAAATGCATCATTATCATTCGATAAAGCTTTTAAACATTTATGTTATACTTTTTAAGTTTTATAAACTGGTTGGGATCTCTTATACTCTGATGTTTTATTTAATCGAATGATAAATTATTTCAAAATGTCTCTTTTAGAGTCGTTTTCTATAACTTGTACTGTGAGCTATGAAGTAATACCCCCGTGACACTATCTTCCGCTGCGATATTTTGGGGGTGTTAAAGAATGGTATCAGAGCTACAGTTATAGAGAACCAGGTTGCATTTAAACTTAGACTATAACTACTTTTTACGTTAAGACCTGCTTCACTTATTTTTGTCTTCAAATTCTGTGCGCCATGCTTACTCTTTAACATATCACTTGTTTATCTATATATAGACTATTTATATAAACGTTTGACTTATCTTGACCTCTTACGTTTGTTTCCTGAACTTCATGTCGAACCTTGTTTTCCCCGATCATGTACCTACTCTTACATTCCTGTGATCTATGGAACTTTTTCAAGACATGGTATGTGATTACAATGGTCTCTAAAACTATTTCATAACCTTATATATATCATTTCATATGATGACGAAACCCATTACAGTTTATCAACTTCTCTTGATTGTCTCACTCCCCGTGCCTTTATACTTTCTGAGCATTTTTGCTTATTTTCCGAAGCACCACTATTGATACTATATATATAAAGACTATTTATATACACTTGATTTGCTCTCGACTACTTATATCTATTTACCAGAGTGTTACTCCTTATTTACATAAAGATTAATTCTATAAATATTTTACCGATTCTTACCCTTTATATACTCAGTCTCCAGAACATCATGTCAAACTATACTTATCCCAATTATGTATCTATTTCACCGAGATTCCTAAACTATTAAATACACATTTATTCATTTTGATGAACCCTCTAAAACCTTCTTATACGCTGTGGTTGACACAGTGGTCTCATTTATTTTCCCAAATATCTTCAGTGATGCCATGATCTTTAAAAACTTTTCATGACCTTACACGACATTATTTTACGTGAAACCCGTCATAGTCTATCTATTTAGCATAGCAATTTCACTACCATTTTATAAACAACTCCGTTATTACCATATAAACTTTCTTTCACAATATTACAAATGGATTTACTACTCTCCAAGGAACTACCTTACAAATACCTTGTAAACAAATAACCATACTTACTATCAACTCATGAACTGTTTTGTTAGTCTCATATAAACCATTTTGCAAGCACCTTACAAACAGTTTTGCCATTAACTTAACCATTTTACTATCGCTTTATAAACCATTTTTTTTGCAAAAATTTTAATAAAATATTTGCCACCCGCTTGCAAATTAATCTATCACAATCTTATAAACTAAATCATTGATATACTACTACTACATAAACTGTCTTGGACTAGTTCCGAATACACTATTTTATTACCACCTTGCAAATAGTTCCGTCAATTACCTTATACCAAAAATTTTCACCATCCTATAAATCATTTTGTTACTTTCTTACAAATAACACTACCTTTGTCTTATTAACTAAAAACGTTGATTTACTATTACCTCTCTGACTATTTGGTTATTATTTTATTGTTCGTCATTTTCTTATAAATTTTTAAAACCGATTCTATGTTGTCGCTTAAAACTTCGTTCAACAAGTTCTTCCTTAGAAAAGCTGAAGTTCAGCAACTTTCTCTACATTCATTAAGTTCTCTTCCGAAACCTTCATTATTAAAGGTCCGTGATTTTGGCTCGGTGTGGACTATTTTAGAACTGCTTAAAACATCCTTTCTGCGAGTATTTGCCTTATTCGCTTATACTTGTTTTATCACGTGTGTATCAACTTATATTACTTTTTATGTTATAAGATACTTAAATAAACTCCATACTTGTCCAACAACGTACATATCACAAGTATAACTAAGTTAAGTATTTGAAAATTTTATCAAACCTCGGTTAAATATAGTCTAGTCACCTATATTTAACCTAGGGACAGTGGAACATGGTCTGACTACCTATGTTCAACTTAAAATTTTCAAATACTGAGAATAGTTATATATGGGTTATGTCTAATTGATTTTCTACTTAATTTCCGAGAATCACAAAATTCTTGTGTGAGTATAAATAATTCATGGGTATTCGTGCGATCGAGCACAACATCTAAGCAGATTCTTACTCTAGCCTTACCCTGTGTAGTTAACCTTACTCTACACCATATTCTGAGTCAACGAGAATTGAACTGCATCGCTAATTATTCTAGACTTCTTTCCTTATGAGTAACCACACCTCCTCACTGACATTGCTTCGGCACTAACACTAACTGAATCACGAGGACGTGATTCCATTTTAACGGATGGGTGATGTAACAATCGTGAAATTTCGAGTCATTATTTTTACTATTTATATTTACTTATTATCATATTTTAAGTAAATTTCATTTACCGAGAGATTTAAACCGCTTACGTCATAACACGCACCCATAATTTTTCCAGACTCACTGTAACAATTCACAATTTTGAGGTAATTATTTAGTTATTTAATTTTATTTAATATTTTATTTTAAGTAAATTTACTTTTGCGGGTAACTAGATAGGTTATTCCGCGTACAACGTTAAACGTATGTTTAACTCAAACCGACAACTGAAAATACTCAGTATAACTATTTTTATGCATTTTGGTTTCTTACAATCATAATATAAATATCCCATTTTTACTTTTTCATTTTAGTTAAACTTTGCACATTTTTCATTTTTTTTCGCGTTTTCAGCCTACGTTTTTATGTTTTAACGACGTTTTATCACCCCACAAACTCATGACTCATCTTATATACTAAAATAGGTTACATTAATAAGTTTTAACATTTTTATATGTTTTAGATTTCTATACTACCCGGTTTTACATTTCGTGTTTTAAAAACTACACATTTTCAATTACCGGGATCAAAATACACCTTCTAACACATCAAATAATACAAAATTAAAACACTAAACTCCGATTACCCTCACATCCATATTTTTCCCTCCTCTAGTGGGTGTCTTGGTGAGTCATTGATGTGTTGTCCTCTTCTTTGCAAGCTTTACATACCACTTGTCTCAAACTCTACACACTTGTTTTCATTTCCCTTCCTCATTTTACACCACCACACTTCACTACCAACAAGGCATGCAAGATAGATCTCATAACCAAAAATATTCAGCATTTCATTCTTTCTCTCCTCTTTGATCGAGTGTCCATAGATCTTTGGTGTCAAAAATTTTGAGACTTATTGATTGGTGGTTATTAGGACTAGTGTTCTTGTTCTTGATCATTGTTTTCATTCATCAATCCTTGTAAGGAACCAATCACTCACACTTTCATTATACTTCTGTAATTATATGTTTATTTATGTATTTTATATGTTTCATAAGTTTATTATGCTTGGTTATGCTTGGTACATGCTTTGAATTACTAGAAATCATTAGAGGACTAGACATGCAAAAATGATTTCTTATCAGGGGTAAAAATGGAATTAACTGCACGAATTAGTGGACATTAGACCTAAACTAAAAATATTGGCTTAAAGATCTATGTCTTTTGGTCAATTTTCCGAGTGGCGCATCCCGTGACGACACCCGA